>OX465266.1:15289440-15864555 GCA_949987775.1 Aproaerema taeniolella | reverse complement strand
GCATAATGTGAGCGTAGTAGACTATACGGAGGATTCGAATGAGGACATTATGTATATTAATGTGATTAACGAGATAACAAGTAAGTCCCGAAAGGAGTGGAGCGAATATATGGATTTTAATGGTAAGCGATTAAAATTTAAATTGGATACAGGGTCTATGTTAAATGTGTTATCGGTAGCTAGTTTACAAGAAATAGGGTTGTCTACTAATGATCTTTCTCCATATAATAAAAAAGTTTACTCGTACACAGGTACTTCTGTACCTATTATTGGTGAATGTATTTTAACACCTAAATATAAAAATAAAAAATTCAGATTAAACTTTGTTGTCGCAAACATGACTTGTCAAAACATATTAGGATTACAGGCTTGTACTGAACTAGGTACCATTCAAAGAGTAGATCAAATAAATATTGGAGAGTATAAAGAATTATTTAAGGGGCTAGGGGAATTTCCGGGGAAACACAGCATCGAGGTAGACACATCGATCCAACCAGTTATTTGTCCAGTACGAAAAATACCCTTAGGTATACGGGATAAACTACGCGACGAATTAATTAGAATGGAACAATTAGGAGTAGTGCGCAAAGTAGACCATCCAACTCCTTGGGTAAGTGCCATTGTTATCGCGGCCAAGAAAAATGGTGATATTAGAGTATGCTTGGATCCTCAACACCTAAACCGAGCCGTGCGGAGGGCGCACTTCGCGTTGCCGACAGTCAGCGAGCTAGCGGCGCGACTGCGAGGCGCGCGCTTTTTCAGTGTGTTAGATGCTCGCTGTGGCTTCTGGATGCTCAAACTCGATGATGCTCGCGCGAACCTGTGTACGTTCAATACACCATTCGGTAGGTATCAATTTTTAAGACTACCGTATGGTATAAATTGTGCCCCTGAAATGTTTCATGCGAAGGTCAGACAGTACTTAGAGGATCTAGAAGGGACTGACTCCTTTGTGGATGACATAATTGTCTGGGGTGCTACTAGGGCTGAACACGACTACAGACTGCAACGGTTGCTACAAAGAGCGAAAGAGATTGGGATGCGATTTAACGAAGAAAAGTGCAAGTTTGGCCTTAGTGAGATAAAATATCTGGGGCACATATTTGACGAGAATGGTATGAGGCCTGATGATGATAAGGTCAAGGCTATTGTACAAATGCCGGACCCAGTAGATAGGCGTTCTTTGGAACGGTTTTTGGGGATGGTTAATTACTTATCCAAATTTATTCCTAATTATTCGGAGACGGTAGCAGTATTGAGAAGTTTGTTAAAAAAAGATGTCGAATGGGTATGGGATACTCAACATTCAGAAGCAATAAAACGATTAAAACAAAAAATTTCAGGAGCGCCAGTGCTAGCGTTATACTCACATACTTTACCCATTCTACTCTCGGTCGACGCTAGCTCTGAAGCGCTGGGGGCTGTGCTGTTGCAGGACGGGCGCCCGGTTGAATTTGCATCACTTACGTTGACGGAAAGCCAGCGACGTTATGCTCATATTGAGAAGGAAATGCTGGCAATTGTTTTCGCGTGTGAACGGTTCCATCAATACGTATTTGGGAGAACAGATGTAACTATTCAAACGGATCACAAACCTTTGGAGGCGATCTTCAAAAAGGCTTTATCAGCTGTGCCCGCAAGACTGCAGCGTATGCGATTACGCTTGCAAGGTTACACTTTTAAGGTGACTTATACACCGGGTAAGTACATGTACGTGTCGGACACCTTATCGCGCGCAGCCCTGCCGGAATTGATGTCTGATCGTATTAATGAGGAAATAGAAAATCAAACTTGTTATTTGATACAAAATGTACAATTTAGTGATAAAAAGTTGTCATTAGTCAGGGAATGTACGGACCGGGATTTTCAGTGTCGATTAATAGTCAAGCACATACAAAGCGGCTGGCCCAGGAGTAAATATCATGTAGATAAAGAAGTGCACCTTTTTTGGCCATATCGGGAATGTTTACAATATGTAAATGGAATCATATTAAAAAATAACCGGGTTTATATTCCGACAGAGCTGCGGGCAGATATGTTAAATCGAATTCACGAGGGGCATCTGGGCATAGATAGGTGTAAAAGGCGGGCGCGTGACGTCATGTTCTGGCCCGGGATGACGCTGGACGTGGAGCGCGCGGTGCGTGAGTGCGAGACGTGCGCGCTGCAAGCTCCGCGGCCCCGTGCTGAGCCGCTGCGCCCGCACATGGTGCCCAATGTACCCTGGTACAAATTGGGATCTGATATTTTCGAGTTTAAAAAAAACTATTATCTGATTTTGGTAGACTACTTCTCTAACTATATAGAGGTCAATAAGTTAAACTCGCTTAGTAGTAAATGTGTAATAGCAGCAATGACCGAACAGTTTGCACGACACGGTATACCAAATGAATTAATAACTGACAATGGGCCAGCATATAGCTCAAGAGAATTTAGGGTATTTATGGCGGAGTTTGAGATTACGCACATAACGTCTTCGCCATTATATCCGCAATCCAATGGAAAAAGTGAACGCTCGGTGCGTACGGTAAAGAATTTATTGCAAAAATGTGTGACGTCAGGGCAAGATTATCATCTTGGTCTATTAAACTTACGAAGTACATCTAGGAACAATAGGGATTCGCCGGCTGAAATGCTAATGGGAAGGAAAATTTGCACGAGATTACCGATTCACGATTCGTTACTAAATAAGGTAGTTGATAAAAAAAAAACTTTGAGAACATTTTGAAAAATCAACAAAAACAAAAACTAAACTATGATAGAACATTAAAAACGCTCCCTACTTTAAATATCAAAGATCGAGTCACCGTAGCGGATGGACAGAGACGAAGTTTCATGAATGTGGTGGGCAGGGCAGAGGGGCCGAGGTCTTACATATTGCAGGATGCAATAGGTCGCAAGTACCGTCGCAATAGGCGCCACCTTATCCTTAGGCAAGCTTCTTCGCATACGGATAACCGGCACGCTCCCATCAGCAATGTAGCCGATGGTGAGGTGATGCCGGGACCTGCTTACCCGTCTGCCCCGTCCGTAACTGGCAGACAAGCTCTTCCCACGGAAAAGAGTGATGAGTCATCCAAGCATACCGAAACAAAAACTACACAAGGTTATGAAAGTCGACGTTTGCGAAGCTTTACTCGTAAAATGGCGGTGCCGGAGTTTGATTAAAATTAGGATCACTCAAATAACTGGTAGATTTTAGGCATGTTAATATTGTCGTTATAAGCTAGGTTAGGTATTTTTGGTTACGGTAATAGTTAAGAAGTAGGGTAATTAGGGTTATTTACCCTCTGTAATAGTTAGTTAGTAGTTGGTAGGTTTAGTTAGCTGTTCACAAAAAATAAAAATAAAAAGCATAATTTTAAGTAAATACAAAATCCATTTATATTTTGTTGTTAAGTTGTTGTTATATTATTATTAAAGTTGTCCTATTGTGTTATGTAGAGAAATGTAAAAATTGATCTTAATCTTTCAAAAAGAGAAACATGTAGTATGTATAACTATGTTTATTTAATGTGGGTAGGTTCTCATGTACTTATTGAATATCATGATTTACCCTCAATAAATTCAGTGTTCATCCAGCCTCTTGTGTTTCACTACACTCTCTAGTAAAATTACAATTTCTGCTAAGTCCAGTAAACGCAACAGTGAGGCGAGCGTAATGAATGATAGTATCAGTAAAAGTTAGCACATAAAATGGTAGATGGCGCTAATTTTCCAAATTTTAAGTATAAAGTTTATCTCAGAATTATGTACAGGTTATATTATTGCATAGTTTTAATGTCAATAACCACTTACTGTACAGTTTCACTACTAACAAGATAGGAACAATAGAAAAACATGGTTTCACTGAATTACGTCAAAGAATTCCCAAAAAACTCGAATGTTTTCCGCGGCAAAATTAGCGGCAACACAGAGATTTAGTTCTGGCAATATTTCACTGAAATCTTTATATTTTTGGTTTTGAAGGACAAAGTTAAGGAAAAGTTCAAATCTTTTACTACACTTATGGAACGTCAAACAAAAGCAAATGTTAAAAAGGTAAGAACAGATAACGGGACGGAATTTTTAAATAAAAACTAGCGTAGCATTTTACCTTTGTGGGAAAGCTAAATTATGCTGATAGTGATATTGAATTCGGATTGGACTTTAAATTGCATTCCTATTCGCTGCGTATGCACCAATCAACGAACACGCAACTCTTATGGACTAGCAACCTTCACTAAGCTCATTACTTAAATTGGATAGTCTCAAAACTGGTAACATTATTTTCAAATGCTTTTATCTAAGTTTCAAACTAAATTTACAATAATGTTCATCATAGGTAGCCATTGAAATCGTTTTTTCAATATTATATTTATCTGAAGATTTAACTTCTTTTAAAGTTTTTTTTTTTAAATATGTTATAGTTGAACAACTCTGCACAGGATAGCTCCAGATTGAAATGGATGAGGAATTCTGCTTTCATTAAAACGAAGATTTTTTTTCTGGCATCGGACCATTTAAAGTACGTTTTTGGAAAAAACGCACTCTGGAAAATAGTTTGAAATTGTGTAGTATTCTTCTCTTCCTGTATTTTAGTTAGTTTCTATTTCTTGTTTTATTTGTTTACATTGTATTTTGCATTGTCACAGCGGTCATGTCATTGGTCTGTCATATAGCTGTTGACATTGAATCATATGTCTTTGGTTACTCTCTGCCTTTGGTTGATGGCATCATTCCTTGTCGTTGGCGTCTAAACCATTGATATGGAATGATGGTTCAACCGTGATTCATATTGTCTTTGGTATCTGCCACCTATTCTTGTCAATCTTGACTTCTATTTGAATTTGAAATCAAAATTGGAAATCGTGAGTTTCGCGAACGATTTTCTGTTTACCTTTTGACGGCTGAATTTTAAAAAGGGAGTCTTCCTTCATCTCTCACGTGGGACAGAAGGACAGGACAGCTACCTTACTGTCTCAAGGCCTCCCTGGGCCGAAGCAGGCGCGAACCCTACGCTACAACAATACTCGACATCTAGTATATTTCCCTAAAGTGGTAGGCGCGTGTGAACTCACTTCACAGTCCTCCCTTCTGCCACCGCACCTCGCGTGGGGGCTCTCAATAACTCCAGCCTCCTCGTACCTCCGGCTGGAAGCCGTGAGGGCAACCTTATCCTGCTTCCGGCGAGGAGCCGTGAGGGCAGCCTCATCTTGCCTCCGGCGTGGGCCGTGAAATCTGCCACAGTCACCACCTCGAGCGCCGAGTACCTGGCGTAGCACCGTCAAGACCTCGTTCTCCTGGCTTCAGCTACGTCATGCCTACTTAAGTCGAACTCTTGTTTCCCTCAGCTACCTATAACTTGCCGGTGACATTAGGGAGGCAGGATCCAAACCTGTACTGTTAGGCCTTATATAAAATACATCTGTTCTCTTGTATCTACTCTTTTTCTCTTACTACCACTAACTTTCACTCGACCTTACTCTACCTACGTCTAGGATCTTATATCTATAGGACCCTCGACGTAGCCTACCTCGACTACTGTTCACTAGGTCCATACGGCTCCGCTGTAAGGCCAAGTGTAACATTACAATTGGGACACTAAATACGAAGGAATCTAGTCCATATTCCTGATATCATTTTTTGGAATCTGTTTAAAGAGCTGATGCCATTTCTTTGTAGTAAAATTTTTTTTTTACTTAGTAGTGAAAGAGAATATGTTACAGTCGCGCTCTCTCCTCGCACTCTTTTCTTGCGCGTCGTGCCGGGTGGCCGGCAAGTAGTATGTCCCGCGTGGGACATCCAATTTTGGGCTAAAAATCGGAATGTTCCGCCAAAATTGGAAAGACTGGCAACGCTGATACCAAGCCTAATTTGGCTCACTTAAAGATATTTGGGTGTCGAGGCCATGTTCATGTTTCTTCATGTCAAAGAAGAAAGTTTGATGCGAAAGCCAAGGAATATTTTTATGTAGTATATACTGATAATTTAAATACTTGTTTAGTTAGGGATGGTGAAAGAATTGAAAAAACTAGAGATATTGTATTTTTTGACGGAAGGACGGACAGTGAAGCCTTAGTAATAGGGTTCCGGTTTTTTCTTTGGGTACGGAACCTTAAAAATTACACGCAAACGAAGTTGCGGGCATTAGCTAGTCTGAAATAAAATAAAACAATTTCAATTTCAAAAGGTCCCCATCAGGCACGCAACATTACCACGTTGAGTCACAATGGAGAGTCTTTAGACCAGGAAATTGTTACATTAATTTTTACTTTAATCTTTTACCGGTAAACTATTCTCATTTATTCTTTAAGTCCTTGGTTTATTAATTTCTTTAAATTGTAGATCCTTTCCGCTAGATTGATGTTTTGGCCAGTTCTAAATGTTATGGAACAATATTGGTTTTAGATTTTGATAAGGTTTTTCTCGGGTGGTCAGGCTGAATTAAGGAGTGTTACACGATTACGAATTGTTGGCCGTTAATTGCCTTTGCGAAAACACATGTACCGCCAGTGAGCTATCCCTAGTGACACTTACTCAGAAGTTCACCAGGAGACGTTACACCTGCAGATTTACAAAAATATGTACCAATGTCCGCTTCTTCTAATTTGTCAATTTTAAGTTTATTTCCATCAATCTTGATCCTGAAACATAAAAATACTACTGTTATAAATTTGTAATTAATTTGTGACCATATTTATCTTTTTTTTTTCAAACTCGCAATACTGAATTACGTCAATAGAAGTCTTTAAATCTCATCAAAACGAAATATTTCCTTAAGAAAATAATAATTTAAAAGTGCCTATTCATTCAAAACGCCATTTATTCATGAATTTTATTTTTTCTTACAAAAATGACACTTTTCCCGTATATTCGTAACGTTGTGCGAACAATATGCTTCTTTTCCAAATTGAATGGAGACTGAGGAACCGTGTCGCCATTTTTGACACACAGTTCCTTAATCTGCTCAAAATATTTTTTATAATAATTAAGTATAATGTTAATATTGATAGAATATCAATGTGGCTAATTTGATGTAATACCTGTGTTTTAAAATGTAATATAGTGGGTTTCCTTACCAAAATGCAACATTTCCAAACTTGATTCTGTCAAAACGTCTCTATTCTAAAATTGTTTAATTTATTGCTTAATACAATTTAGCGGTAAAATTATTTGAAAAGGTTGTATTTTGTATAGAATCGATCAGTTTTTATAGGGTTTTTCTCTCAAGGTAAATTGTTATGGGTTCAAAAGATATTACTTTTTTGTTGATTTCTCAAATTTTTTTTTTACTGGAAAAGTGACGTTTTGTACGCCTACTCCTCAGTTATAATTATTAAGTGTTCGAAAAAACCCGACTTTCTTTTTTATATATAGAAGACAGCTTTCTGCCCGCAGCTCCGCCAACGATTTGTTTTTTTCGTCAATTTTACGATGTTTTTAACCCTTAACCACTGACGTGTTATTTTGTTACGCTTACACTCGTATTTTTCTGAGGCTCTGGGACATTTATCTTCTATGATTGTCATCTTAATTTGTTATGGATTTACTAGCATATTTCAAATATATTACAAAATAACATAAAAGCTTTCAAATCAGTGTTCGTAAACTTTTTATTTGTCAATAAGTTAACATGTGTCGTAGTTGTGGTTGGTGCAGCGGCTGGACGATGGTAGGGTCAAGCAGGGTTATATTGAAACGCAGAGTGCCGTTGTACATGTTTATTCGATACGCCGGCCGTATTTATAGTTTGACCGTGGCGATTTTATGTACCTACCCTACATATACTCCCCCCCTGGGAAAGAAAACAACTTTCGTTAAAGAAAATATATTTCCCCTTCTGCGACGCCTAACACATAATACATAGCTAAAACACAGTAGTGCGCTTGAGCCGTTTTTCACGACGTTGTGTTGTTGAGCAGGCGCTTATAGCGGGGTACGGTGGGAGGGTGTTGACGTAACGCAGCGTCATCGGGCCGGTTGCTGGAGCTCGCAGTACGTCGATGTCTTTCAGCCGATGCGCTCGCAATGCGATCCTTGCTTCGACGAGTGTTGATTGTTAGTAGCTGCGTATTTCTCGTAACATAGTGTGTTTGTTGTGAAGTATATTGTTGCCTTTGGCTGGAAAGTAGAATCTAGTTACACCGTCCGACCCATATAGGAACCGCGTAGTCAGCATTAATGCTATAGCAACAACTCAACGGTCGCTAGCTTCCAAAAATGCTGCATAAGCGTCTGGGTTAGATTAAGTTTTTAGTATTCCAATTAAAAAACAGTTAGTCTTACATCAACCACCTTCATGAATTGTTCATTTTTATTTTAAATTTAGTTTTTAAAAACCAGTTTTTCCTTCGGCGCGATTTGACTGGCGCTGCGGACAGGATACCGGTACGAAATCCTGCGCCTGTGAAGATCTCGAATAGATCTAAATGCGAGTTTTCGTGAAAGTTTTTACGTTTAAAAGTGGTATTCAAAGAACCAAATAAGTTTTTCTACGTGTGCCTGAAGGAAGCAAGAAAACTGTTGCGGCTATAATTGGAAGAAATGGGGAAAAGCGTGCTGTGAGAAGACCTCTTCACTTCCTGTCCATCCCTGTTCTTATTCCATTGGCTGTGTATTTTAATTTAAGGTTTAGATAGGCTCTCTATATAAAATCTATAGCAATGACCTAATAAGTAAGTTAAGTAAAATAAATATTTTTATAACAGTTACAAATTCAAATAAATTCGGTAAATTTTTAAAGTGAATTAAATTTAAAAATAAAATTACCTACTGTTTAAGTTTAAAGTTAGTTATATTAGTAATAAACAAAAATGGAGCAAATTCGCACTATCCCTAAAGAAGTTATGGATATAGTTTCAAAATTTGATGGGGATGAAAAGATTTTAAATTTATTCATTAAAAAAGCGAATATGTAATAAATTCTTTCAGAAATGAGGCAAAACCCACCCAAAATGTATACGTTTTCTATGCAATTACTGGCCGTTTAACCGGCAAGGCGGCTCAGCTTTTAAGTGAACGCCAAGACATTGATACGTGGCCAGAATTAAAAGAATTGTTAACTCAACATTTTGGCGACCCTAGGTCGGAAGAATGCATAGCAATTGAACTAGATAACTTTAAAATCAGACAAAATGAGTCATATTTGGAATTTTGGAACAGAATTCAAAACGTCAGAAGCACTCTACTTTCTAAAGTCAATTTAATAGAAGGGGCATCCAAAAAGGCATCGAAAATGATAATATATGACAATCTGTGCTTGAATGTATTTCCTTACAATCTTCCCGAAGATATGCTACGCGTGGTTTGTCTAAACAGTCCTGCAAAACTTGAGGACGCGCTAAAAATAGTCTTGGAGGAAGTAAACTTCCTGAACCAATATAATGCCAAAAACAAAAATTGCCAGAAATTCTCCTCACAGTTTCCAGCACAAATGCCAAATTTAAAGCCTATTTTTCCACAAAACAAAAATTTTACACAATTAAAATTTGGTCAACCATCCGGCTCTGGTTTTAATCAACAAAATAAATTACAACAGAGTCAAGGATTCAAATTTGGCATTCCTCAACAGCATACGCCACAAGGTTACAAATTTGGTGTTCCACAGAATCAAAGGTTCAAGGCCATTATGCCTAGCCAACCTAATTTCAAGTTTGGCATTCCCCAGCAACAAGTAGGCCGTTTGTTTCAAATAATAATCAATTTAGGACCAACAACTATCAGCAAACGAACCAACCCCTATTTAAATTTGGTATACCACCCGCATACCAACAGAGACCTCAATTTCAACAACCCCAAGGCCAACAGCAGGTAGGTCAACGACCAACGTTCCGCTATGACAACGACGTGTCCATGCGCACGGCGCCCCCGCTAAAGCCAAACGTACCCCCAAGAACATCAAACAATTTGTTTTACGAAAATTTAGACCATAACGAACCTGACTATAACCCCGAAGCGTTTTATACGAAAGAAGACGCTGACTATGACTATAGTGACGAAAACCAACTGTTAGGTGATGGTGAATATTTTGTGGACTGTAACGAGTATCAAAATACTCAACCCGATGTTTCCCATCCTGAAACGGAAAATTTCCCATCCTGAAACGGAAAGCCTCTACGACACATCCCCAGAAATAGTACATCTTAACCACCACGGTGCTTTAAAACTACCCCACATAGAAATCCCGGAAATAAACGCAAAATTCATGATCGATACAGGAAGCACGAGATCCTTTATTAGCCCTTAATTTGCCTATACATATTTTGCAGATTTTATATATCACGAACCTTTTGAGGTAGTTAGCACCCACGCGCGGAGTTCTCACAACGAAGTAATTCACATACCCTTATTGAAAACTTTTCGTAGTACAAACACGCACAAATTTTACGTATACAATGTTTGTAGTACTTACGGGGGATTGATAGGCTCCGATTTACTTAAGCAGTTAGATGCAAACATAGACATACAAAATCAAATTCTTAAAACAAGAGACACGGAAATATCCATCATGTATAGCCCACCTTATACAATTCATATCGAACTTTGTTCTGAAACACGCACACAAATCCCTGTCGACCTTTTGAACGGTGAAGCGATTTTGAATCATATTGATTTTAGTAAAGGCGTGAAAACACCTACCGCACTTGTAAGATGCTCACAAGGTTTCGCTACAACGGTCATCCAGAATACTTCAGATGATCACTTTGATATAAAATTTAGCCAGCCCGTTAGTGTCACAAAATACGAACCCTAAGAGATATAAATAAATAACACGCAAACAATAGATGACAGACAAAGAGACGAAATTCTTAAACAAAACCTAACAAAGCTTCGATTAGATCATATGAACCCGGAAGAACGTAATAATTTTTTTAACCTTTGCTCAGAATACAAAGATATCTTTTACAAAGAACATCTGCCTATATCCTTCACAAACCAGATGAAACATAAAATTAGGACAGTTAATGAAGACCCAATTTACATAAAACCGTACCGCCAGGCCCCTGCAGAAGTCACTGAAATAAAAAAAACAAGTTGAAAAGTTATTTGGTGACAATGAAATTCAGGAATCTCACTCCCCTTGGAGTGCCCCCGTACATTTAGTGCCGAAGAAGCTCGATGCAAGTTGAGAGCAAAAATATCATATGGTAATTGATAACAGACGACTTAACGACATAACAGTTGACGATAAGTACCCCCTGCCTAACATTACCGATCTCTTTGACAAGTTAGTTAAAAGTTGTTACTTTTCTGTGCTTGACCTTGCTAGCGGCTATCACCAAATCAAATTGAGAAAGAAGACCAACCTAAGACCGCTTTTTCGACTCAGTTTGGACATTACGAATTCCTGCGAATGCCGTTCGGGCTGAAAACAGCTCCTGCGATGTTTCAGAGAGCAATGGACAATGTCCTTAGAGGACTTCAAGGAATACACTGCTTAACTTACCTCGACGATATTATCGTGTTTTTCTCCAGCTTGGAAGAACATTTAGCCAAACTTAGAGCAGATTTCAACAGACTCAGAGAAACTAATCTCAAGGTACAGCTTGATAAGTCAGAGTTCTTTTGTAAAGAAGCCTCTTACCTAGGACATACTATCACCCCAGACGGACGCAGAACAACGCTCTGCGAGAAAAACTGTCACATTATGAATATAAGGTTTTATAATCGAATACCGTTAGATATAAGGGAACTTCCGGCGAGGTATTTCAGCGTTAGATTAAGGAAATGGTTGAGCGAAACAAACTTGACATATTGTACCTACTCATAATATTATTTAATATCTTGATATTTTTGCCTGTTTTTTTATATATTGTATCATTAAAATCTGGGTGGAATGATTTCAAAGATAGTTTCCAACGAGTATAGCAATTTTTTAATTTTTAATTTTATTTGATTGAATATTTGTTTTATTGGACGATTTAAAACATTTGCATGCCATACTATTGGTGGATTATGAGACACATTTATTTTAGGTTAGATCATTGTAATTACCATTATCCGTGCAAATAAAGACATTTCCATTTCTATTTCTATTTCTACTGAAACCAAACACAGACAAAATAGACGCCATACTAAATTACCCACTACCAAAGACAACAACTGAAATTAAAAGCTTTCTTGGACTTATAGGCTATTATAGAAAATTTATCAAAGACTTTACCAAAATTACACAACCGTTGAACGCTTGCCTGAAAAAGAACAGTAAAGTTACAATATACGAACGATACCTCAACGCATTTCAGAAGTGTAAAGAACTACTGACAAACGCACCACTCCTACAATACCCAGACTTTACTAAGTCGTTCATGCTTACCACTGATGCATCCGACTCCGCAATTGGTGTATTATTGTCACAAGACTCAATAGGTAGCGACAAACCCATAGCTTACGCTAGTAGAACTCTGAACGACTCTGAGAAACGATACAGTACAATTGAAAAAGAACTGTTAGCCATCATTTGGGCCGTAACGCACTTTAGACCTTGTTTATACGGTAACCAATTTACAATTTACACTGACCACTGACCATTTGCATGGCTGGACTCCCTTAAGGAGCCCAATAGTAAGTTGACGCGTTACAAACTGAGATTAGGTG
Source organism: Aproaerema taeniolella (assembly GCA_949987775.1). Taxonomy (NCBI): domain Eukaryota; kingdom Metazoa; phylum Arthropoda; class Insecta; order Lepidoptera; family Gelechiidae; genus Aproaerema; species Aproaerema taeniolella. The sequence goes on along the minus strand of OX465266.1, from coordinate 15,851,976 downwards.
AATACAACTTTAAAGTCGTACACAAGAACGGAAAACAAAATACAAATGCGGACGCACTCTCACGAATACGTCTCAATGCTTTAGGTAGTCCGGAAAAAGATGACCCACTTTCCATAGCTGATAACGTAGGGGTGACTTGAATGACTACATTCGACAACTCACTGACGAAATAAAGAATTTAGGGCAATTAGTACCTGTAACTCAAAATAAAAACAAACGTGACACGACTACTAACTAGAACCCTATCAACGACGGAAATCCACGCCAACTGTCTGCTTCCATTGTTTCGCGATCCGATTCAATCCTGAATGTTGATGAACAAGAAAATCCGCCCGATCTTATAGCAGCACATTCCGCTGTTGATATGGACACAAATGGTATCCCTATACTTCACGAAGCTGTAGACACTAAGCCTAACCAAATTATAGAACACACTTGGTTTAAAAACCAACTGTCAGTCAAAATTGTCCCACATGCAAAACAAAAAATTCTCAAAGTTCACTTACCTTTGGATAATCCCGACTTAATTAAACAATTCCTTAAAGAATATGTTAGACCAAAAATTAAATATTTCATTTACTTTGAAAACAAAGAACAAAGAGCACAGTTTACAGAAATAGTGATTACATTATTTAGAAAAGACACAATACAATTGTTTGAGTGTACTAAGCGAGTAATTTTCGTTACCGATGAAGAAGAGCAAAAGGAAGTAGTAATGAAGTATCACCAGGGTAAGACATGCCATCGCGGTATTAAAGAAACAATCTCCCACTTAAAGCGTACTTATTTTTGGAACAACATGGAACAGACAGTAACCAGCATTATTAATTCATGTGACACTTGTAAACGTATGAAATACGAAAGAAGACTTTTTAAACCTCGATTGCAGCTCACACAGACTCAGATAAAACCATTCGAAAAACTGTTCATTGACCTTTACTCTATCGAAAATAAATACTATCTGACTATTATTATAGACGCTTTTAGTAAATTAACCCAAGCTATAGAGATCCCTGACAGAGCAACTCCTGATGTAGTTAGAGCCCTCATAAAATATTTTTCATTATATGGAGTACCTACCAAAATTAGCTCAGACCCAGGTACTGAATTAAATAACAAACTCATGAAAGAAATGCTTGCATTTTATAAAGTGAGCGTTGATATAGGCACCCCAAGCAACTCTAACTCGATGGGATTGATAGAGCGTTTTCATTCTACCATTACGGAAATATACAGACTTGCGAAATATGAGAGAAAGTTCACAGATGCGGCATCCGTGATGACGTACGCAATTTTTGCATATAACCAAACAATTCACTCAGTAACCGGCCTCACACCCTTTGAAGTAGTTTTTGGAAACACAGAAAGCAATAACCAATTTGATGTCGATTTCGAAAAAGAATACACCCACCAATTAGTTAAAGAACACTGTAGACGAACAAAATACCTGTATGACTACTTGGAGGATAGAATGGTAGTCCCAATTAAAGATGTTCGACGTCCTCCATAGGTTCGTCCTGCTGATGACTCAAGTGCTGATGACCCGGGCCCTTCAACTTAACAAAATTGAAAATAACCCTGGAGTCTTACCGGTTAGGGAGGGAACCGCCCTCGTTAGTTACGATAAATGGATAGTTATAAAGATTTTAGATGTTAGGTTAATTAGGGAAGATTTAGATTTAAATATGAATAGGTATAAGGAAATTAATAAGCAAATCAGCTCCTTTCCAAACATTAGTAGAAACTTTTTAGTGTTCCTTGATGATTCTAAAACACAAGTAAACCATATGTTAAATATCACCTTAGAGAAATACATTCAACTAGTTCCAAACAGTAGACAAACACGAGACCTCATCAATCCTTTAGGATCTTCGATTAAAATTATCACAGGAAATTTGGATCATACTGACGCTGTACAATATGATAAATTAATAAATGAAGTAAAATCCCGTTAACACGCTATAGAAAAGAAAACTACCCTAGTGGCCGAAATGGTGAGAATTTTCACAAACTCTACTGTAAATATAACCAACAATCACATACAATTGGAAAATGCAGAAAATAAAATCAATAAAAATCTTTATGAGATTTCAGTTACTACCCAAATATATAATTTGTTCTTTCATAACTTTCAGATGATTTACTCTTAATTGAATGAAATTGAAAATATTGTAGCATTTGGTAGAATAGGAATTTTGCATCAATCCCTTGTTAACACAAATGAACTTGTTAAGTTACTCAAGCTAATTGAAGGGACAGACAAATTTGTATTCAAAACTACGCCTGAAAATATTTTAAAAATCGAACAGTCGATTACTCTAAAGTCCTACTTTAAGAAAAATGAAATTTTTTTATATTAGAAATACCCAAAGTTAAGAAAGATACTTACTTTTACTACAAAATTGTTCCCTTACCTATTAATGATCCTAAAACAAACCTTACCCTTATTATTCTGCCCAAATATCCTAACCTTATAGTCAAGGGGTTAAAAGCCAGCTCGCTGTATACGCCGTGCAGAACTATAGAAGAAGAGACCTACCTATGTGATGAAACTCAAACGATAGTACCTGTCGAAGACAAGTGCATCATCGATTTGATGAAATACTCCGAAAACGTCGCATGCCTGCTAGTTCCTGTAGAACTGGAAAAAGTCAAGGTAGAATTCCTACTAACAAATTAATGGATACTCTCACAAAGACAGCAGTTGACCTCACAAGAACATGTGCAAACGAAATCCTAAATAACCCTATTTTTGGCACATACCTGCTTACCATTGATGACCAATACAAATATCAAATCGGAAGTCATCGTCTACAAGATCATGTCCTGAAAAAAAAGTTCACATGTTCGAAATTCCCTCTGGTGAAATTCCCTGAAAACTTTTACTTCAATATTCAAGAAAGAGCGACTCCAGTCAAGTTAAGTGGCATCGATTTAAGTGATTCAAAAAAGTTATCTTACACGATAAAGAACAGTGAACTGGAAACCCACAGTGTAGTTACGGAAAGTGTTAGCATAGGAACCATAGTTTTATATGTAATTTTAATCATTATTTTAATTTGTGTTATTTTATATAAAAAAGTATTTTTGGTATGCAAAAGCAAAGATCGAAATAACCCTCAAAATTGTTCTTCGGGTAATTTCGAACTTATGGTGGGAGGAGTTACATCGTCTGACCCATATAGGAACCGCGTAGTCAGTATTAATGCTATAGCAACAACTCAACGGTCGCTAGCTACCAAAAATGCTGCATAAGCGTCTGGGTTAGATTAAGCTTTTAGAATTTCAATTAAAAAAACAGTCTTACATCGACCACCTTCATGAATTGTTCATTTTTTTTAGGGTTCCGTAGTAATATACGAACCCTTATAGTTTCGCCATGTCCGTCTGTCCGTCTGTCTGCGGGTTTTCTAAGAAAACCTTGGTACTACAGAGCTGAAATTTGATAAAGTTAAACATATTAATCACGCCGACAGAACTGTAGAGTAAAACTTTAGAAAAAAAAAATTTTTCGGGTGTCTCCCATAGACGTGAAAGGGCGATGATTTTTTTTTCTCACCAATATCATCGAATGGGGTGTCATAGAATAGCTTTTTAAAAGATAAAAGGGATTTACCAGGAACGTTTTTTGATTTAGCACTCCGTTTGCGAATCATAAATTTTTAAAGTGAAAATTTTTGTCAAACACAAGTGTCCCCCCCCCCCCCTCTACCAGCTAAACGGTTGTTTCTAAAAAGTTGGAAAAATTCACAGAGGTAGAATAAAAGGAAAACTATAAAACATAAGTTGGCCCTTTATGTTTTATAGTTTTAAATATTTCACGAGCGTTTAGCATTTACGACGAAGTTCAGCCTAATCCAAAACAACTGCCATACAAAGTTCCACGCTAAAAGTGAGGCAAGGTCAAAAGCCAAGCTGTAACATATTGACATTTCATGTGTCGTTATAGTGTTTTGGGGGTGTTAATTACGAAACTGACATCAAAATTACACACAATCGCCACGCGACCTGCTCTTTAGCACCAGCTCGAAATTATTCCTAACAATACTTTTGTTGCTAAAATTTTTTTTTTTAATCAAGGTGGGTAGAATTTATAAATACTTCCATTCTGTTGTATTTAGCCCAAAACCAAAGTTAGTGTCCCCCCCTCTACCAGCTAAACGGTTGTTTCTAAAAATGTGAAAAAATTCTCGTGGGTAGAATATATAACAAAATTAAAAGAAAAGCTATCACATATAAGTTGGCCTTTCAAGTTTGCGAGTGATAGTCGACCAAGTGCCAAAAGTTTTTGGAATTAATAAGAATATGTTTACATGGTTCAATACTAAAAGTGAGGCGAGGTCGAAAGCCAAGCTGTAACATATTGACATTTTAGGTGTCGTTTAATAGGTTTTTGGAGGTGTTAATTACGAAAATGACATCAAAATTATTTTATCAGCAGGTCTATATTATTTCTAATAATATTGTCGCAAAAGAAAAAAAAATATTTTCGCTCGCTTCGCTCGCGAATTTTATAATTTCAGTAGGTTGTATTTAGACCAAAACTAAAGTTATTTCTGAAACTACAAACTCTTTAATACATTTGTTTTTTATACTATAGTATTTGGAGATTTTAACATTGACTATGACTAGTGATGAATGATACTCAGTCTTTTAAGGCTTTTAATAAAGACTCGCCTTATTTTTGACGCCTCACGACTGATTCAGTCTTTTAGTTCCCAACCTTTAGTCATAAGACTAGCTTTTTTAGTTGAAGTCTTTTAACGTAAAAAACTGAGCTGTTACTTAAACAGCTTAAAGGACTTAAAAGACTGGCGACTCATTATCTGGGAAGTCGACAGTCGTAATGTATGTGTTGATAGAATGTAAATATCTCATTTTATCTCCTTGTTTAATGTTATCAAAATGTATTTAATGGTTTAGGCGTGAATTGTTCCTTTTGGTTGATAGGTTTTAAAATAAATATTGAATATCACACACAAACTGCGGTGCGATCCCTTTTACATAAAAGAACTTGAGTCGTTTAAGTCTTTTAAAATTTGCTGGAGTTGGTTAAGTCTTTTTAATAAGCCTTAAAAGACAGTCTCTTTCATCTCTAACTATGACCGTAACGATAGTACACCCGTTTTAATTGAATACGTAATGTAAACAATTTTTATACAACCATTTGCATCCACGCGAGGTGGTTATTAAACAGATGATTTTTTTTTCCTTGTGGCGCTGGAACCTATATTTCTCCTTTAGTTACCTTCTTTCTTTGTGACCTCGTTTTTATTAGACATTATTAGCAATTCAACCGTCCATATGCTCGTTGAATTAAGAAGCCAGCTGCATATTTGAACCATGCTGCTACGGAACCCTACAATGCGCGTGTCCCGACACGCTCTTGGTCGGTTTTATTTTATTTTAAATTTAGTTTTTAAAAACCAGTTTTTCCTTCGGCGCGTTTGACTATCTAGTGCTTGTGATTGAAGTTCAATCGTGATGCGCTTAGTGATGCGTTCTGTGTGAATGCGCGTAGTGTGTAGAGCGCATGGCGTAGCAGGGTAGGCAGAGCTTCTAGTGTGTGATGTGTGGATCTTCTGCCGTCCACCTGCCTCTTGATTTCCCTAGCCGGTGAGATCCGCTTGTGGAAGGCCGGTAGGAAAGTACAAGTGGAGGGCTGTAGTCTGCATTAAATGTGCGTGTGGGTATGCTAATGCATGTTCGAATAAGCGAGTGAGGTACTTAGCTATGATGTAAATGTATGTGCGATTTGGTTTGCGTTAAATAGTATGTAGCTATGTATGCAGACATATTATTTAGGTATATAATTGTGTTAATGCGATTGCTAAGTCGGTGCGTACCGAACAGGTGGTTTCGACTCTGCCTGAGCGAGTTTGTATGACTGTACTTGTTGTAGTTGTCTCGCTTTCGCCAGTCTTTTCGTTAAATATGTAGACTGGTTTCAGCCTGTCGATTGATATGACAGTTGTTCGCAGCGGTAGTTGGATCTTGAAATATTTCCCTTTTTTAGAGAACCTCGTATGGTCCGTCATACGGCAATGTTAGTGGTTTTTTCACTGTGTCATTTTTTATAAAAACATAAGAACATGTTCGTAGATCCTTATGAACGAACGTACTGTGGTTTGTTTTATTTTCGTAAGAAGGCGAAATGTTCGCCATTGCGGTAACTAACTCTTTTACATAGTCGGCGTCGTTCGTGACTGGTTCCGTAGGTAGAACAAAATCGGACGGAATCCTGAGTTGTGTTATGTAAGTGAGTAGGCAGGGACTCATTTTGCTATCTCTGCGTAATGTAGTCCTTAAGCCTAGTAGCACTGTATCTATGTCGCTAGACCAGTAGTAGTGTATTATTGGGCATTCTAGACCACCTCCGCTCTCGCAGCCGTACAGCTCACTCCGTTCGCTCCGGTGATCTAGTTTACCCAATAATACACGGGAGTTCGTTGTTTATTTCAAACCAATGAGGTGTATCATCGTTATATATTTAAACTAGTGCAATTAAAAAAAATCTCATTTTCAAAAGACAAACGCTTCAGTACGTTAGTTATGAAATTTGTAAAACAAAAACAATTACTAACACTTGGTGAGGTGTGCTCACCTAGTTCATACTATAAGGAAATGCGTCATGGAACACTTTTACCTAATACAATACGTTGTATTATTTGCGGTCCCTCTAATTGCGGAAAATCGAATCTGATGGTAGGGCTTTTGTTGCATGAAAACGGTCTTAGATTTAATAATTTATACATTTACTTTAAATCTCTCTCTTTTAACTAAAATATGTTTACTTAGAAAAAATTATAAATTTGGTGCCAGAAGTTTCTTATTTTAAATTTTACGAAAATGAGAAAGTGTTGTCTTCTAGTGAAGCTAAATCCAATTCAATAATTGTATTTGATGATGTATCATGTGAAAATCAAAACCATATTCGCGATAACTTTGCGATGGGAAGACATAATAATATTGTTTTTTTTTATTTAAATCAGACATATACCAAAATTCCGAAACAACTAATAAGAGATAATGCAAACTTGCTTATTTTGTTTAAACAAGACGATATAAACTTAAAGCATGTATATGACGAACATGTTTGTTCCGATGTGACGTGGTTTCAATTTCGTAATATGTGCGCAACAGTGTGGAAGGACTAACACAGCTACATAGTTATTAACAAGGATTGTGAAAAAAACAAAGTTTGCTACAGGAGAAAATTTGATACATTAATTATTTTTGAGCCATTAAACTTAAAATAATTAGTATCACATCTTACCTATCATCATTAACATAATCATAACAAAAGAGGTAAGACCGGAATTGAATTGACAATGGAACAAAAATTAAAAAAACAGTAAATTAAATCAGTTGAAAATGTGAAAAAGAAGGTTGAACTGATGAAAAGTGAAAAAAATAATCGCAACCAAGTTTTAGAAAATTTATTTAAACCTATCACAGAGCCATTAAATCAAATGTGCAAAAATAACACTCAAAAAAGTGTTAGCTTTCAAAAAGACTACTTTGACAAAAGCACTGAGTATTTTGAAGAGGAAAATAATGAAACTGGGAGTGAACCTGAACATTCTGAAGATAGCAGTAAAAACATCAATCTTACCCCGAAGTCATTTGCACCTACTGTTGTAGGCTCTCCACCGAGTTCTGATACAACAACTGCTTCTTTTAAATCTATAAGTCTGAAGAATCACAGTCATGGTCGCTTTCATCAAATGTCATAAAAGATGTACCTTTTGGTCTTCATTCAGATCGTGGAAAGCTTATGATGGGTAATATAATAGTATTCAATGGAGAGAATATTATTAGTATACGTGGTAAAGTTTATAAGAAAACTCCAGGTCTGATGGATTTATTAACAAAAACTAAACCAAATATAAAAGTTCTAACACAAAATGATATATTAAATTATAAGCAGATTTTAGTTGAAACAAACGCTCATAGACGTGATTATTATGGCAAAAAACCTATAAAGAGTAATTAAGGCACAAAGTACCTTCATATAATAAAACCGCTATTCAAGTTAACAAGAAAAGACATCAGTACCAGTAACGAGAGTTTTGCTGAAGGAAAAGGATTGCCTGTTCTTAAAAAGTGAAGAAAAATAGCGATTTTATTTACTGGGATGATCCTAATGAATCACAGACTGAGCCGAAAGCGCGAGCCGAGGCCGTAGGCCGAGACGAGCTGCGTATAGGGTGAGGCTGAAGGCAGAGCTCCGCGTAGGGCGAAGCCCAAAGCGTCACCAAGCATATTACCAGCCGACCGCCATCCGAAAATTTCATATCCGCCATCTTGGATCTTAGGTGGGGGAATCGTGACGCGAAGGGCGAAGCCTGGAGCGTCTCGATTCCCCCCACAAAAAATCCGAGATGGCGGATTCAAATTTCGGGCATACCGACATAGGTGTCGTTTAATAGGTGTTTATGTGTGCTGATTTCGAAATCCAAGATGGCGGACATGGATTTTTTGGAAAATAGCATCATGGGTGTCGTTTTATTGGTTTTCGAGGGTGCTGATTCCGAAAATGACATAAATTTTGAAATCCAAGATGGCGGACCTAACTTTTTTGATGAAAATCGTCATGGGTGTCGTTTTTTGGGTATTCGGGGGTGCTGATTAAGAAAATAACATCCATTTTGGAATCCAAGATGGCGGCCGTAAAAAACAAAAAAAAATTGAAAACTTTTTTGAAATTAAAAAAGAAGGCACAACTGCCTTGCGACCTGCTTTAGCAGGTCGCGCACCACGCGAAAACTAGTTATATAAACACTTCTCATCAAAAAAATCGAAACACTTTCGTTTTTATTGTTTCTGTCCGAATTTAACACAAAACAGTTTCCATTCTATAAAAAAAAATACACGATTGTAAAGCTGGCACTTTAGCCATTACAGTGGTCAGCGAAAATTCTTAATTCAAAATTAGAATTTCTTTTGTTTATCCTATAAATAAAATGAATCACTGTTTTGAGACATATGTGTGTTTAGAGTTGGAGTACATTATACGTTTAAAAACTAAAAATAAGCGTTTGGCTTTGAACTTTTGGTTTTCATTTGTTTACTGTGACTTTAGGACGTCCGAAAAAATTTTTTTTTTCTAAAACATATAGATACTTCACCCGCAGAAGCCGCCCAAGTAGTGGCATTTCTGGATTCTGGACTTAGTCAGCGTGTTGTGGCTGGAAGATTACATCTAAGCCTGTCATCTGTTCATATAGTCTACAAACGCTATCGGGAGACTAGTTGGTTCACGCGCCGTTCAGGATCTGGCAGGAATCGGGTCACTTCTGAGCAAGATGATCGATTTATTGTAACAACTTCTTTACGAAATCGACGCCTTAACGTTTTTTAACTGCAGCAGTGGCTTCATGTTATACGTAGGGTGGCTGTAAGTGACTTTAAAATTAGAAGAAGTTTAAAGGAACGTGGACTGGTACCGCATAAGCCAGCAAATGGGCCAAAATTAACTGCAGGCCATCGAAGAGCGCGCCTTAACTTTACACGTGAGCACCTTAATTGGTCATACCTCCAGTGGAGCAAAGTCCTCTTTTCTGATGAGTGTAAAATTATGCTTTATGGTAACGACAGACGGAACAAGGTCTACAGAAGAGACGGAGAACGATTTGCTCAATGCTGTATTGAAGAAAAGGTCAGCTATGGTGGCGGTTCGTGGACGGTTTGGGGAGGAATCAGCGCTGAAGGTAAGACAGAACTTGCCTTCGTGTCTGGGCCACGTCTGCCTGCACTCAACTATCATCGGTACGTTCAACACTGTCTTGAGCCTCATGTGATGCCCTATGCACATTTTATTGGCAACGGCTTCATATTCATGCACGACAATGCAAGGGCTCACACCGCGGGCGTCGTACGAGATTATTGAAGTCGGTATCTCCATTATGGAATGGCCAGCAAGAAGCCCGGACATGAATCCAATTGAATATCTATGGGATGAATTAAAGAGATGAATTCGAGCGAAAGATCCTGCCCCAGAAATACTTAGCCAGTTGCAAAATGCAATCCAAGAGGAATGGAATGAAATGCCACAACATGTGATCGTGACTCTCATCCGATCGATGAAGAACCGCATAGAAGCAGTTATAAGAGCTCGGGGAGGGAACACCAATTATTAAATAAACGTTTTTAAGATTGTTTTTCATTTACGTGTGTTTTTAGGGTTCCGTAGTAATCTACGAACCCTTATAGTTTCGCCATGTCCGTCTGTCCGTCTGTCCGACTGTCCGTCTGTCCGTCTGTCCGTCTGTCCGTCTGTCCGTCTGTCCGTCTGTCCGTCTGTCCGTCTGTCCGTCTGTCCGCGGGTTTCCTAAGAAACCCTTGGTACTACAGAGCTGAAATTTGGCATGGTCATACATATAAACTACGCCGCCAGAACTGTAGAGTAAAATCTTAGAAAAAAAAATTTTTTCGGGTGTTTCCCATAGCTGTGAAAGGCCGATGATTTTTTTTTTCTCGTCTATATCATCAAATGGGGTATCATATGACAGCTTTTTAAAAGACAAAAGGGGTTTACAAAGAACGTTTTTCGATTCAGCACTCCGTTTGCGAAAAATTAATTTTTAAAATGACAATGTTTGTCGAACACAAGTGTCCCCCCCCCCCTCTACCAGCTACATGGTTGTTTCTAAAAATGTGAAAAAATTCACAGTGGTAGCATATACAACAAAATTAAAAGGAAAACTATCACACATAAGATGGCTCTTCAAGTTTGTGAGTAATAGTCGACCAATTGCCAAACTTAGTTGGGATTAATAAGAATATTTAACTAATATTAGATCCTTGGTACTACAAAGCCGAAATTGGGCATGGTCATACATATTGATCGCGCCAACAGATTAAAAAAATAAAATGGTGAAAAAAATATTTTTTTCGGATGTTTCCCATGCACGTGAAAGGGCAATGGATTTTTTTTCTTGCCGATATCATCGAGTGAGATGTCATAGGATAGCTTTTTAAAAGACAAAAGGGGTTTTCGACTATGGAACGTTTTTCGATTCAGCACTCCGTTTGCGAAAAATTAATTTTTAAAGTTAATTTTTTGTTAAAATTAAGTGTCCCCCTCTACCAGCAAAAAGATTGTTTTTAAAAATGTGGGAAAATTCACGGTGATAGAATATAAAAAGAAATTAAAAGGAAAACTATCACACATAAGTTGGCCCTTCAAGCTTGCGAGTAATAGTCGACCAAGTGCCAAACGTTGTTAGGATTAATAAGAATATATTTACTAATATTAGATCCTTGGTACAACGGAGCTAAAATTTGGCATGGTCATACATATTGATTGCGCTGATAGATCTAAAAAATAAAATGGTGGAAAAAAATTGTTTTTCGGGTGTTTTACCATACACGTGAAAGGGCGATGGATTTTTTTTTCTCGCCGATATCATCTAGGATAGCTTTTTAAAAAATAGAAGGGGTTCAGCAATTTAACAATTCAACAATCCGTTTGGGAGAGATTAATTTTTATAATGAAAAAAAATGTGGAATAATTCACGAGGGTATATTATTTCCAAAAAAAAAAGTTAAAAAAAAATTCGCGCTCGCTTCGCTCGATACTTCCATTCTGTTATATTTAGATCAAAACTAGCAATTCAACATTTCAGCAATCCGTTTGGGAAACATTAATTTTTATAATGAAAAAAATTTTTGAATAATTCTCGTGAATTGTTCCAAATTTACGACGAAGTGTACCCTAATCCAAAATGGCTGCCATACAAGGTTCCATGCTAAAAGTGAGGCGAGCCAAAAGCCAAGCTGATATTGATATTGACATTTCAGGTGTCGTTTAATAGGTTTTGGGGATGCTAATTACGAAAATGACATCAAAATTATACATGATCACCACACGACCTTCTTTAGCAGCAGCTTGATATTATTATATTATTCCTAACACTAATACTATCACAAAAAAAACTACAAAAAAACCAAAGAAAAAAAAAACTAAACAAAAAAAATTCGCGCTCGCTTCGCTCGTGCATTAAATATATTTAGGCCAAAACAAGCAATTCACTAATTCAGCAATCCGTATGGGAAACATTAATTTTTATAATGAAAAAAGCATTTACGACGAAGTGTACCCTTATCGAAAATGGCTGCCAAGCACAAGGTTCCACGCTAAAAGTGAGGCGAGCCAAAAGCCAAGCTGTAACATATTAACATTTCAGGTGTCGTTTAGTAGGTTTTTGGGGGTGCTAATTACGAAAATGTTACATCAAAATTGTACACGATCACCACGCGACCTGCTTTAGCAGCAGCTCGATATTATTATATTATTCCTAAAAATAATATTATCGCAAAAAACGAAACAAAAAAACTATAAAAAAAACTATTATAGTTAAGATTTTAGTCTTCTTCAATATACACTCTTTCACGTATCCTGGTCGTCCGTGTTTTTTATTCAATAAATCCCTTTAAACCCAAGTATCAACATATTCATGTTCCTGGATCGTCGCCGGATGTAAGCATCACATGGATTAAGTGTTATACTTTGGAAAGGATCGGCGATTAAGAAGAAATCAAGAAATTAATTAACGGGACATACCGCGGAGTTAACGCAAGGGTCAAATCAAGAACACATGGATTATTTTTTTGAAATTACCAGGATTTTAGTGTGGTGAAGCATTAAGTGCATTAATTAATTGAACCCATCACTCTTTAAAGGTAGTATTATTTTAGGTAGTGCATCGCTGCAGCTAATTACGGTTAGTACCTAAAATCAACATTTTGTAAAACCTATTGTTAAAAGTTAACCTCAAACGCCGGTTAAATATTCGCATCAGGTAAGTTATAGCATTATTTTTTGGTTATTTATGTATCAATAACAGTTAATTAATGTGTAGAAATTTAATTTAATGTAATTATTGTTTGGTGTTGTTCGTAAATAACTGTTAAGTGGATATTTTTTAATTTAAAGTGGCACAAAGAGGTATTATCTAGGTTTACATTTAATAGATGATAGTTTGAGAGTTAATTCATTATTTACATAGCTCATTAAAAGATTATGTACAAATAATATAAAAATTAGACGTTATTAGTGCATTATTAGTGCTATAAGGAAGAATATTTGTCAAATTCCAGGTGACTAAGCTTCGCATCCCAGAATGCCGCCAGATAAGAACCCGAATAAAGTAAGGGCTAGCTACAAAGGTCAGTCGACCTCTTACTTCTCATACATTGAGACATTGAAGGGTCAAACATTAACCGAAACTGATGTAAGTGAGTTGCAGGCTCGGTTAGGTAAGTTCACATCTTTGTACGACCGATTTGATGAGGTGCATTTAACTGTGGAATGTGAATGTGAGGATTAAGAAGAATTATTACTTGAAATGAAATAGCGTAATGAGTTCGAGTCATTATATTATAAATTAAGGGCTCAGTCTGAACAATTACTGAAATCAGGTAATGATAGGGAGTCCCATTCGAGTCATTCTAACAAGAATGAAAATGTTAAGTTGCCAACCATCACACTTCCAAAGTTTACCGGCTCAAATGACAACTGGTTAGAGTTCCATGATACTTTTTTGAGTTTAATTCACAATAATGATGAGATAGATGAAATCAACAAGTTTCATTATTTAAGCTCGTCCTTGGAAGGTTCTGCGGCTATTGTTATAAAGTCAATTGAGTTCTGCGCCAAGAATTATAACGTGGCTTGGACCACACTGTGTGAGCGATTCGACAACAAAAGGTTATTAAGTCAAAATTACGTCACTGCGCTATTCAACATAAAACCTATTAAGAAGGAAAGTTCGGTCTATTTAAAGAACTTAATTGATGAAATAAATCAAAATTTAAGAATGTTAAAATCCATTGGTGAGTCGACTTATAATTGGGATACGCTTCTTATTCACATTATGACACAAAAATTAGATACAAACACCTTTCGTGAGTGGGAAGAACATAGAGGGCGAATAAATAGGGATGAGAAGATTACACTTGAGATGTTCATCACGTTTTTGCGTAGCTGGGCTGAATTAGTCGAAACGTTAGAATTATCACGTTACAATAATGATAATCAGTCAAATAAAACTTTGCCTAAAATTAAAACGTTGGTTTCAGTCCAAGGTTCATCTAAGTCTTGTCCGAAATGTAGTGGGGAGCACAACTTAAATAATTGTTCCCAGTTCTTATCACTTAGCAGCGCTGAGCGATTAAAATCATCACCTAGTTACAAGATTTGTTTTAATTGTTTGGCTACTGTTTGGCAAGGTTGTAAAATTTGCAAGCGCAAACATCATACACTTGTGCATGTGACAGACTTGAAAAACCAAGGATTAGGTAATAGTTCAACGTCGTCGAATGACAGTGACACTAAGCCGCCGACGTCTGCCCAGCCGCCGCCAACAAGCTCCGAGTCGAGTAACAATAACGGCGCCGGCGCCGGCGCACAGTGGGCTGGAATTACAAAGTTTGGACTTAAGAGATAAGAAATATATTTTTGATATCTAGACCAATATTTAAAACATTTTCATTCTTTGACTTTTTTTAATTTAACTAGTAGTTTCGGAGATATAGCCATATCAAATTTGTATGAAAAGTCATGACTTTTTAGTTAAATAATCTATAATTAACCAACTGAAACATCTCAATACTTACTTATAAACGCTATTAAAATAATGTTCGATATTTTGCACCACCCTATGACGTCATTTGTTTTGACACTTATTTCCGGGAATCAAGAGATATGAGCGCGCGAGGGCAATAACAAGTTATGATGACGTGTCGTAATGTGATTGGTGCATCTATAGTGTACAGAACATGCAGTTACATTCGAACCCACCCAGTGTTCTGTTACCCACCATAATAGACACACTACCCCCTACATACAATTACTCAATATTTATTTGTTATCATCCCGTTTGTGAAAATGTTTCAAGATTTGGTAACAAACCTTGATCTCTTCGTGACTTTAAAAAACAGTGGAAGTATTAAAAATAGTGATAGCTTATACAGCGAGATAAGGTCCAAACTTTTAGTCGAATTAAGTGATGAATATGAAAAGAAATTAAAATCTTTTTGTGCAAAATTTTGTTATAATTTAAATAGAAGATGGCAAAACGCTCATAGTAAAGAAAGTGTTTTCAAAACTAAAAACAGTGAATGGTTACAAGCAAACATCATATAGCCAGACTTTATTAATTGTTTAACAGGCACTAATGAAGATCATCCAGTACCCAGTACATCAACTCAGTTTGTGTCACCAGCAAAAGTTTCTATTGGTGTCTCCACCGAACAAAGCCCTAGAAAACCTTTTTGTGAATTAGGTCCTAAACAGAAGAAAAGACGAGCACAAGATTTTCATTTATCTTCGGACGAAATAAAATATGCATATTTTGCGCAGTTAAAAGCAGATGGGAATGAGGAGATTGCTGAAATTTTAGAACATTTACTTAAGAATCCACAAGATGTGAAAAAAGTTAAAAGGTGCTTATCTGTTAAAGAAACAAGACCTGCGTTTTCTCCGGATGAGGCTTTAGGATTATTTTTATCACTTAAGCTGACCAAGTGGCAATATAATACTTTAAGAAGAAGTGTTAACAAAAAAGACAGCAATATATTTCCATCTTATTATCAAGTGCAACGCGCAAAAGAGGAATGCTATCCACAAGAAGACGCTATAAAAGTGACAGACATCTCAGCCAAAATAAAGTTACAAGCTCTACTAGATAAAACGACAAGGAGAATAATGATGCCACTCATCATCGATAGTGATTGTAAAGAATTAACACTCATCAGTAAGTGGGGATTCGATGGTGCTTCCAATCAAGCCATTTACAAGCAAAAAATTCAAACAGACGACGAAACATTACAAAGTGAACTCGATGATTCAAGCATATCCATGGGAAGTTTAGTGCCAATTAAACTGGTTTGCGGCGAACAAGTTATTTGGCAAAATGATTCGCCAAATTCATCGTACTGGTGTCGTCCTATCTTTTTCGAATTTGTAAAAGAAAACAAAACAACCATATTGCGGGTAAAAAGTGCAATAGACGAAGAAATTGTTAACTTAGTGGAGACAAAAGTTGGACAGATAAAGGTTTCACACACTTTATTAATGACAATGATTGACGGAAAAGCAACATCAATTTTATGTGACACTTCGTCTCAGAGATGCGACATTTGTAAAGCCCCTCCATCTGAAATGAATAATTTACCTTTACTTGCGTCAAGACCGACTAATCCAGATCTCTTCAGATACGGATTATCATCTTTGCATATGTGGATACGTATTATGGAATGTATTCTGCATATAGCTTACAGATTACCGATACAGACATGGACTGTAAAGGAAGACACCAAGTGCATCGTAGAAAGCAGAAAGAAAGATATAAAAGATGCTTTTAAAGATAGACTGAGTCTTCTGGTTGACCATCCCAAACAAGGTCATGGCTCCACCAATGACGGTAATACCGCTCGCACATTTTTGCAAATCCAAACGTGACTGCTGAGATAACTGGTGTCAGCGAGGACTTGATAAGGCGGTTTGCAATTATTTTAGAAGCAATTTCATCGGGCCACCACATTGACGTAGTCAAATTTCATGAATATGCTCAAGCCACTGTGCAACTGTATTTGGGCTTATATAGCTGGTATTATATGCCTTCAAGTGTCCATAAAATTCTTATGCATGGTGCAGGTATCATTGAAAGTTTTGGTCTAATCCCAATTGGTCAACTATCTGAAGAAGCTGCCGAAGCTAGAAATAAAGACTTTCGTAGGTACCGCCAACACCATTCCAGGAAACGCAGCAGAAAAGATACAAATGAAGATATTTTGCACAATTTGTTGATCAGCTCTGATCCACTTATTTCAACAATACGACATAAACTTAGCAGGAAACATAAAACCTTGTCAACAGAAGCACAAAGTTTATTAATTGAACATGAACAAGCAGGAACATTTGATGATGACAAACAGGAAAATTTTGAGTTTGTTAATGTGGATACCCTTAACAGTGACTAGCAGTGATTGTGTTTATTACTTATTTTACTAAACCAAAGTGGATTAGGCCTAAAGGGGATACCACTACAAAAAAAAACGCACCTAGTTCTTAACCTCTAGGGTGGTGTGGAATAGAGAACAAAAGTTAAAATTGCGACCAAATCGAGGAAAATCGAGACCCGAGAATAGACTTTAAAATAGGATGATTATACGCACTATGCACACGTAAACTCAATTCTTTGAGAAATTTTAAGAATTCCGAGATTTTTAATTTTTTTTGTTTTTCTTCATACAAAAATTACGTAGGAAATTAATAACTCCGGAAATACTAAGTTACCTGAGAGACCGTCATAGTAATAGTTTCTTATAATCGATAGATAGACGCAACACAACAATCAAAAATTAAAAAAAAAAAAAGTCCATTACGGCCCGGTTTCGGCCCACTGTGCGGCGTTTCCTTGACTGCGCGCTTATCGTCGCCGCCGTCAGCTGATCAGAGTACGCATGATATTATTTTGCTATCGACTGCGTTAATTAGGGTGGTCGATCATAAAAACAGGGAGCATGTTGGACGCGCCATATTAGATAGTGGCAGTACGTCGTGCATTATGACAAAGTCATTCTTAAATAAGTTAAACTTACCTGCTAATTACATTCATAAGTCAGTCACTGGTATAAACATCGCATCGTTTTAGATAAATGAAATGTGCCAGGTTTTAATTAAATCACTAAATGGCACCTATTTCAGAAATATTAATTGTTTTATTTTACCCTCAATCACAGACGATGTACCAACTCATCAAGTGAATTTAACGAGAATAAATATTCATTCAGACATTTGTTTAGTTGAGCCTCATTTTCACACTCCTGCTACCGTTGATTTCATTTTAGGTGCAGACGTCTTTTGGGACATTTTGCTCTCACAGAAGATGGTTTTAGGACAGGGAAAGCCAGTGCTGTATGAAACCAAATTGGGCTGGTTGGTCTCAGGTCAAGTTACAGCCAATATTATGGATTCAACTAAATCTATTAAATGCAATGTAACAAGGACTCATCTTACTTACAAACCCAATTAACGCGGTTTTGGCAGCTTGAAGAAGTTAGCCCTCATTTGTTATCACATTTCTCTAAGGAGGAAAAGTCGTGTGAGGAGCATTTTGTAAAACACACTACCAGAACGGCCGATGATCGATTCTGTGTGAAGATTCCGTTAAAGCAATCTCATAGTTTACTCTGTGATTCTTTTCCCAAGGCTAAAAAGTGTTTCTTATCGTTAGAACGACGTCTTGAAAATCAACCGAAGCTTAATCATTTATATAAAGAGTTTATGGCTGAGTATGAGGCGTTAGGTCACATGAGTGAGTGTCAGTCACCCTCAGGTGAGGGCCATTTTATACCACATCACGGAGTATTACGTGAGAGTAGCTCCACGGCTAAATTAAGGGTGGTTTTCAACGCAAGCAGTCCTACTTCTACTGGTATTAGTTATAACCAGATTCAAATGGTCGGTCCAGTTGTGCAGGATGACTTACTGTCTATCCTTTTGCGCTTCAGGCAGTATAAATACAACCTAGCAGCTGACGTGGGAAAAATGTACCGCCAGATATCTGTTCATTCTGATTTTCGGTACCAACAACAGATTGTTTGGCGACCTAATTCGTCAGACACGCTTAGAACCTATCAACTGAACACCATTACGTACGGCACTGCTAGTGCTCCCTTTTTAGCCACGAGGTGTCTTAAGCAGATAGGGCTTGACTACAAGGATGAGAAAATTGGTGACATCATAATACATATGTATGTTGACAATTTATTAACCGGTGCCGACACCATCGACGAGGTGGAACACATTTGCAGCCAAGTAACAGCGGAGTTAACATCTGCATGCATGCCGCTTCGTAAGTGGAAGTCTAATGACTCCAGATTGGTCCATGGTTGTGACCAGCAATCAGTTGATTTGAAAATTTGTTCTATCGAACCAAACAAGACATTAGGTCTTACTTGGCATGCCAGCAGTGATGAACTCTGTTTTCCATTTAATGCTTCGGTTGAGAAGGGTAACACTAAGCGTGACATGTTGTCTGTGATTGCACAAATATTCGATCCCTTAGGACTTCTATCTCCCTACGTTATTAAAATGAAAATGTTGATGCAGCGTTTGTGGCTTTGTAAGTTGTCATGGGATGAACCACTGCCGTCCGAGGTAGTGAAGCTTGGTTAGAAATTATAAAAGAATTGCCCATTTTAAACCAACTTCGTGTGCCACGTCATGTAGTTTGTGAATCGCCTTGGGTGTTAGATACTCACATCTTTTCTGACGCGTCTGAGAAAGCATACGGTGCTTGTCTTTACATTCGCAGTCTCAACAATCGTAAGGAAGTATTAGTGAGACTTTTAATGTCCAAAAGCCGTGTTGATCCCATAAAACCAACAACGATCCCTCGTCTAGAACTTAGTGGCGCTTTGGTAGGCACGCGACTTTATGAGAAGGTCAGAAGCTCCCTAAGAGCGACAATAAAGTCAGTTACATTCTGGACTGACTCAACCATTGTGTTAGGGTGGCTAAAAAAGATGCCAAGCAAATTAGAACCTTTCGTTCGAAATCGTATTGCAGAAATATTAGAAAAAACTAATAATTCAATTTGGAGGCGTATAGGGCGAGGCCGTAGGCCGAGCTCCGCGTAGGGCGAAGCCCGAAGCGTCACCAAGCAAATTACCCGCCAACTGCCATCCAAAAATTTCATATCCGCCATCTTGGACTTTATTCGGGGGAATCGTGACGCGAAGGGCGAAGCCCGGAGCGTCTCGATTCACCACACCAAAAATCCAAGATGTCGGATATGAAATTTTCTGGCATACCGACATGGGTGTCGTTTAATAGGTTTTCGGGGGTTCTGATTCCGAAACTGACATCCATTTTAAAAATCCAATATGGCGGACCTGTATTATTAGTAAAAAAATCGTCATGGGTGTCCTTTAATAGGTTTTCAAGGGTGCTGATTGCGAAAATGACATCCATTTTGAAATCCAAGATGGCGGACATGGATTTGTTGTAAAATACCGTCATGGGTGTCGTTAAATAGGTTTCCAGGGTTGCTGAATTCCAAAAATGACATCGATTTTGAAATCCAAGATGGCGAACAAAAATTTTTTGCAAAAAATCGTCAAGGCGGCCGTACAAAACATAAAAATGTTAAAATTTTTGAAATTTATAAAAAAGGCACAATTTTCTCGCGACCTGCTTTAGTCGGTATCCGGGGGTTTTAGGGGTCGCTGAAACTGAATATCTGGTAAAAATTTTGATTTTGCTATTTTCCAAGATGGCCGCCATACAAAGAGTAGTGAGGCGAGGCCGAAGGCCGAGCTCCGCGTATGGCGAAGCCCGGAGCGTCCCCCCCCAATCCAAGATGGCAGCCATTCAAGTTTAGATTTTTAAGGTAAGGCGAGGTCGCAGACCGAGCCGAACGTGCGAGGCGAGGCCGAAGGCCGAGGCGAGCTCCGTATAGGGCGAGGCCGAAGGCCGAGCTCCGCGTAGGGCGAAGCCCGGAGCGTCACCAAGCATATTACCCGCCAACCGCCATCTGAAAATTTCATATCCGCCATCTTGGATTTTAGTTGAGGGAATCGTGAGGCGAAGGGCGAAGCCCGTAGATGGCAGAAAATCCAAGATGGCGGATATGAAATTTTCTGGCATGCCGACATGGGTGTCGTTTAATAGGTTTTCGGGGGTGCTGATTCCGAAAATGACATCCATTTTGAAATCCAAGATGGCGGACATGCATTTTTGGTTAACGATCGTCATGGGTGTTGTTTGATAGGTTTTCGGGAGTTCAGACTACTTTGAAATCCAAGATGGCGACAGTGACAAAATAAAAAAGGCAAACTTTTTTGACCTACAAAAAGGGTAGCACAACCGCCTCGCGGCCCACATGTGTTTTCAAAAAAAATACAAAAAAGAATGAACGCCTTTTTGACCCAACAAATTGGATAGCACAACCGCCTCGCGACCTGCTTATGCAGGTCGCGCACCGAGCGGAACCTTCTTTATATTATATAATAGTTTATTATTATTATTATTATACTATATAAAGCTACATTACCACTCACTGACTGACTGACTGACATAATTAGATTTTAAAGGTGAGGCGAGGCCGAAGGCCGAGCTCCGCGTAGGGCGAAGCCCGAAGCGTCACCAAGCATCTTACCGGCCGACCGCCATCCGAAAATTTCATATCCGCCATCTTGGATTTAGTTGGGGGAATCGTGACGCGAAGGGCGAAGCCCGGAGCGTCTCGATTCTCCCCATCAAAAATGCAAGATGGCGGATATGAAATTTTCGGGCATGCCGACATGGGTGTCGTTTAATAGGTTTTCGGGGGTGCTGATTCCGAAAATGACATCCATTTTGAAATCCAAGATAGCGGACATGCATTTTTTGTAAAAAACCGTCATGGGTGTCGTTTAATACGTTTTCTAGGGTGCTGATTGCGAAAATGACATCTATTTTGAAATCCAAGATTTGTCTTGGGTGTCGTTTAAAAGGTTTTCGGGGATGCTGATTACGAAACTGACATCCATTTTGAAATCCAAGATGGCGGTCGTGACAAACCAAAAAAAGTATGAACGTCTTTTTGACCCTACAAATAGAGTACCACAACCGCCTCGCGGCCTGCTATAGGTCGCGCACCACGCGAAACCTAGTTATATTATATAATATAACTAGTTTTCACGTGGTGCGCGGCCTGCTTTAGCTCCGGGCTTCGCCCTTTGCGTCACGATTCCCTCAACTAAAATCCAAGATGGCGGATATGAAAATTTCGGATTGCGGTCGGCAGGTAAGATGCTTGGTGACGCTTCGGGCTTCGCCCTACGCGGAGCTCGGCCTATTTCCTCGCCCTATACGCAGCTCAGCTCGGCCTTTGGCCTCGCCTCGCGCGTTCGGCTCGGTCTATGACCTCGCCTCACCTTTAAAATCTAAACTTAAATGGCGGCCATCTTTGATTGGGGGGGGGATGCTCCGGGCTTTGCCCTACGCGGAGCTCAGCCTTCGGGCTCGCCTCACCACTCCTTGTATAGCGGCCATCTTGGAAAATGGCGGAATCGAAAAACTTACCTGATATTCGGATTCAGCGACCCCTAAAGCCCCCGGATACCGAGTTTAGTCCGAGTCGGAGGAGATACAAAAATGTCGTTTTTGTATGGCGGCCATCTTGTTTTTGTGAAAATTGAAAAAAAATTGTCACCAGGGTTGTTTTCGACCAGGGTGTGGGTCGACCTTTGTTCGAGCACCACCGGTCCAAGTCCAACGGTTTGCCAAGGAAGGTGGGTCGCGACCTGATGAGGATGAGAATCCGAAGATGTCGAGGTTTTCCCATACTCGACAGAAAATTCTGACCACACCCCCAATACATCATTTCCACCTCCCGACCCTCCTTCTGGGAGAACAATTATGTCAATCAGTGAGTCAGTCAGTGAGTGGTAATGTAGCTTTATATAGTATAAACTAGGTTTCGCGTGGTGCGCGACCTGCTAAAGCAGGCCGCGAGGCGGTTGTGTACTCTATTTGTAGGGTCAAAAAAGGCGTTCATACTTTTTTTGGTTTGTCACGACCGCCATCTTGGATTTCAAAATGGATGTCAGTTTCGTAATCAGTATCCCCGAAAACCTATTAAACGACACCCATGACGGATTTTTCCAAAAAATGCATGCCCGCCATCTTGGATTTGAAAATAATTGTCATTTTCGGGATCAGCATACCCGAAAACCTATCAAACGACACCCATGACAGTTTTTCACAAAAAATGCATGTCCGCCATCTTGGATATCAAAATGGATGTCATTTTTGGAATCACCAACCCCGAAAACCTATTAAACGACACCCATGTCAGTATGCCCGTAAATTTCATATCCGCCATCTTGGAGTTTTGGTGGGGAGAATCGGGAGAATCGAGGCTTCGCCCTTCGCGTCACGATTCCCCCAACTAAAATCCAAGATGGCGGATATGAAATTTTCGGATTGCGGTCGGCCGGCAAGATGCTTGGTGACGCTTCGGGCTTCGCCCTACGTGGAGCTCGGCCTTCGGCCTTGCCCTATACGCAGCTCGGCTCGGCCTTCGGCCTCGCCTCGCGCGGTCGGCTCGGTCTACGACCTCGCCTCACCTTTAGAATCTAAACTTAAATGGTGGCCATCTTGGATTGGGGGGGGGGGGACGCTCCGGGCTTCGCCCTACGCGGAGCTCGGCCTTCGGCCTCGCCTTATACGCAGCTCGCCTCGGCCTGAAGCCTCGCCTCGCGGCGCGTCGTGGTTCGGCTTGGCCTTCGGCCTCGCCTCACTACTCCTTGTATGGCGGCCATCTTGGGAAATGGCGAAATCGAAAATCTTTTCCGATATTCGGATTCAGCGAAAACTAAAACCCCCGGATACCGAAATCGGTCCGAATCAGAGGAGATACAAATATCTCGTTTTTGTATGGCGGCCATCTTGTTTTTTTGAAAATCGAAAAAAATTTGTCACCTGTAGACTTTAACCAGGGTGCTGGTCGACCTTTGTTCGAGCACCACCGATCCAACTCCAACGGTTCGCCCTGGAAGGTGGGTCACGAGCTGATGAGGAGGAGAATCCGAAGATGTCGAAGTTTTCCCGTACTCGACAAAAAATTTTGACCACACCCCATATACATCATTTTCACCTCCCGACACTCCTTCTGGGAGAACAATTATGTCAATCAGTGAGTCAGTCAGTGAGTGGTAATGTAGCTTTATATAGTATAACTAGGTTTCGCGTGGTGCGCGACCTGCTAAAGCAGGTCGCGAGGCGGTTGTGCCTTTTTTTATAAATTTTAAAAAAGTTTTTAATTTTTTTTTGTTTTTCACGGCCGCCATCTTAGATTTAAAAATGGATGTTATTTTCTTAATCAGCACCCCTGAATACCCAAAAAATGACGATATTTTGCAAAAAATTTAAGTTCGCCATCTTGGATTTCAAAACGTATGTCATTTTCGGAATCAGCACCCCCGAATACCTATTAAACGACACCCATGAAGATATTTTCAAAAAATCCATATCCGCCATCTTGGATTTCAAAATGGATGTCATTTTCGAAATCAGCACCCCTAAGAACCTATTAAACGACACCCATGTCGCTATGATGGCGGTCGGCTGGTAATATGCTTGGTGACGCTTCGGGCTTCGCCCTACGCGGAGCTCGGCCTTCGGCCTCGCCCTATACGCAGCTCGCCTCGGCCTACGGCCTCGGCTCGCGCGTTCGGCTCGGTCTGCGACCTCGCCTCACCTTAAAAATCTAAACTTGTATGGCGGCCATCTTTGATTGGGGGGGGACGCTCCGGGCTTCGCCCTACGCGGAGTTCGGCCTTCGGCCTCACCCTATACGCGGCTCGCCTCGGCCTTCGGCCTCGCCTCGCGCGTTCGGCTCGGTCTGCGACCTCGCCTCACCTTAAAAATCTAAACTTGTATGGCGGCCATCTTTGATTGGGGGGGGGCCGCTCCGGGCTTCGCCCTACGCGGAGTTCGGCCTTCGGCCTCACCCTATACGCGGCTCGCCTCGGCCTTCGGCCTCGCCTCGCGCGTTCGGCTCGGTCTTCGACCTCGCCTCACCTTTAGAATCTAAACTTACCGCCATCTAGAATTGGGGGGGGGACGCTCCGGGCTTCGCCCTACGCGGAGTTCGGCCTTCGGCCTCACACTATGCGCGGCTCAGCTCGGCCTTCGGCCTCGCCTCTTGCGTTCGGCTCGGTCTTCGACCTCGCCTCACCTTTAGAATCTAAACTTGTATGGCGGCCATCTTGGATTTGGGGGCGGGGACGCTCCGGGCTACGCCCTGCGCGGAGCTCGGCCTTCGGCCTCGCCTTTTACGCAGCTCGTCTCGGCCTACGGCCTCGCCTCGCGGCGTGGCGTCGTGGTTCGCCTCGGCCTGCGGCCTCGCCTCACCACTCCTTGTATGGTGGCCATCTTGGAAAATGGTGGAATCGAAAAACTGACCCGATATTCGGAATCTTCGTCCCCCAAACCCCACAAATACCGATTTTCGTCCGGATCGGAGCAACTTCATTTCCGGCCGCCATCTTGGATCCGCCATCTTGAAAAAAAATATTGACAGCCACCTGCCCCTCACCCCGCTGTAAAACATTTGTTCGAGCACACCCCACTTATGTCAAACGGTTCCGGAGATACAGCAATAATCATTTTGTATGGCGGCCATCTTGTTTTTGCGAAAATCGAAAAAATGATGTCACCGGTAGAATTCGACCAGGGTGTGGGTCGACCTTTGTTTTTGCGCCACCGCTCCATCTGCAACGGTTCGCCCGGGAAGGTGGGTCGCCACCCGATGAGAAGGTGGATCCGAGGATCTCGAGGTTTTCCCGTACCCTCCGCGTCACCCACTCCACACCTCCCATACAAAGTTTTCACCTCCCGCCGCTCCATCTGGGAGAACAATTCTGTCACCCAGTCAGTCAGTCAGTCAATCAGTGAGTGGTATTGTAGCTTTATATAATATAATAACTAGGTTTCGCGTGGTGCGCGACCTGCTAAAGCAGGCCGCGAGGCGGTTATGCTACCATATTTGTAGGGTCAAAAAGGCGTTCATTTAGTTTTTTGTAATTTTTTTTGAAAACACATGTCGGACATCTTGGATTTCAAAATGGATGTCATTTACGGAATCAGCAACCCCAAAAACCTATTAAACAACACCCATGTCGGCATGCCCGAAAATTTCATGGCGGTCGGCCGGTAAGATGCTTGGTGACGCTTCGGGCTTCGCCCTACGCGGAGCTCGGCCTTCGGCCTCGCCCTATACGCAGCTCGCCTCGGCCTTCGGCCTCGCCTCACCTTTAGAATCTAAACTTAAATTGCAGCCATCTTAAATTGGGGGGGGGGACGCTCCGGGCTTCGCCCTACGCGGAGCTCGGCCTTCGGCCTCGCCCTATACGCAGCTCGCCTCGGCCTACGGCCTCGATTCGCGCGTTCGGCTCGGTCTGCGACCTCGCCTCACCTTAAAAATCTAAACTTGTATGGCGGCCATCTTTGATAGGGGGGGGGGACGCTCCGGGCTTCACCCTACGCGGAGTTCGGCCTTCGGCCTCACCCTATACGCGGCTCGCCTCGGCCTTCGGCCTCGCCTCGCGCGTTCAGCTCGGTCTTCGACCTCGCCTCACCTTTAGAATCTAAACTTGTATGGCGGCCATCTTGGATTTGGGACGGGGACGCTCCGGGCTACGCCCTACGCGGAGCTCGGCCTTCGGCCTCGCCTTTTACCTTGCTCGCCTTGGCCTACGGCCTCGCCTCGCAACGTGGCGTCGTGGTTCGGCTCGGCCTGCGGCCTCGCCTCACCACTCCTTGTATGGCGGCCATCTTGGAAAATGGTGGAATCGAAAAACTGATCCGATATTCGGAATCTTCGACCCCTAAAGCCCTCAGATACCAATTTTAGTCCAGATCGGAGCAACTTCATTTCCGGCCGCCATCTTGGATCCGCCTTCTTGAAAAAAAAATTTGACAGCCAGCTGCCCCCTACCCCCCTGTAAAACATTTTTTCGAGCACACGCCACTTATGTCAAACGGTTCCGGAGATACAGCAATAATCATTTTGTATGGCGGCCATCTTGTTTTTGCGAAAATCGAAAAAATGACGTCACCGGTAGAATTCGACCAGGGTGTGGGTCGACCTTAGTTCGAACGCCACCGCTCCATCTGCAACGGTTCGCCCGGGAAGGTGGGTCGCCACCCGATGAGAAGGTGGATCCGAGGATCTCGAGGTTTTCCCGTACCCTGCGCACCACCCTTTCCACACCCCCCATACAAAGTTTTCACCTCCCGCCGCTCCATCTGGGAGAACAATTCTGTCACCCAGTCAGTCAGTCAGTGAGTGAGTGGTATTGTAGCTTTATATAATATAATAACTTGGTTTCGCGGAGTACGCGACCTGCTTAAGCAGGCCGCGAGGCAGTTGTGCTACCCTATTTGTAGGGTCAAAAAGGCGTTTATTCTTTTTTTGGTTTTTCACGGCCACAATCTTGGATTTAAAAATCGATGTTATTTTAAGAATCAGTACTCCCGAAAACCTAAAAAAAACGACTCATGATCTTGGATTTGAAAATAAATGTCATTTTCGCAATCAGCACCCGAGAAAAGTTATTAAGAGACACCCATGACGGTTTTATAAAAAAAATGCATGTCCGCCATCTTGGATATCAAAATGGATGTCATTTTCGGAATCAGCACCCCCGAAAACCTAGTAAACGACACCCATGTTGGTATGCCCGAAAATTTCATATCCGCCATCTTGGATTTTTGGTGGGGATAATCGAGACGCTCCGGGCTTCGCCCTTCGCGTCACGATTCCCCCATCTAAAATCCAAGATGGCGGATATGAAATTTTCGGATGGTGGACGGCCAGTAAGATGCTTGGTGACGCTTCGGGCTTCGCCCTACGCAGAGCTCGGCCTTCAGCCTCGCCCTATACGAAGCTCGGCTCGTCCTTCGGCCTCGCCTCACCTTTAGAATCTTAACATAAATGTCGGCCATCGTGGATTGGGGGGGGGGACGCTCCGGGCTTCGCCTTACGCGGAGCTTGGCCTTCGGCCTCGCCTTATACGCAGCTTGCCTCGGCCTGCGGCCTCGCCTCGCGGCGCGTCGTGGTTCGACTCGGCCTTCGGCCTCGCCTCACCACTCCTTGTATGGCGGCCATCTTGGAAAATGGTGGACTCGAAAAACTTACCAGATATTTGGATTCAGCGACCCCAAAAACCCCTGGATACCGAATTTGGTCTTAATCGGAGGAAATACAAAAATATCAATTTTGTATGGCGGCCATCTTGTTTTTTTGAAAATCGAGAAAAAATTGTTACTGTTAGACTTTGACCAAAGTGCCGGTCGACCTTTGTTCGAGTACCACCGGTCCAACTCCAACGGTTAATCCGGGAAGGTGGGTCGCAACCTGATGAGGAGGAGAATCCGAAGATGTCGAGGTTTTCCCATACTCGACGGAAAATTCTGACCACACCTACCATACATCATTTTCACCTCCCGACCCTCCTTCTGGGAGAACAATTATGTCAATCACCCAGTCAGTGAGTGAGTGGTAATGTAGCTTTATATAGTATAATATAACTAGGTTTCGCGTGGTGCGCGACCTGCTAAAGCAGGCCGCGAGGCGGTTGTGTTTCCCTATTTGTAGGGTCAAAAAGGCGTTTATTCTTTTTTTGGTTTTACACGGCCACCATCTTTGGTTTTACCCCCGAAAACCTAAAAAACGACACCCATGACGGATTTCTCCAAAAAATGCATGTCCGCCACCTTGAATTTGAAAATAAATGTCATTTTCGGAATCAGCATCGCTGAAAACTTACCTAACGACACCCATGACAGTTTTTCAAAAAATTGCATGTCCGCCATCCTGGATTTCAAAATGGATGTCATTTTTGGAATCACCACACCCGAAAACCTATTAAACGACACCCATGTCGGTATGCCCGAAAATTTCATATCCGCCATCTTGGATTTTAGGTGGGGAGAATCGAGACGCTCCGGGCTTCGCCCTTCGCGTCACGATTCCCCCAACTAAAATCCAAGATGGCGGATATGAAATTTTCGGATGGCGGTCGGCCGGTAAGATTCTTGGTGACGCTTCGGGCTTCGCCCTACGCGGAGCTCGGCCTTCGGCCTCGCCCTATACGCAGCTCGGTTCGGCCTTCGGCCTCGCCTCGCGCGTTCGGCTCGGTCTACGACCTCGCCTCACCTTTAGAATCTAAACTTAAATGGCGGCCATCTTGGATTGGGGGGGGGACGCTCCGGGCTTCGCCCTACGCGGAGCTCGGCCTTCGGCCTCGCCTTATACGCAGCTCGCCTCGGCCTGCGGCCTCGCCTCGCTTCGCGTCGTGGTTCGGCTCGGCCTTCGGCCTCGCCTCACCACTCCTTGTATGGCGGCCATCTTGGAAAATGGGGAAATCGAAAATCTTTTCCGATATTCGGATTCAGCGACCCCTAAAATCCCCGGATACCTTATTCGGTCCGAATCAGAGAAGATACAAAAATCTCGTTTTTGTATGGCGGACATTTTGTTTTTTTGAAAATCGAAAAAATTTTGTCACCGGTAGACTTCGACTAAGGTGTGGGTCGACCTTTGTTCGAGCACCACCGGTCCAAGTCCAACGGTTCGCCCGGCAAGGTGGGTCGCGACCTGATGAGGAGGAGAATCCGAAGATGTCGAGGTTTTCCCATACTCGACGGAAAATTCTGACCACATCCCCTATACATCATTTTCACCTTCCGACACTCCTTCTGGGAGAACAATTATGTCAGTCAGTGAGTGAGTGAGTGAGTGGTAATCTAGCTTTATATAGTATAATAATATAATATAATAACTAGGTTTCGCGTGGTGCGCGACCTGCTAAAGCAGGTCGCGAGGCGGTTGTACCTTTTTTTATAAATTTTAAAAAAGTTTTAAATTTAAAAATGGATGTTATTTTCTTAAACAGCATCCCTGAATACCCAAAAAACGACACCCATGACGATATTTAGCAAAAAATTTATGTCCGCCATCTTGGATTTCAAAACGTATGTCATTTTCGGAATCAGCACCCCCGAAAACCTATTAAAGGACACCCATGACGGTATTTTCAAAAAAATCCATGTCCGCCATCTTGGATTTCAAAATGGATGTCATTTTCGAAATCAGCACCCCTGAAAACCTATTAAACGACAACCATGTCGGTATGATGGCGGTCGGCTGGTAATATGCTTGGTGACGCTTCGGACTTCGCCCTACGCGGAGCTCGGCCTTCGGCCTCGCCCTATACGCAGCTCGCCTCGGCCTACGGCCTCGGCTCGCGCGTTCGGCTCGGTCTGCGACCTCGCCTCACCTTTAGAATCTAAACTTGTATGGCGGCCATCATTGATTGGGGGGGGGCCGCTACGGGCTTCGCCCTACGCGGAGTTCGGCCTTCGGCCTCACCCTATACGCGGCTCGCCTCGGCCTTTGGCCTCGTCTCGCGCGTTCGGCTCGGTCTTTGACCTCGCCTCACCTTTAGAATCTAAACTTGTGTGGCGGCCATCTTGGATTTGGGGGGGGGGGACGCTCCGGGCTACGCCCTTCGCGGAGCTCGGCCTTCGGCCTCGCCTTTTACGCAGCTCGCCTCGGCCTACGGCCTCGCCTCGCAGCGTGGCGTCGTGGTTCGGCTCGGCCTGCGGCCTCGCCTCACCATTCCTTGTATGGCGGCCATCTTGGAAAATGGTGGAATAGAAAAACTTACCCGATATTCGAAATCTTCGTCCCCCAAACCCCCCAGATACCGATTTTCGTCCGAATCGGAGCAACTTCATTTCCGGCCGCCATCTTGGATCCGCCATCTTGAAAAAAAAATTTGACAGCCACCTGCCCCTCATCCTTCTGTAAAACATTTAATCGAGCACACCCCACTTATGTCAAACGGTTCCAGAAATACAGCAATAATCATTTTGTATGGCGGCCATCTTGTTTTTGCGAAAATCGAAAAAATGACGTCACCGGTAGAATTCGACCAGGGTGTGGATTGACCTTAGTTCGAGCGCTACTGCTCCATCTGCAACTGTTCGCCCGGGAAGGTGGGTCGCCACCTGGTGAGAAGGTGGATTCGAGGATCTCGAAATTTTCCCATACCCTCCACGTCACCCTCTCTACAACCTTCATACAAAGTTTTCACCTCCCGCCGCTCCATCTGGAAGAACAATTCTGTCACCCACCCAGTCAGTCAGTCAGTGAGTGGTATTGTAGCTTTATATAATATAACTAGGTTTCGCGTGGTGCGCAACCTGCTAAAGCAGGCCGCGAGGCGGTTGTGCTACCCTATTTGTAGGGTCAAAAAGGCGTTCATACTTTTTTTGGTTTGTCACGACCGCCATCTTGGATTTCAAAATGGATGTCAGTTTCGTAATCAGCATCCCCGAAAACCTATTAAACGACATCCATGACAGATTTTTTTAAAACTGCATGTCCGCCATCTTGGATTTAATATTATATGTCATTTTCGCAATCAGCACCCCAGAAAACGTATTAAACGACACCCTTGACGGTTTTTGAGAAAAATGCATTTCCGCCATCTTGGATTTCAAAATGGATATCATTTTCAGAATCAGCACCCCCGAAAACCTATTAAATTACACCCATGTCGGTATGCCCGAAAATTTCGTATCCGCCATCTTGGATTTTTGGTGGGGAGAATCGAGACGCTCCGGGCTTCGCCCTTCGCGTCACGATTCCCCCAACTAAAATCCAAGATGGCGGATATGAAATTTTCGGATTGCGGTCGGCCGGTAAGATGCTTAATGACGCTTCGGGCTTCGCCCTACGTAGAGCTCGGCCTTCGGCCACGCCCTATACGCAGCTCGGCTCGGCCTTCGACCTCGCCTCGCTCGTTCGGCTCGGTCTACGACCTCGCCTCACCTTTAGAATCTAAATTTAAATGGCGGCCATCTTGGATTGGGGGGGGGAGGACGCTCCGGGCTTCGCCCTACGCAGAGCTCGGCCTTCGGCCTCGCCTTATACGCAGCTCACCTCGGCCTGCGGCGATCGAAAGTCTTTTTAGATATTCGGATTAAGCGACCCCAAAAACCCCTCGATACCGAATTTGGTCCGAATCGGAGGATATACCGAAATATCACTTTTGTATGGCGGCCATCTTGTTTTTTTGAAAATCAAAAAAAAAATGTTACCGTTAGACTTTGACCAGGCTGCCAGTCAACCTTTGTTCGAGCACCACCGGTCCAAGTCCAACGGTTCGCCCGGGAAGGTGGGTCGCGACCTGATGAGGAGGAGAATCCGAAGATGTCGAGGTTTTCTTATACTCGACGGAAAATTCTGACCACACTCCCCATACATTATTTTCACCTCCCGACCCTCCTTCTGGGAGAACAATTATGTCAATCAGTCAGTCAGTCAGTGAGTGGTAATGTAGCTTTATATAGTATAATAACTAGTTTTCGCATGGTGCGCGACCTGCTAAAGCAGTTTTTTATTGTTATTTACGGCCGCCATCTTGGATTTAAAAAAGGATGTTATTTTCTTAATCAGCACCCCCGAAAACCTATTAAACGAAACCCATGACAGATTATATTTAAAAATGCATGTTCCCCATCTTGGATTTCAAAATGGATGTCATTTTTGAAATCAGCAATCCCGAAAACACGTTAAACGACACCCATGACGCTTTTTAACAAAAAACACATGTCCGCCATCTTGTATTTCAAAGTGGAATTTCAATTTCGAAATCAGCACCCCTGAAAACCTATTAAACGACACCCATGTCGGTATGATGGCGGTCGGCTGGTAATATGCTTGGTGACGCTTCGGGCTTCACTTTTCGCAGAGCTCGGCCTTCGGCCTCGCCCTACGATCTCGCCTCATCTTAAACATCTAAACTTGTATAGCGGCCATCTTTGATTCAGGGGGGGGACGCTCCGGGCTTCGCCCTACGCGGAGTTCGGCCTTCGGCCTCACCCTATACGCGGCTCGCCTTGGCCTTCGGCCTCGGCCAGTCTACGACCTCGCCTCACCTTTAGAATCTAAACTTAATGGGCGGCCATCTAGGATTGGGGGAGGGGGACTCTCCGGGTTTCGCCCTACGCGGAGTTCGGCTTTCGGCCTCACCCTATACGCGGCTCGCCTCGGCTATCTAGAATTGGGGGGGGACGCTCCGGGTTTTGCCCTTCGCGGAGTTCGGCCTTCGGCCTCACACTATGCGCGGCTCAGCTCGGCCTTCGGCCTCGCCTCGCGCGTTCGGCTTCACCTTTAGAATCTAAACTTGTATAGCGGCCATCTTGGATTTGGGGGGGGGTACGCTCCGGGCTACGCCCTACGCGGATCTCGGCCTTCGGCCTCGCCTTTTGAGTTACTAATAATAAAAACAAGAAGGCGCCTAAACGCTCAATCCGCCATCGCCAACACATGTCCGCCATCTTGGATTTCAAAATGGATTTCAATTTCGAAATCAGCACCCCTGAAAACCTATTAAACGACACCCATGTTGGTATGATGGCGGTCGGCTGGTAATATGCTTGGTGACGCTTCGGGCTTCACCCTACGCGGAGTTCGGCCTTCAGCCTCACCCTATACGCAGCTCGCCTCGGCCTTCGGCCTCGCTCAGTCTACGACCTCGCCTCACCTCACCTAAAGGTGAGGCGAGGTCGGAAGGTGATTCTAAAGAATCTAAACTTAAATGGCGGCCATCTAGAATTGGGAGGGGCGGACGCTCCGGGTTTCGCCCTACGCGGAGTTCGGCCTTCGGCCTCACCCTATACGCGGCTCGCCTCACCTTTAGAATCTAAACTTGTATAGCGGCCATCTTGGATTTGGGGGGGGGGGGACGCTCCGGGCTACGCCCTACGTGGAGCTCGGCCTTCGGCCTCGCCTTTTGAGTTACTAATAATAAAAACAAGAAGGCGCCGAAACGCTCAATCTCGAACTTATTAAAAGTTTCGACCCGTAACCAAGCGGGATACCTACAAGATGCAGACGCCGTATTTCATGCCAGGATGAACCGACAGCAGAAAGCCTTACATACCCAACTTGTCTTACAGATATAGCAATATTCTTTATTTGTGGGGCCCCATTTATATATTTACGCTTTTATTATGTATTTGTGTATTGCTGTAGGCTATGACTCAAAGTCCCTCTCTTTATATGGTATACTTGATATCATGTTTATAGCTCAGATTATACAGGGCAGTGTTTATTGATGCAATAAATCAAAAGAGCTGGAGTTTAATAATGGAATTGAAGTCGTTGTGTCTTGAACTCAATTACTTTGTTTAGAATTCAAATGAAAAATTAGGTATTTTATGTTGGAATTAAATTACTATATATTAATGTTATATTTTAGAAGAATAAAAGGATTTCAAGAATGTGATCACTGAATCCAGCTTTACTTTGTCAATAAAATAACTACATCGATTAATAATTGAAAATGCTAAAATTTAATAAATGGAGAACTAGCTTTATAAGAATTATATTCAGAGATTATAAATGAGGCTTGAGTTGTCTTGATCATGAGAGTTATGAAATTAAACCAACCAAGACTTTTCAGGAGATTTATTGGGGTAATACATAGGAAATCAGTACATATAAGCAAAGCTTATGTGTTTTATAAATATTCAGAAATTGTTATGCGACCAACAATAAAAATAATTCAATAAATATGGAAAATAGCTCTTCCACCGCTACTTACTACAGCATAGAAGCCATACCAGTAGCGTTTTCTATTCTTTAGTAAACCCTTCGCCTCGGGGCAAGCCCTTGTTTCATACGCAGACAAGTCCCCCTACCAGAGCTAGAAGACACCGAGAGATTCTACTTTACTGAGCCTTGATTAGGTATTATAGATTTAACTGGCTTTAACAGTCGCATAACAATCTCTTGCAGAATACAGGAAGTATAGAACGTCTTAGGACTAATACAGTTTTACTTAGCTTTTATTGCGCCGGCCGGACACAAACACTACAACCACTATAATAACAAGATTATCTTATGTCAATTCTATACTAATTATATATACTAGGTTGTTTTATAGTTATCTAAAATAGAGAAAATGGCTGAAGGCCCACACGCGTGATGTCAGTTTCACGGTTAAAACTTGAATGTCCGCCTCTTCCTTCCCTTCATCTTCAACTCCTGTGCAGCCTGGTGCCGCCCAGATAGTCCTCATTGGTAAAACGATTCTTCCCGCTTCAAAGTACGTCCACGTTTCATGTCGTCATTGGTGGAGCCTTTAGGGGTAGCCTGCGACATTCTCTCTCTCTTTCTCGCAAGCGTCTTTAATCCACGCTCTCACTCGCTCCAGGGGTTGAACACTTGTGTGTCCGCTGGCTATTTTGTTCCTGAAACTAGAAAACGTTTGTAACCTATTTTGTTCCTGGAACTAGAAAACGTTGTAGCAATTACATTGTAATGTAATGTAATGTAGAAAACATTTGGCGAGCATCATACCTCTTAAAATAATAAAGATAAGAAAGAGTATTGTTTCTAAGTATAGAGAATATAAACTCTCATTTTATAAAATTCATGGGTCACTAATGTTCGTTTCCTGGGGTGTTAAGTATTTTAAAGATTTACGCATTGCTTCTCAGCTTACACTTTTAAAATTGGTTGTACCTAAAGGATGGTAAAAAATGTGTTCCTTTGAATTTTGCTGGTCCGGTTTTCTAATTTATAACATTCAATTTGATGTCTAGGTTGTACCGTCACAATAGAATACAGAACTTTTGCACAATAACAATTGACACAAGAGAATGTAAAATAAAAGAAAAACAGTAACACCGTAAACCAAAAAAATCATTTTGCGCGATTTGGAGAATGAAATGGGTAACTAAAAAGTTCTTTGCGCGAGCGAAGCCGTGGGAAGTAGGACTTGGACTAAAAGTGTCACATTCCTACACCCGCCGTCGGTGCATAGGTTTAGAAAACATCAAAGTTTTTTATGACACTTTTTTCAATTTATTATTATTCTAAATATTCTAGCAGTTTTTAAAGTGTTTAGGAGTTACTTTTTGTATACTTACCTATTGTCTTCAGTAACCGCAGTGGGTGAATTGGTGCCTGACTTTTGAAATTGGAAGCTGACTTTACCTGATGCATTCTTACATTGCATCTCAATGGGATTTCCAATTTTGATATCATTTGTTAAAATGTCCACTTTGACGTCACCTATAGAATCAAAAAAATACAATTTATGTTGGGTTCTGATACAAGTACTACTAGTGTATTACTGTACTATGTGTGTGTGTGTGTGTGTGTGTGTGTGTGTGTGTCTACCGTAGTGTATGTACTTGTTGTGAGAGAGAAATATACGAATTTTATTTTATTTACTTATTTATTTTAAGTAATTTAGGAAAAACAGACAAACAAATTATATATAAATTTTGTAAGGTTATGCTCAAATAATGTATTTCTCGTGGTCAAGTTATTATATTTAAGACTAGCGTCTCAGTTTGGTTTTTGGGAATTTTCATGCAGACTGGATGTCGTGTCATTGCCGGCCCCAACAAGCACGCGAGAACACGCACACACTCACAGCAAGCGCAGGGGCTAGTACGGGAGGCGAACGGCGCGGCGCGCATTCTACATTTATTACATTTATCACTTTTCTACATTTCTACATTTATCACTTTTTTTGCCAGCTGATTTGGTGGAGTGATACGCTGCCTCTTGATCGACGAGACGGGTACTGGGTTTGATTGTGTTAAAAAAATATGTTTGTTCTCGCGTCATGTTCGTGTCTACCTTTGTGTATGTTCCAAAGGATCCATGACACGAGGGAAATCCTGAATGTGGGTCTTTGAGACGTATTGTTTATTCATTTATATAGCGTTTATTTATAAGTCCTTTTTAACCGACATTAAAAAAGGAGGAGTTTTCTCAATTCGACCGTATTTTTTTTTATGTATGTCCGCGGATAACTTCGTCGTTTATGAACCGATTTATTATTCTTTTTTGTTGGAAAGGGAGTATACCATGGGTGGTCCCATGGTAAGGAAACCAGGATCTGATGGTGGAATCCTGAAGAAATTGAGGGAAACTCTCGAAAAATTTGTCTTTTTGGGATTAAAGTCGGTGATTCTTACGTTTTTGACGTGAAAAATGATTAAATTATAATGGGCCTTTTTTAGGGCTCCGCACCCAATTGGTAAAAATTGGACCCTATTACTTAGGCTCCACTGTCTGTCCGTTCGTCCGTCACCAGGCTGTATCTTATGAACCGTGATAGTTAGAGAGAAAAAATAATCACAGATGATGTATTTCTATTGGCCCTATAACAAGTTTAGTTCATTATTAGTTTAGTTAATTATTATTTTCTTTTTCTTTATATATTTCTCAACAAAGAATCTGTATAAATGCAGCTTTTTATATATAATTATATATGTTTTAAAACCAAATACCGGTAGTTGGTGCCTGTAACGCACCAACTACTAAACGCAAGATCGCGTTTTGCGCGGGACGGGGGTGCTGTGAGATTGCATCTTATGAATGGCGACAATTAGTTCTTATCATTGCTTTTAACTTTCTTCTTTAATATTATCTAAAAACCTGCTTTACAAGATTTGTACGTGTTCAACAAGCACGAGATTAAATACGTGTGTGAAACAATCAGGAGAAGTTTAATTTCTATACAAAAATCTGATGACCCCGACGTGATGTGCTGATCTTGGAAGATGTATATCCCGCAAGAGGAGGTGAAACAATCCAAGCCGAGGGAAGTAGGTTCGCCCATTTCCTACCTATTTACATCTTTATTTTGTCAAATCATTGCTTCGATTTGTGCAGATTGCGCTAGTTAACTTCGTCGTTAAATGAGTGTTAACTTAACTCACTCACATATTGCATTCAAAATTATAATTAAACGTTCCAGTAATTTGCAAGATATAAACCTTTATTTCATAACGCTATTTACAGCCTGGCAAGAAAGTCGTGAAAATAATGGCGACGCCACTATCGTGCCTAGTGGCCACCCTATATACTGCGACAATAACGGTTTTGATACTTTGACTTATATACAATTTTTTATCTATTACTATTAGCCGATTTTGTAAAATATTAATTACGGGAAAACCATTTTAATTATGCTATACATCATATTCATCATAATTATTTTGAAAGGTGTCAAAAACGTACATTTTCATATCTCATATCCCGCGATTACTCTGCCAGTAGGTTCAAAGTATGAAAAGTAAAGTAAAATAATTAATAAAACTTTTAATTATAATAATAAAATAATAATAAAATTGTTTATTTAGTAAAAAGTTCATACATATAAAAATAATGCTGTTAACTTAAATTGCTATAGTGCTAACTATACTAATAGTAACTAGGTATAAAAACTTGTATCTCGGGCTTCTTATGCGCTAAATAAAACTTTGTGACTTATTTTATATTACAAAAGGGAAAAATTATAAAACAACAATAAAATAGTTCATTCTAGTAACTGAGGTCTATCTACAGAAAAGTTTAAATTTACTTAAGATTAGTTAAGATTATCTTAAAATTAGCATTAAATTTTCTGATTCGTCGTAGGACAAGGTCCGAAGGTAATTATTAACAATTTTCTTACAATTAAAGAATTTATGGTGGTATATATTTAATGTCCTGTTTAACTTATTATATAGAAACGGGCCAAGAAAAGTGAAAAATTTGTTAGTATAAATGAATTTTGAGGTTGAGTTGGATCGGCAAACGATATCCTTTCGTCTTTTGTTAGTGCTATCAGAGGTGTAGTTAATCATTTTGTGCTGTTTTAATATAGTGCTCGAAATAAAAAGCTGTCTAACAGTCAGCACGTCACATGATTCGTACAATTGCCGAGTGGGATACAGAAAAGGGCGGAAAGTGGACACTTTTAGCACAGCTCTCTGAGCTCTTTCAAGCATAATCATGTAAGTTTTTGGAGCCCCTCCCCAGGAACTTATACAGTATGTTATTATGGATTGACACAGAGAGAGATATACTCGTCTAGTTAATATGGGGTCAGCAATGTAGCGCAATGTTTTAAAAACAAATATCAATTTGCGGATTCTATTGGTCAGAGCCTTGATATGTTGCTGAAAAGACAGAGTGTTGTCAATAATAACGCCGAGATATTTGAAATGTATAGTACTTAGTACTGTGGGACAACGGCACGTGTTGACTGCAGGCATAGTGCAGTTGTGTGCAAGTATAGGTAAGTCAGGGTTAGTTGTGGCGCGCAGGTTACGCACAGTGGCGTGCATTCCATACAAGCAGAAAAGCAGTGCCTACCCTAGGGTATTAAAGGAAAATAAAACAAAAATTAAATATATAATGTACACTAACGATCACAGAATGAAACGAATATAAACGTTTTACTAAATCACGTTATCTACATAATATTTTTACCGAATTTAAACTTTTTCAAAACAGCGCCATCTAAACTAGTTACTAGTTCAACATTAGAACAAGTAAGAAGAAAGAGCCGTGCCGCTCGCCGCCGCCGCTAGATGGCGAAGCTTATAAGCACTCGTTTGAAATGCCTTTTTTGTTGAAAAATGCTAGCTTCTGATTGGCTGTTTCGCCTCCCCCGCGAAAAAGTAACGAACTGATTGTATGGCGAAAAAAGCTCTGCCTATAAAGCGGTGCTACCAAATTGAGAAGTGTCAATATTTGGTAAGTTTGGAAGGGCTGTTAAAGATTTTTAATTTTGCTGCATTTTTTCTTATTGGATTGTTTTTCTTTTGCAACTACGAACGAAAACTTTTGCAAATTATTGTTTTATCAGTTTATAGTGATTATTAGACATTTGTTTAGAACAAAA
Source organism: Aproaerema taeniolella (assembly GCA_949987775.1). NCBI lineage: Eukaryota > Metazoa > Arthropoda > Insecta > Lepidoptera > Gelechiidae > Aproaerema > Aproaerema taeniolella. The sequence continues at coordinate 15,812,700 of OX465266.1, read as the reverse complement.
TGAGTAGAATAAGTTGTGAAAAGTGTAATGATGATGTTTGTTTGCCGAAACTGCGTAATTTTTCAAGTTTACCTTTTCAAGAAAAAGTAAACATTATCGCAAAAGGCCGAGTAAGACATTTTAATACTAAAATATACGACATTCATAATAATTGGCTCACGGGCTGTGTGCATACTAACCGCTTATTTTGTGTTCCGTGAATTTTGTTTTCAAACTGTTATACATATAAAAGTTTGGAAGCACAGGTTATTTTGATTTGAATAACCTTAAGTTGTTTTAACTAAAATTCTAAAATCTTAATAATTTTCATCACTAAGAGTTCACTGCCTACCCTGCCTTAAATGTCTATGCACGCCACTGGTTACGCATAGAGAAGCGTATGTACTTAGTTTTTTCAGCATTTAGTGTTAGTAGATTAGATTGAAGCCATTTGTTTACAACATTAAAACCTTGCTGAGCGACATCGTAAACTGTGACGCTCGTGTCAGCGGAAAACAGTAGCGCCGTGTCGTCAGCATAAGATATGATTTAACCTTGTTTCATCTCGAGGCTGCAGAGATCATTTATGTTGACCAAAAATAGGGTTGGGCCTAGTATGCTGCCTTGTGGCACGCCAAAAGGTGCATTTTTCTGTTCAGAACTGACGACATTTTCCATCCTCACACACTGACAGCGACCAGCTAAATAGTTTGCAAAAAGTTTAAGCTGAACACCGCGGATACCAAGAGCTTCTAATTTAAGTAATAGAATAGGAATAGAGACAGTGTCAAATGCTTTAGCAAGGTCCAGAAAAATACCTATTATTTCGTTGCCTTTACCTAGTTCTTGGGCTATAAAGTCAGTCAAATGATGTACAGCGTCCGCGGTAGATAACTTCGGTCTAAAACCAAACTGCATGTTGGATAACAGCGAATTTGTATCTAGGTAGTTGATTAGACTATTGTTAATGTACTTTTCTAGAATCTTTGAAATTGAGGGAAAAATTGAGATAGGTCTGTAATTTAATATTATGTCCTTGTTCCCTGATTTAAATATCGGGATCACTATAGCCTTTTTAAGACACGTCGGGAAAATACCTTCAGACAGACATACACGAAATATGTGTGTCATAGGTGGGATTAAGATGTGCCTGAACTTTTTTAGGATGACATTGGAGATATTATCCCAGCCAACAGCGCAATCGTCTTTCAGATTTAGAACAATACGTTCCACCTCTTTTTTGTCGATATCTAAAATTTCGAATGATTTTTTACAGTGTTTTGGTAGGTAGTTGTTTGTGTTACAGCTGCTTTGACTAGGTATCTGTTTAGCAAGGTTTTTACCCACATTAACAAAGAAATTGTTAGCACTGTTAACAGACGAAAAGGGGGATGAATGTGTCATGAGCAAATTCGAAGAGGATTCCTTATTTTTGGTCATAAAAGTAATATTTTTAATATGTTTCTAAATTAATTTACTACTCTTTCCAGCCTTTTGTAACTCATTTTTATTGTGATCTAATTTTGCCTTTCTTAGAATATTATTGCAGAAGTTTCTGTTTCTCTTAAATGACGTTAGGAGAATGACATTTCCCGGGGATGATTTTGATTTCTTGTGTAAATTGTCTCTATGTCTAATACAACGGAGGAGACCGGGTGTGATCCAAGGCTTAATGTTTTGATTTCTTCTACTTACTTTGACCTGTGTAGTATTGCGTAATATTGCCTGCTGCACATTTGTTACTAGGTATAACATTGAAGTGTCAACATCGGCGGTTTCGTAAACTGGGTCAAAATAAATTTTGCATAAATCGTCTTCCAATTTACTCATGTTTAATTTAGATTTTGTAGTAGGGCTATAATGCTTAGGAACGCTTATATTTAAGTTTAGTAGGACAGCTGAGTGATCTGTAATTGTTGGGTTAGTAACAAGGGTAATGGAGGGTAAGCTACTTTTGAGCATGACGTGATCCAGACAAGAGCCGCTTTGATGTGTTGGAAAAGTATGCGCTGGAAGGAGCCCGTGAAATGAGCACAGATTCAGGTAGTCCTTACTTCCTGCGTCACTACATTCCGGGCGAATATTTATATTAATATCACCAGTTAGAATGATATTCTTAAATGATGACAGAGACTGGAGAGTTTTATCTAGGTAATTGGTAAAAATGTTAAGATTTCTGAAAGCTGGTGGCCTGTACATGCCTATTATCGCTAGATCATTACCTATTTTTATGAAAAGACAATTGCAGTCTTTACAACTTAATTCCTCAACAGTAACTTTTAGTATAGACTTTTTTACGAAAACAACAACCCCGTCGTTTTGGTTGAACGTAACTTTGCTGTAAAACATGTTGTAGTCAGTCATAACTGGTAGGTTTCCATTACGGTCTGACAGCCAGCACTCTGTTAGTATTATCACGTCACACTCATAGTCAAGCCTTTGTATAAAAACGTTTAATCCATCTATGTTCTTACAAATGCTACGAATGTTTTGGGTTAGTACTGTTAATGACTTAGGATTGGATGACAGATATAGTTTGCATCCCTCAACATCACACATCTTTGGTATGGAAACAGAAATATTATCTAATTCGTTAATTATATTACAGTCCATAATAAATAAAAATATTAGTCACTTACTGCTAAAAATAAACTACGGATGGCTCTTTTAGGCGCCGTCATAATTAATAGAATTAATATATCTATATTTAGCGTATTTCTTCGCTGGGCACTCTAAGCCTTCGGCCTCGCCTCACCACTCCTTGTATGGCGGCCATCTAGGAAAATGGCGACATCAAAAATTTTACAAAATATTCAGATTCAGCGACCCCTAAAACCCCCGGATACCGAATTGGGTCCGAATCAGAGGAGATACAAAAATCTCGTTTTTGTATGGCGGCCATCTTGGTTTTTTGAAAATCAAAAAAATTTTGTCACTTGCAGACTAAACCCAGAGTGTGGGTTGACCTTTGTTTGAGCACTACGGGTCCAACTCCAACGGTTCGCCCGGAAAGGTGGGTCGCGACCTGATGTGGAGGAGAATCCGAAGATGTCGAGGTTTTCCCATACTTGACAAAAAATTCTGACCACACCCCTCATACATCATTTTCACCTCCCGACCCTCCTTCTGGGATAAGAATTATGTCAGTCAGTCAGTGAGTGAGTCAGTGGTAATGTAGCTTTATATAGTATAATAACTAGTTTTCGCGTGGTGCGCGACCTGCTAAAGCAGGTCGCGAGGCGGTTGTGCCTTTTTTTATAAATTTTAAAAAAAGTTTTTATTTTTTTGCCGAATATCACTTTAGTATGGCGGCCATCTTGTTTTTACGAAAATCGAAAAAATGACAATGAGCATTCGCCTTTACCGGCATTAACAAAGGCGGCGAATATTGATTGAACTATAAAGTAGTATAGGTGGTAAGAATTTTGATTGATTTTCATTGTTAACACCTTACGATTAGGTTCTAATTAACGTGAACGATAACCATCGTTTACTGTATTTTAAAATGTCAACGTTAACGCTGACAAAGTAAAATTGATTTACTTATAAACCCATTTTGTTATCAAAATTTTCATTATATTCGAGTTTTTTAAATAAAAAACAAGTGCTCAGTGATAACCAGTGCTACAAAATTCTACAGTGCTACAAGTTTTTCCAGTGCTACAAGTTTTTCCAGTGCTACAAGTTCCTCCAGTGCTACAAGTTCCTGAAGTGCATTAAGTGTCAAGACTTAAATCATTTCAAAAATGTTAGTAAGTATTTAAATTTTTACACATTTAAATTACAAGTATTTTTTCTATTTATTTAATGAGTTATATTAACGCAGTTTAGCACACGATTAATTTTTAACTTACTGTCATATTTTATTTTGTTTACAGGGGTGAATCTGATATTGAATACAACGACTTCACGGCTTCAGAGTATTCGGAGACCAAGAAGCGTCGAAGCTCCAACAAGAGGAAGGCGGATCCTGCTGAACAGTGAGTATTGAACATTTTTACATGAAGTTATTTAGTTTTGATCTAAACAAAGGGCTCTATTATGTAATTTTCATTGATTTCGATGGGTTGATTTCAACGACCAATTAAATACATACATACATTGCTTCTTTAAAATGTAATTGCCACTTAAGGTGTAGTTGAATACAGCAATGTTCTTTAATCGTTCTCTCGATATTTAAACATTCAGCAAGTTATGGGCTACGTTTTTAGGGTTCCGTACCCAAAGGCTAAAAAACGGGACCTATTACTAAGACTCCGCTATCTGCCCATCCGTCCGTCTGTCTGTCCGTTTGCCACCATGGTGTACCTCATGAACCGTGATAGTTAGGCAGTTGTTTTCACAGATGATGTATTTCTATTAGCGCTATAACAACAATTACTAAAAGTAGAATAAAATAAATATTTAAGGGGCTCCCATATAAATAGACATGATTTTTTTTGCCGTTTTTTATAGATAAAGGTAGACTCGCAATTGGTTGTTTTTTAGTTTCTATAATTACTGTACGAGAAATAGGGGCTTAACAATTAATGTAGATACGTCTCATAAATTCGATAGATACTTAACCATTTTTAAATTAGTTAACCTATGGTTTTTATTCAAAAAATAAATGCATTAATTTTTGTTTGCAGGTCGGTAAAGAAGACCAAGAAGGACATTTTTACCATCATTTCATGCGAAGAGCGGGCCTGCAGCTCGTCAAAAGCAACCCCACGCCCCCCGTCCACTTTTATAAGCCGAGTGTGTGTGCTGCGCCGTGGCCTCTCAGGAGAATATATGGTGGAGGTAAAAGTCTACAAGAACGGGGACATTGACGGGCTTCCTAACGACAAGCGCTACAAAAAAGCCCTCACTAGCGTGCGCCTGGAGTGTGGTGCGGACACGGAGGAATGGGAGAACCTGCAGCAGTTTTTAGCCCGTGCCTACAAACTCTTTGAGAAAAGCGAACCAGTTTTTTTCACATACAAAAACAAAACTACTTAATTAATTCAATGTCTATTATTGCTATTTTACTTCCATATTATTTTAGGTAGATACATTTTAAACATTCCTACTTACATCGGTTTCCTTATTTTTATACTTCCATAGTTTCACTTTCTGATATTAATTCTACCGATTGCTCTCAAAATGCCATTCTGTACTGCGTGTAGTAAAACAGTTGATAGCAAATCGTGGACAGGTCACTTGCGCAGTCAAACTCATTAAAAAAATGATCAAAGTATACTTGTTAGCCCCGGCGTTGAAAAGATAGCTCCAGTGTTCCAATCTCGCATCGTGTCGTATAGAATAGCTGCTGCGGAAACAGACGAATTCACCGTCGAATCAGTTTTGAATTCGATCAGCGATAAGTTAGAGTCGTTAATAACTGAAGTTATTCGTGTGCATACTTGTATAAAAGTAAATTTGGAATTATTTTGCATGTTCTTGATGTTTAAAAATGATACTTAGGAAATGAAATCTTTTGCCACTCGAAATATAGCTTTATACTTAAATTTTGATTTCAAATCATTACTTGCCTCAATTATAAGTACTTTGAAAACTAAAATAGAGGAATTCGAGGAGCGAGACAGCGGGTGGACTTTTGTAAACACTTCACATTTGGAAATCAATATTAACAAATATGTTCCTCTTCGCGGTTCAACTTTCATAGATCTACCGAAAGCCTTAAAAAAGTAAAAAGGCATGTGTTAACATCCGTAACAAATAAACGCGGAACTTCTATAAAGATCTTAAACTAAATTTTCTGCAATATTTTGATACAAGCAACTATAGTCTTGACAATGAATTCAGTTTACCATTGCATAACAAAAAAATTCCTGGACTATTTAAAGATGAAATGGGTGGTCAAAAAATAACAGAGTTTGTAGGCCTTCGGTCAAAGTTGTATTGTGTCAAAACTTGTAACAGTGTTATTAAGAGAGCTAAAGGAGTAAAGACATGTATAACGCGAGACTTAACAATTTCTGATTACAAAAATACCTTATATGAAGACAAAATAGTGCGCAAAAAGAATGTTTTATTTAAATCAATTAAACACGAAGTGTTTACTCGCAGTGTTGACAAGGTTGCTCTATCATCCAATGATGACAAGCGTTTGATTTTGAAGAGCAAAGTGTCTACTAAGGCTTGGGGACACATTTCAATATTAGGAATATGAATACTAACAAAGTTTATTTATCTGACATATGTATTGAGAAAAGGGTATACAAACGTAAGAGTGTACAAATAATATTAGGATTATGGGCAGAAATAGAATTTCAACCAAAAATATTAATAACAGAAAGTGACTATGGAACTAATATTTCGATTGCATTCGATAAATTACTATATGTGTATAAACAGATACTAAATCGTTGCACAAAAAATGTATATAACTTTCTTTATTTCGTAAAATTTTGCGATTCAAAGCTTATTAATAGTATTAATAAAACAATTTTAACTTTTGATAACTGTATAATATTATATCTTAATCATTTATTCAAGTTAAGCAATGAAATACCTAAAAGTATTGAAAACTTTAAGGAAATTGTTAGATACCATCGATTTAGAACGATTGATAATATAAAGTCCACGTTAATTGATCATTGTAGTACTTTAACCGAGAATGAGTTAGTTACTATTGGATTTGATTATTTTTTACCTTATGTTTTATTTCATAGTCAAGAATAATTTGTATTTGTAAATTTAGTATCTACTTAAATAATAAATGAAATAATATAGAATTATTTTGACTTTCATTTATCTCTTTAGAAGCAAAATTCAGAAACCAGCTCACAGATGCACTCTGTTAAGTTGTAATAAAAACGGTTTTGCAACAAACCTTAACTTATTAGTTTCACATATTGCGGTGTAACATGTCGATCGAAGAATTTCCAATATTCAATGTAAGGTACCGTATGTGATTACTTTGCATAAATGCAGGTTCGAACTTGTTGAACACGTGTCGTATGTGTCACAGGCGATAGCGGAGGGACCTGACACGCAGCGGGTGGTGCGGGAAGCAGGGTGTCAATTGTCTTTTGCATACGGTTACTTAATAAATAAACAGAGATTTAATTTTAAGGTACAATTTTATTTTCAAAAATCTTAAATTGATACATATGGTTGTCATAATACCATTTTCGTAAGCAACAAACATTTTTAAGAGCGCATTGATTTTTATGATAAACACAGCTTAGATTACAGTCTTTATACCTTTCTTGCAAAGTCCTCAGGTTTGGACAACCTTTATCTCCGATTTCTATTAAGTTACAATTGTCACACAAATTCTTAACCCATTTTAGTTTTTCACAACCTTTGATAATAATGTTTTGGTCTTTTAAATACATGGGAATGATTCGCTGAAACTCGCGATAGTCAATAAACCCTTCGCTCCAAAAAATTCCACGGTTTTTTTCAATCCATTTCGTTTGCCTTTTTTCTTCTGAAGTTTGGGTTGTATATGCATAAGGTGGTTTCACTAAGAAAACTTGTGTCCATTCGCTTGTCGATAAAGCGAATTCTTTTATAATAAAAACATTTTTAGAATTTTTCAATCCTTAAAGATCGACAAAAATAGTGTTTTTTTTCATTATGACACTTTTCTTACAATATTGCTTAAAGGTCTATATTCAAAAATACAATCGTTTAATATGAGACAATACGCTGAAATTTGATCAGATATGTCTTGATCGGCTTCAATTTCTAGTCTTACATCAATAGAACCCTTTAAAGTTTCTTGCTGTCTACAACAGTCGATAACAAACAATGGCGCTATTTCTTTAAATTCTTTCAAACTCAGCAGTGGTTCTGCACGGCGTCCGTAATATGACTGTTGAAATTTCGCATATTGCTCATATAATAAAGAAAACTTGTTATCGGAAAAACTTATGTTTAAACTTTCGTATGGGAAGTAGGTGGAATTCAAAAATACTTTTACATCAATCAAATAACAGTGATCGAATTCAGGCATAGAACTTTTCGTATTTTGTTTCCGATTAGTTTGCAGTCCTGTGATAACGTACCGGGGTTTTTCTATTTGTGAAGTTGTCTTTATGGACCATGTATGCTTTCGAGTTTTTGGGAGTAATGGATACTCGTAAAGATCCCAATTTCTAAAAGCTAATGTTATCGCTCGATCTCTTTCCAAACTTTTTAGTAAACTTAGTCTCTCGCGATCCGACACTTTCACATGCGGAATGCGCCAAACTATTTTATTTATAATTATATCGTCTAATACTTCTTTTTCGCCAAGTTTCAAAGCATTCAAATTTGAATTGCTTCTTAACAAAACCAAATCATGTTTGCAGTTCATAATTATCACCATAATTATCATCATGTTTGCAGTTCATAGAACCTTAATAAATATATTTAAAAAGAAACAAAAAATACACAGACGATGGAAAACATATAATAACCTTAGTGATTATAGAGAATTTTCGTATTTACGGAAGCAGTTTAAAACTATGGAGACACTATGCTATGAAACTTTCATTTCTAGGACAGAAAGTAACATAAGAAAAAACTCGAAGCAGTTTTGGAGTTTCGTTAAGTCTAAAATTAATAGTAGTGGGGTGCCCGATACTTTGTATTTGAATAATGAAACTGGTTCAGATGGTCAAAGTATTTCTGATCTATTCAATAAATTCTTTCACTCTGTTTTTGAAAGCGATACTAGTGATCCTTCGACGTTTAATAATTTAAATGACCCTGAAGCCATGTTAATTAACACTGTCGATTATCGTCAAAAAATATCTGTCTCGTCTAGACCCCTGTAAGGGTTCTGGACCCGATGGACTGCATCCAATTTTCTTGCGCAATTGTTGTGACACGCTTTGTTTTCCTATTTGCTATCTGTACAAGTTGTCTTTGTCTTCAGGAGTTATGCCCCGGACTTGGAAGCGTTTTCTAGTGGTACCAATTTTTAAGAAAGGTGACAAGCATGATATTAGTAATTATAGAGGCATTTCTAAACTTTCAGTTGTTCCTAAGCTTTTTGAAAAAAATAATTTATGACTCTGTTTTTCCAGCGATAAGACCTCTCTTAATGTCTGAACAGCACGGCTTCATCAATAAAAGGTCAACAGAATCCAATCTCTGTGAATTTTTGGATTTCGCTCTCGAGGCTATGAGTGATGGCCACCAGGTGGATGCCGTGTATACCGATTATTCTAAAGCTTTTGATAAAATTTCACATTCACTGCTCATAAAGAAAATTGAACACATCGGTATACATGGCAGCTTGCTTAGGTGGTTAGACTCTTATCTTAGAGAGCGAAGTCAGGCAGTAGCGATTAAAGGCTTCACTTCTAGTTTTATTCCCATTACCTCGGGCGTGCCTCAGGGATCTCATCTCGGACCCTTGCTTTTTATAATATTTATCAATGATGTTAAAAAATGCTTCACGCACAGTAATTTACTTTTATTCGCAGATGATACCAAAATTTATAAAACTATAAAGTCTTTTCAAGATTGTGTCGATATGCAAAAAGATTTGGATAATTTGTCTCAGTATTGTAAAGATAATAGGTTATATTTAAACATTGATAAATGTTGTTCAATAACATTTACTAGAAAAACTAGACCAGTAACTTTTAACTACTCCCTTCACAATAAGTCTCTTCACAGAGTGTCCGAGGTGAGAGACCTGGGGGTGCAGCTTGACAGTCAATTGTTACTTTCATCGCATATAGACAAGATTACTGCCAAAGCTTATAGAATGTTGGGTTTCATATTTAGGCAAAGTGTTGACTTCAAAGAGCCGTCGACACTGATCTTATTATACAACGCCTTCGTTAGGTCCAACTTAGAGTACGCATCCACTGTATGGAATCCACAATATAATAAATATATAGACGCAGTAGAACGTATTCAAAATAAGTTTATTAAACGCTTAAAATTTAAATTTTGGCAATTTAAATCTAAAAACCTTATAACATTAAAAAAACGTAGGGAGTGCAGAGATATAATCTTCTTATATAAAATATTTAACAACTTTGTTGATTCACCTTACTTAGTAAGTAAGATCCTCTTGAAATGTCCCAAGCAATCTTTGCGTTCCCGTAGCACTTTTGCCTTACCGTATTGTCGAACAAATTATGCTAAGAACCGATTCATAGTACGGGCTTGCATGAAAAATTGTGTAGCCTGTGTCACTCAGGGATAATGTAGCATTCTAATGGTGAAAGTATTTTTCAAATCCTTCCAATATTTTCGCAGCTTATTCAAAGCAAACAAACAAAACAGAGCTTCCCTTTTTAATATTAATTTGATGTATATACCCTTAGGATGCTATAAGTCCTGGACTGAGAGTAAAACTATTTTTTTTTTTTTAAATGTTTTATATTATGATTCAACGAGAATGTGATAAATTGTCAGTGAAAACTGTTTTTGGCTTACGTGTTACCTAATGTGTATAATTTATATGTATTACATTATGCTGTAAGTTTTCCTAAATAAATAAATAAATAAAATAAATAAATTATTTTCTTGTAATCTTCTGCAAAGCCTAAGATTTTATTCATTGGTATCGACACTGAAAACATTCCTCCATTTACATTTGCGGTGCCTGATAAGGACCACCCCCAAACTTTAGCAAGTTTTGGTTCATTTTCTGACAACGATAAGTATGATTTCATAGTAGTTGTTACACCAACATTTTTAACTTTATCTATTTCCACTCCATTTAGTTCATATCTGATTTCTTGAAAAAGAAATAAAATAGGATTGATGACAAAATTTATACGTTCAACTTTTTGCTTTGTCTCACTGTTATAAACTTTCACCATTCCTTCCAAATACAATGAACTTGCTGAAGGAAGGACGTAAAGATCTTGCTGATTAATAGGTATTCGAATTTCATCATTTTTGTTGAAACTTGTAACGTATGGCTTATAATAATAATAATAATAATCTTTATTTCACATTAATAATACCATAACAACGTAGACGTCCTGTATCCCGTGATAGTTTTAACTGTGTTACAGGATACAGAGTGTCTTCCCATGCATGCTTTGGTAACATTTCGACAGTGCTTGCTAGAACAGTTCACAAAACCCGATTAGTATTAATGTTACTTAACTACAAAAAACAATACAATATTTAATTTAAAAGAATAGTGCACCATATACTGGACTGAGTTGTGTGTGTGTGTGTGTGTGTGTGTGTATGTGTGTGTGTGGTGTTCAAGTGAATGTCTGTACGTGTATATGATGATGTGTTTAAAAGTGAAGGATAATGAATGAGAGATATGCATTATAAATAATGATTTTACTGTTAGCGTATTGTATGAAGCAATTTTTCAGTGTCATCGTAACTTAATGATTTTAATAAAGAAATTAGCTTTGGTTTAAGTTCGTAATTATTTAACTCCCAGATTGAGTGCCTACTATTAATTTTGTTATAAAGATGAGACGATAAAAACTCGTATTGCCTTTGCGCAAAACTGGTATAGACTGCAACCCCAGGAAAACGTCGGGTTCTGACGTTAGCCAGAGTTATAGATGGAATAGTACAACGGTGGTATCTTATATGAATGTAATTCTAAACTTTCAATACTGTTGTCTACTACTGGAGATTCCAACACGTTCAAAATATTCATTTAAATAAACCAATAATTTTAAAAAACTTCTTATTACTATTATTTAGCTTAATTTTTCTTCTGGGATGTTTTCTTTTAAGAGGAGCCGTTTTCACACTAACATGGTTTTGTATTTTGTTCGTTGTTTTATTAACTTTACCTTCATCATTAAAATCTATCATTTTTTGTAAGATGTAAATACAACTGCACTTCTTTACCACGCAAATTAATCAAGTTATTATTGGAGTCTAATAGTCTTATATTAATTTCAGAAATTGAATTTTGGTTAACAGGAAAATAGATCAAATTTTTTGGTGTTTGTATAATTCTATAGTCTGGAGGTACGTTTGGTGCAAATTCGTATATTGTATGTTGAGGTTTACCACTTACAAAAGAGCCGCTTATTATGTCACATACTATTCGCACAATGGTTGTCGGTAGAATGCTGACAGGATAACGAGATTCGTGTAATATTTGCCTTCAAGATCTCTTTCCCAAAACCAAATAAATTACCACATGAGTTTTCTTTTTCAAAGTGAACATCTTTGTTACACAGCAAATTTGCCTTTAAAGTATTATTATTTGAAGACAATCTTAAAGTGCAACCTTTAACATGCGATCGAAAAAACTCGCTGATGTCATGAAGTTCGTAGGAGCCTTCTAGTATTTCGAGAACTTCCTTATCACCGTAGTAAAACTTGTTGTTTTTCGCATCAACATTCGGTATTGAGTAAAAGGTGGAGAAATATAACAGTGCACATTCGTATTCACCATCTAGTTCTAGAGGAGGTGAATAATTAGTAGTGAGAATAAATTTGTTATCTGTTATAGACAGCGTGAAAGCCATCGTTGAAATAAAAACATTCAACTGGAACATTATTTTAAAATCATTTATTTATTTTACAATCCCAAAATTCATTCAAAAACTTTAAACATAGATGTCCACAGTTAGATGTATTAAAATGTTGATATTGATTTTAGTTATAATTAACTGGTAAATTATTAATGTATTTTAAAAATTCTAGGGGAGGTTTCAGATTTCCGAAACTATCAAAATATTCACAATAGTTATAAATTTTACATACGCTACCCAATGAATGCCTGAATTATTGACGCTATCCAGATTAATGACGCCGCATTCCATTTTATTTTTTTGGTAAAGTGTCTCTCATAAAGACACCTCTAAAAAAAGGGATATTTTGAGAATGTTTCAAAATGTCAATTAGTAAGTGCTTTCCTGGGTAACCTTTTTTCAGTTTTTTGAATTAAGACACAATCCACATCCTTTTTTGTAAGGTTCAGATTCAGCGACCCCTAAAACCCCCGGATACCGAATTTGGTCCGAATCAGAGGAGATACAAAAATCTCGTTTTTGTATGGCGGCCAATTTGTTTTTTTGAAAATTGAAAAAATTTTGTCTTCGGTAGACTTCGACCAGGGTTTGGGTCGACCTTTGTTCGAGCACCACTGGTCCAAGTCCAACGGTTCGCCCGGGAAGGTGGGTTACGACCTGATGAGGAGGAGAATCCGAAGATGTCGAGGTTTTCCCATACTCGACAAAAAAATTCTGACCAAACCACCAATACATAATTTTCACCTCCCGACCCTCCTTCTGGGAGAACAATTATGTCAGTCAGTGAGTGAGTCAGTGGTAAGTTTTAATTTTTTTTTGTTTTTCACGGCTGCCATCTTTGATTTAAAAATGGATGTTATTTTCTTATTCAGCACCCCTGAATACCCAAAAAACGACACCCATGACGATATTTTGCAAAAAATTTATGTACGCCATCTTGGATTTCAAAACGTATGTCATTTTCAGAATCAGCACCCCCGAAAACCTATTAAAGGACACCCATGACGGTATTTTCCAAAAAATCCATGTCCGCCATCTTGGATTTCAAAATGGATGTCATTTTCGAAATCAGCACCCCTGAAAACCTATTAAACGACACCCATGTCGGTATGATGGCGGTCGGCTGGTAATATGCTTGGTGACGCTTCGGGCTTCGCCCTACGCGGAGCTCGGCCTTCGGCCTCGCCCTATACGCAGCTCGCCTCGGCCTACGGCCTCGGCTCGCGCGTTCGGCTCGGTCTGCGACCTCGCCTCACCTTAAAAATCTAAACTTGTATGGCGGCCATCTTTGATTGGGGGGGGGGACGCTCCGGGCTTCGCCCTACGCGGAGTTCGGCCTTCGGCCTCACCCTATACGCGGCTCGCCTCACCTTTAGAATCTAAACTTTTTTGGCGGCCATCTTGGATTTGGGGGGGGACGCTCCGGGCTACGCCCTACGCGGAGCTCAGCCTTTAGCCTCGCCTTTTACGTAGCTCGCCTCGGCCTACGGCCTCGCCTTGCAACATGGCGTCGTGGTTCGGCTCAGCCTGCGGCCTCGCCTCACCAATCCTTGTATGGCGGCCATCTTGGAAAATAGTGGAATCGAAAAACTGACCCGATATTCGGAATCTTCGTCCCCCAAAACCCCCAGATACCGATTTTCGTCCGGATCGGAGCAACTTCATTTCCGGCCGCCATCTTGGATCCGCCATCTTGAAAAAAAATTTTGATAGCCACCTTCCCCTCACCCCCCTGTAAAACATTTGTTCGAGCACACCCCACTTAGGTCAAACGGTTCCGGAGATATAGCAATAATAATTTTGTATGGCGGCCATCTTGTTTTTGCGAAAATCGAAAAAATGACGTCACCGTTAGAATTCGACCAGGGTGTGGGTCGACCTTAGTTCGAGTGCCACCGCTCCATCTGCAACGGTTCGCCCGGGAAGGTGGGTCGCTACCTGATGAGAAGGTGGATCCGAGGATCTCGAGGTTTTCCCGTACCCTCCGCGACACCCTCTCCACACTGTCCATACAAAGTTTTCACCTCCCGCCGCTCCATCTGGGAGAACGATTCTGTCACCCAGTCAGTGAGTGAGTGAGTGGTATTGCAGCTTTATATAATATAACTAGGTTTTGCGTGGTGCGCGACCTGCTAAAGCAGGTCGCGAGGCGGTTGTGCCTTTTTTTATAAATTTTAAAAAAGTTTTTAATTTCTTTTTGTTTTTCACGGCCGCCATCTTGGATTTAAAAATGGATGTTATTTTATTAATCAGCACCCCTGAATACCCAAAAAACGACACCCATGAAGATATTTTGCAAAAAATTTATGTCCGCCATCTTCGATTTCAAAACGTATGTCATTTTCGGAATCAGCACCCCCGACTACCTATTAAACGACACCCATGACGGTATTTTCCAAAAAATCCATGTCCGCCATCTTGGATTTCAAAATGGATGTCATTTTCGAAATCAGCACCCCTGAAAACCTATTAAATGACACCCATGTCGGTATGATGGCGGTCGGCTGGTAATATGCTTGGTGACGCTTCGGGCTTCGCCCTACGCGGAGCTCGGCCTTCGGCCTCGCCCTATACGCAGCTCGCCTCGGCCTACGGCCTCGGCTCGGTATGGCGGCCATCTTTGATTGGGGGGGGATGTTCCGGGCTTCGCCCTACGCGGAGTTCGGCCTTCTGCCTCACCCTATACGCGGCTCGCCTCGGCCTTCGGCCTCGCCTCGCGCGTTCGGCTCGGTCTTCGACCTCGCCTCACCTTTAGAATCTAAACTTACCGCCATCTAGAATTGGGGGGGGGGGACGCTCCGGGCTTCGCCCTACGCGGAGTTCGGCCTTCGGCCTCACCCTATACGCGGCTCGCCTCGGCCTTCGGCCTCGCCTCGCGCGTTCGGCTCGGTCTTCGACCTCGCCTCACCTTAAGAATCTAAACTTGTATGGCGGCCATCTTTGATTGGGGGGGGGGGGGCCGCTCCGGGCTTCGCCCTACGCGGAGTTCGGCCTTCGGCCTCACCCTATACGCGACTCGCCTCGGCCTTCGGCCTCGCCTCACCTTTAGAATTTAAACTTGTATGGCGGCCATCTTTGATTGGGGGGGGGGGACGCTCCGGGCTTCGCCCTACGCGGAGTTCGGCCTTCGGCCTCACCCTATACGTGGCTCGCCTCGGCCTTCGGCCTCGTCTCGCGCGTTCGGCTCGGTCTTCGACCTCGCCTCACCTTTAGAATCTAAACTTGTATGGCGGCCATCTTTGATTTGGGGGGGGGACGCTCCGGGCTACGCCCTGAGCGGAGCTCGGCCTTCGGCCTCGCCTTTTACGCAGCTCGCCTCGGCCTACGGCCTCGCCTCGCGGCGTGGCGTCGTGGTTCGCCTCGGCCTGCGGCCTCGCCTCACCACTCCTTGTATGGCGGCCATCTTGGAAAATGGTGGAATCGAAAAACTGACCCGATATTCGGAATCTTCGTTCCCCAAACCCCCCAGATACCGATTTTCGTCCGGATCGGAGCAACTTCATTTCCGGCCGCCATCTTGGATCCGCCATCTTGAAAAAAAATTTGACAGCCAGCGGCCCCTTACCCCCCTGTAAAACACACTCCACTTATGTCAAACGGATCCGGAGATACAGCAATAAACATTTTGTATGGCGGCCATCTTGTTTTTGCGAAAATCGAAAAAATGACGTCACCGGTAGAATTCGACCAGGGTGTGGGTCGACCTTAGTTCGAGCGCCACCGCTCCATCTGCAACGGTTCGCCCGGGAAGGTGGGTCGCCACCTGATGAGAAGGTGGATCCGAGTATCTCGAGGTTTTCCCATACCCTCCGCGTCACCCACTCCACACCTCCCAAACAAAGTTTTCACCTCCCGCCGCTTCAACTGGGAGAACAATTCTGTCACCCAGTCAGTCAGTGAGTGAGTGGTATTGTAGCTTTATATAATATAATAACTAGGTTTCGCGTGGTGCGCGACCTGCTAAAGCAGGTCGCGAGGCGGTTATGCCTTTTTTATAAATTTAAAAAAAGTTTTTATTTTTTTTTGTTTTTCACGGCCGCCATTTTGATTTAAAAATGGATGTTATTTTCTTAATCAGCACCCCTGAATACCCAAAAAACGACACCCATGACGATATTTTGCAAAAAATTTAAGTCCGCCATCTTGGATTTCAAAACGTATGTCATTTTCGGAATCAGCACCCCCGAATACCTATTAAACGACACCCATGAAGGTATTTTCAAAAAATCCATGTCCGCCATCTTGGATTTCAAAATGGATGTCATTTTCGAAATCAGCACCCCTGAAAACCTATTAAACGACACCCATGTCGGTATGATGGCGGTCGGCTGGTAATATGCTTGGTGACGCTTCGGGCTTCGCCCTACGCGGAGCTCGGCCTTCGGCCTCGCCCTATACGCAGCTCGCCTCGGCCTACGGCCTCGGCTCGCGCGTTCGGCTCGGTCTGCGACCTCGCCTCACCTTAAAAATCTAAACTTGTATGGCGGCCGTCTTTGATTGGGGGGGGGACGCTCCGGGCTTCACCCTACGCGGAGTTCGGCCTTCGGCCTCACCCTATACGCGGCTCGCCTCGGCCTTCGGCCTCGTCGCGCGCGTTAGGCTCGGTCTTCAACCTCGCCTCACCTTTAGAATCTAAACTTGAATGGCGGCCATCTTGGATTTTGGGGGGGACGCTCCGGGCTACGCCCTGCGCGGAGCTCGGCCTTCGGCCTCACCTTTTACGCAGCTCGCCTCGGCCTACGGCCTCGCCTCGCGGCGTGGCGTCGTGGTTCGGCTCGGCCTGCGGCCTCGCCTCACCACTTCTTGTATGGCGGCCATCTTGGAAAATGGTGGAATCGAAAAACTGATCAGATATTTGGAATCTTCGTCCCCTAAACCCTCCAGATACCGATTTTCGTCCGGATCGGAGCAACTTCATTTCCGGCCGCCATTTTGGATCCGCCATCTTGAAAAAAAAATTTGACAGCCACCTGCTTCTCACCCTCCTGTGAAACATTTGTTCGAGCACACCCCACTTATGTCAAACGGTTCCGGAGATACAGCAATAATCATTTTGTATGGCGGCCATCTTGTTTTTGCGAAAATCGAAAAAATGACGTCACCAGTAGAATTTGACCAGGGTGTGGGTTGACCTTTTTTCGAGCGCCACCGCTCCATCTGCAACGGTTCGCCCGGGAAGGTGGGTCGCCACCCGATGAGAAGGTGGATCCGAGGATCTCGAGGTTTTCCCGTACCCTCCGAACCACCTTCTCCACACACCCCATACAAAGTTTTCACCTCCCGCCGCTCCATCTGGGAGAACAATTCTGTCACCCAGTCAGTGAGTGAGTGAGTGGTATTGCAGCTTTATATAATATAAATATAACTAGGTTTTGCGTGGTGCGCGACCTGCTAAAGCAGGTCGCGAGGCGGTTGTGCCTTTTTTTATAAATTTTAAAAAAGTTTTTAATTTCTTTTTGTTTTTCACGGCCGCCATCTTGGATTTAAAAATAGATGTTATTTTATTAATCAGCACCCCTGAATATCCAAAAAACGACACCCATGAAGATATTTTGCAAAAAATTTATGTCCGCCATCTTCGATTTCAAAACGTATGTCATTTTCGGAATCAGCACCCCCGACTACCTATTAAACGACACCCATGACGGTATTTTCCAAAAAATCCATGTCCACCATCTTGGATTTCAAAATGGATGTCATTTTCGAAATCAGCACCCCTGAAAACCTATTAAATGACACCCATGTCGGTATGATGGCGGTCGGCTGGTAATATGCTTGGTGACGCTTCGGGCTTCGCCCTACGCGGAGCTCGGCCTTCGGCCTCGCCCTATACGCAGCTCGCCTCGGCCTACGGCCTCGGCTCGGTATGGCGGCCATCTTTGATTGGGGGGGGACGCTCCGGGCTTCGCCCTACGCGGAGTTCGGCCTTCTGCCTCACCCTATACGCGGCTCGCCTCGGCCTTCGGCCTCGCCTCGCGCGTTCGGCTCGGTCTTCGACCTCGCCTCACCTTAAGAATCTAAACTTGTATGGCGGCCATCTTTGATTGGGGGGGGGGCCGCTCCGGGCTTCGCCCTACGCGGAGTTCGGCCTTCGGCCTCACCCTATACGCGACTCGCCTCGGCCTTCGGCCTCGCCTCACCTTTAGAATTTAAACTTGTATGGCGGCCATCTTTGATTGGGGGGGGGGACGCTCCGGGCTTCGCCCTACGCGGAGTTCGGCCTCCGGCCTCACCCTATACGCGGCTCGCCTCGGCCTTCGGCCTCGTCTCGCGCGTTCGGCTCGGTCTTCGACCTCGCCTCACCTTTAGAATCTAAACTTGTATGGCGGCCATCTTTGATTTGGGGGGGGGACGCTCCGGGCTACGCCCTGCGCGGAGCTCGGCCTTCGGCCTCGCCTTTTACGCAGCTCGCCTCGGCCTACGGCCTCGCCTCGCGGCGTGGCGTCGTGGTTCGCCTCGGCCTGCGGCCTCGCCTCACCACTCCTTGTATGGCGGCCATCTTGGAAAATGGTGGAATCGAAAAACTGACCCGATATTCGGAATCTTCGTTCCCCAAAACCCCCAGATACCGATTTTCGTCCGGATCGGAGCAACTTCATTTCCGGCCGCCATCTTGGATCCGCCATCTTGAAAAAAAATTTGACAGCCAGCGGCCCCTTACCCCCCTGTAAAACATTTGTTTGAGCATACTCCACTTATGTCAAACGGATCCGGAGATACAGCAATAAACATTTTGTATGGCGGCCATCTTGTTTTTGCGAAAATCGAAAAAATGACGTCACCGGTAGAATTCGACCAGGGTGTGGGTTGACCTTAGTTCGAGCGCCAACGCTCCATCTGCAACGGTTCGCCCGGGAAGGTGGGTCGCCACCTGATGAGAAGGTGGATCCGAGGATCTCGAGGTTTTCCCGTACCCTCCGCGTCACCCACTCTACACCTCCTATACAAAGTTTTCACCTCCCGCCGCTCCATCTGGGAGAACAATTCTGTCACCCAGTCAGTCAGTCAGTGAGTCAGTGGTATTGTAGCTTTATATAATATAATAATAACTAGGTTTCGCGTGGTGCGCGACCTGCTAAAGCAGGCCGCGAGGCGGTTGTGCTACCCTATTTGTAGGGACAAAAAGGCGTTCATACTTTTTTTGGTTTGTCACGACCGCCATCTTGGATTTCAAAATGGATGTCAGTTTCGTAATCAGCATCCCCGAAAACCTATTAAACGACACCCATGAAAGATTTTTTTAAACTGCATGTCCACCATCTTGGATTTAAAAATAGATGTCATTTTCGCAATCAGCACCCCAGAAAACGTATTAAACGACACCCATGACGGTTTTTGAGAAAAATGCATGTCCGCCATCTTGGATTTCAAAATGGATATCATTTTCGGAATCAGCAACCCCGAAAACTTATTAAACGACACCCATGTTGGTATGCCCGAAAACTTCATATCCGCCATCTTGGATTTTTGGTGGGGAGGATCGAGACGCTCCGGGCTTCGCCCTTCGCGTCACGAATTAAATCCCAATTAAAATCCAAGATGGCGGATATGAAATTTTCGGATTGCGGTCGGCCGGTAAGATGCTTGGTGACGCTTCGGGCTTCGCCCTACGCGGAGCTCGGCCTTCGGCCTCGCCCTATACGAAGCTCGGCTCGGCCTTCGGCCTCGCCTCGCCCGTTCGGCTCGGTGTACGACCTCGCCTCACCTTAGAATCTAAACTTGTATGGCGGCCATCTTGGATTGGGGGGGGGACGCTCCGGGCTTCGCCCTACGCGGAGCTCGGCCTTCGGCCTCGCCTTATACGTAGCTTGCCTCAGCCTGCGGCATCGCCTCGCGGCGCGTCGTGGTTCGGCTCGGCCTTCGGCCTCGCCTCACCACTCCTTGTATGGCGGCCATCTTGGAAAATGGTGAAATCGAAAATCTTTTCAGATATTCGGATTCAGCGACCCCAAAAACCCCTGGATACCGAATTTGGTCCGAATCGGAGTATATACCAAAATATCAATTTTGTACGGCGGCCATCTTGTTTTTTTGAAAATCGAAAAAAAATTGTTACTGTTAGACTTTGACCAGGGTGCCGGTCGACCTTTGTTCGAGCACCACCGGTCCAAGTCCAACGGTTCGCCCGGGAAGGTGGTTCGCAACCTGATGAGGAGGAGAATCCGAAAATGTCAAGGTTTTACTATAGTCGACGGAAAATTCTGACCGCACCCCCCATACATCATTTTCACCTCCCGACCCTCCTTCTGGGAGAACAATTATGTCAATCAGTGAGTGAGTGAGTCAGTGGTAATGTAGCTTTATATAGTATAACTAGGTTTCGCGTGGTGCGCGACCTGCTTCAGCAGGCCGCGAGGCGGTTGTGCTATCCTATTCGTAGGGTCAAAAAGGCGTTCATACTTTTTTTGGTTTGTCACGACCGCCATCTTGGATTTCAAAATGGATGTCATTTTTGGAATCACCACCCCCGAAAACCTATTAAACTACACCCATGACAGAATTTTTTAGACTGCATGTCCACCATCTTGGATTTCAAAATAGATGTCATTTTCGCAATCAGCACCCCAGAAAACGTATTAAACGACAACCATGACGGTTTTTTATAAAAAATGCATGTCCGCCATCTTGGATTTCAAAATGGATGTCATTTTCGGAATCAGCATCCCCGAAAACCTATTAAACGACACCCATGTCGGCATACCCGAAAATTTTATATCCGCCATCTTGGATTTTTGGTGGGGAAAATGGAGACGCTCCGGGCTTCGCCCTTCGCGTCACGATTTCCCCAACTAAAATCCAAGATGGCGGATATGAAATTTTCGGATGGCGGTCGGCCAGTAAGATGCTTGGTGACGCTTCGGGCTTCGCCCTACGCGGAGCTCGGCCTTCGGCCTCGCCCTATACGCAGCTCGGCTCGGCCTTCGGCCTCGCCTCGCGCGTTCGGCTCGGTCTGCGACCTCGCCTCACCTTTAGAATCTAAACTTAAATGTCGGCCATCTTGGATTGGGGGGGGGGGACGCTCCGGGCTTCACCCTACGCGGAGCTCGGCCTTCGGCCTCGTCTCACCACTCCTTGTATGGCGGCCATCTTGGAATATGGTGGAATCGATAAACTTACCAGATATTCGGATTCAGTGACCCCAAAAACCCCTGAATTTCGAATTTGGTCAGAATCGGAGGATTTACAAAAATATCAATTTTGTATGGCGGCCATCTTGTTTTTTTGAAAATTGAAAAAAATTTGTTACTGTTAGACTTTGACCAGGGTGCCGGTCGACCTTTGTTTGAGTACCACCGGTCCAACTCCAACGGTTCGCCCGGGAAGGTGGGTCGCGACCTGATGAGGAGAAGAATCCGAAGATATCGAGGTTTTCCTACACTCGACGGAAGATTCTGACCACACCCCTCATACATCATTTTCACCTCCCGACCCTCCTTCTGGGAGAACAATTATGTCAGTCAGTCAGTGAGTGAGTCAGTGGTAATGTAGCTTTATTTAGTATAATATAACTAGG
This sequence comes from Aproaerema taeniolella, assembly GCA_949987775.1. Taxonomy (NCBI): domain Eukaryota; kingdom Metazoa; phylum Arthropoda; class Insecta; order Lepidoptera; family Gelechiidae; genus Aproaerema; species Aproaerema taeniolella. The sequence goes on along the minus strand of OX465266.1, from coordinate 15,790,797 downwards.
TTTCGCGTGGTGCGCGACTTGCTAAAGCAGGCCGCGAGGCGGTTGTGCTACCCTAGACGTAGGGTCAAAAAGGCGTTCATACTTTTTTTAGTATGTCACGACCGCCATCTTAGATATCAAAATTTATGTCATTTTCGTTATCAGCACCCCCGAAAACCTATTAAACGACACCCATGACGGTATTTTCCAAAAAATCCATGTCCGCCATCTTGGATTTCAAAATAGATGTCATTTTCGCAATCAGCACCCCAGAAAACGTATTAAACGACACCCATGACGGTTTTTTACAAAAAATTCATGTCCGCCATCTTGGATTTCAAAATGGATGTCATTTTCGGAATCAGCACCCCCGAAAACCTATTAAACGACACCCATGTCGGCATGCCCGAAAATTTCATATCCGCCATCTTGGATTTTTGGTGGGGAGAATTGAGACGCTCCGGGCTTCGCCCTTCGCGTCACGATTCCCCCAACTAAAATCCAAGATGGCGGATATGAAATTTTCGGATTGCGGTCGGCCGGTAAGATGCTTGGTGACGCTTCGGGCTTCGCCCTACGCGGAGCTCGGCCTTCGGCCTCGCCCTATACGCAGCTCGGCTCGGCCTTCGGCCTCGCCTCGCTCGTTCGGCTCGGTCTACGACCTCGCCTCACCTTTAGAATCTAAACTTAAATGGCGACCATCTTGGATTGGGGGGGGGACGCTCCGGGCCTCGCCCAACGCGGAGCTCGGCCTTCGGCCTCGCCTCACCACTCCTTGTATGGCGGCCATGTTTGAAAATGGCGAAATCGAAAATCTTTTAAGATATTCGGATTCAGCGACCCCAAAAACCCCTGGATACCGAATTTGGTCTGAATCGGAGGATATACCAAAATATCAATTTTGTATGGGAACCATCTTGTTTTTTTGAAAATCGAAAAAAAATTGTTACCGTTAGACTTTGACCAGGGTGCCGGTCGACCTTTGTTCGAGAACCACCGGTCCAACTCCAACGGTTCGCCCGGGAAGGTGGGTCGCGACCTGATGAGGAGGAGAATCCGAAGATGTCGAGGTTTTCCCATACTTGACGGAAAATTTTGACCACACCCCCCATACATCATTTTCACCTCCCGACCCTCTTTCTAGGAGAACAATTATGTCAATCACCCAGTCAGTCAGTCAGTGAGTGAGTGGTAATGTAGCTTTATATAGTATAATATAATATAATAATATAAATATAATAATAACTAGGTTCCGCGTGGTGCGCGACCTGCTTAAGCAGGCTGCGAGGCGGTTGTGCTACCTTAATTGTAGGGTCAAAAAGGCGTTCATTTAGTTTTTTGTAATTTTTTTCGAAAACACATGTCGGACATCTTGGATTTCAAAATGGATGTCATTTACGGAATCAGCAACCCCAAAACCTATTAAACGACACCCATGTCGGCATGCCCGAAAATTTCATGGCGGTCGGCCGGTAAGATGCTTGGTGACGCTTCGGGCTTCGCCCTACGCGGAGCTCGGCCTTCGGCCTCGCCCTATACGCAGCTCGCCTCGGCCTACGGCCTCGGCTCGCGCGTTCGGCTCGGTCTGCGACCTCGCCTCACCTTAAAAGTTTAAACTTGTATGGCGGCCATCTTTGATTGGGGGGGGGACGCTCCGGGCTTCGCCTTACGCAGAGTTCGGCCTTCGGCCTCACCCTATACGCGGCTCGCCTCGGCCTTCGGCCTCGCCTCGCGCGTTCGGCTCGGTCTTCGACCTCGCCTCACCTCATATTATTTCATATTGATGCGGTTGCAGATGGACGCGTCCATGCAATTCGCAATTAAATAAAATTAATAGCAATAAATAATTTCAACTGTGTCAGCTCAGTGTAAGTTTTAAATGCTGCGTGTGAACTAAAAAACTGTATCACCCGGTGGACTATGAAAGTGAGTAATCTGTGAGTAGCATTTAAGTATATTAATATGGATAGCCCGTTTCAACGGAGCTCTCTAATAAATAGAAGCCCTCCCCCTCAAAGACGACACGCAACGCCCTCTGTAAATCAGCCCGAACCCGAACCAGAAAGTTCGCCCGAACCAAAACCTAGATGTGACCTAATTACGACCCCTGAGGTCCAACATTGGATTACAACAATTGAGCACTCGCTTCATGCTATTTGCACAAAATCTGGCGAAGGCAAGATGAATTCGGAACAAAAGCTAAAAATATGTAACATCACCAGAAATGTACTGGGAGATGTATCGCGCCTTGCAGTCCAATACCAATCCCTTAAACAGAAATATATATCAGCATGTACCAAGGCCAATACTTTGCAAGATCGACTACATTTCGGACAGCACAGAGTACGGACGTGTGCAAAATGCAGTTAATTTATTAATTTATTTCCAATTAGTGACCTAGTTTTTTACGAACGGCTTATTCGTGCAAAAACAGCAATAATATTAGTTTAAATTCTATTGTGATTGTGATGTGTTGAAACAATTAAGTGGAAAGTGAAAAATGGAAAACAGCCCATTTAACCGGAGCGGCCTAACCCGCCGCACCCCCCGCCCTCGACGCCGCCGCCCCCCTCTCCGCCGCCAGAAGAGGAAATGCCTGAGGTGAATATAGTAAGGACCACCGAGGTTCAGAACTGGATGGGGACGATTGACCGCTACCTAAATGACATCTGTACTACTGTAGCAGAAGGTAAATTGAACTCGGAGCAGAAGCTAAAAATATCAAGTTTATGCCGGAAAGTTGGACACGCGACCTCACAAATGGCCGTCCTTTATCAGTCCCTTAGCAAAAACGCGCTCTTAGCATATACCAACCGTGAGTACCTTAAAGAAAACCGAACTCTAATTTCCGACCTTAACATACTGTATAAGTTCCTGGGGAGGGGCTCCAAAAACTTACATGATTATGCTTGAAAGAGCTCAGAGAGCTGTGCTAAAAGTGTCCACTTTCCGCCCTTTTCTGTATCCCACTCGGCAACTGTACGAATCGTGTGACGTGTTGACTGTTAGACAGCTTTTTATTTCGAGCACTATATTAAAACAGCACAAAATGATTAACTACACCTCTGATAACACTAACAAAAGACGAAAGGATATCGTTTGCCGATCCTACTCAACCTCAAAATTCATTTATACTAATAAATTTTTCACTTTTCTTGGCCCGTTTCTATATAATAAGTTAAACAGGACATTAAATATATACCACCATAATTCCTTTAATTGTAAGAAAATTGTTAATAATTACCTTCGGACCTTGTCCTACGACGAATCAGAAAATTTAATGCTAATTTTAAGATAATCTTAACTAATCTTAAGTAAATTTTAACTTATCTGTAGATAGACCTCAGTTACTAGAATGAACTATTTTATTGTTGTTTTATAATTTTTCCCTTTTGTTATATGAAATAAGTCACAAAGTTTTATTTAGCGCATAAGAAGCCCGAGATACAGGTTTTTTTTATACCTAGTTCGGGCATACTATTAGTATAGTTAGCACTATAGCAATTTAAGTTAACAGCATTATTTTTATATGTATGAACTTTTTACTAAATAAACAATTTTTATTATTATTATTATTATTATTAAAAAGAAATATTTGACCAAATAGAAGAAATTAAAGATGACATACGAGCACTTCCTAAGACTACACCACAGACCTCATTGTCCTTTGCTGATATCCTTAAAAAAGAAAATCACAAAATTTCTATTAGACCCCCCAACACTAGCCGCATAGCTATTTATCCAGCCGATAAAGACCTATCTAGCGAGGATACTCAGAAATTAGTTCAAAAAATAATTAAACCGGAAGAACTTAAGCTACACATACGTGGGGTCAAAAAGACGAAACACGGAGGGGTTATTATAAGTACAGACCGAAAAGATGACTTGGAGAAGTTTAAACAATCAGCACCCCTTAGAGCATCCGGTTTCAAAGTAGAAGAGACACTGAAAAGGAGGCCAAAGATAATATTACTGGGTGTACCTAAAGATACGACCGAGAAAGAAGTGCTAGAGTGCCTCTACGAGCAAAATGTAGCCGAAAATCATCCGGAATTTACTCGAGAAAAATTCTTTAGCTCATGTAAATTTAGTCACAAATCCGGAAAGAAGGAGTCACTTACCTCTAACTACATTTTGGAAATTACCGCCCAACTCAGAAAAGTACTCATTGTAAAGGAGCGAGTATTTATAAATTGGACCTCATGCCCGGTAAGAGATTTTACCATCGTTACGCGGTGCTATAATTGTCAACTCTATGGCCACTCTGCAAAATATTGCAGAGACTCTAAGCCCACGTGTGGACACTGTGGAGGTGCGGGTCATACCATCAAAGACTGTGCCCACAAATCCGAAACTGGAAAATGCGCGACCTGTAAGCGCTACAATAAACCAAGTGAACATAAAACAGGAGATGAGCTATGTCCAGCAAAAAAGAGTGCAGAAAACTGGTTCATGAGTTTCGTCGATTATGAGGGCGCCTAGAGCGCCGTACTACTAAGTTTACCAAGCACAGTAATGAACTCAATTAACGATCTTGTTAGGGATATAGATGCGACCTGTGAATACCAGTCATCTGCCTGCGATATCGATAGTTGTGCCTCCTTGCTTTCGAAAGGTAAATATAATTTTAGTATTTTTGTACAGAATATTTGTAGTATTAATTGTAACTTCGATGGCCTATTGCCCCTGATAAGTCAAACTAAGCTAGAAATAGATGTTATTGTTTTAACTGAGTGCTGGTTATCCTGTGCTCCTTTAGTCCCCCAACTAACAGGGTATAATGTGCACACGTCTGATAATACTAACATATTACAAAACGATGGGGTAGCAATATACTTAAATTGTAATATTTCTAATGTAACTTTTGAAGAGCCTCATATCATTGACGCAAACTGTCTGATCGCTAAGATAGGCACAGACTTAGCAATTGTAGCAATTTATCGCTCCCCATCGTACAAAAACATTAATAACTTCTCACAATCACTTAGCTGTATACTCGAAACCCTATCCACATATAAAAATGTATTCGTAGTCGGTGATATTAATATAGACATAAAAACTGGAAATGATGACAACAACTCTCTGGAGTATCTAACCCTAATGTCGTATCTAGGCTACTTGCCCACCCACCTCCTCCCTACTAGAAACAAAAATTGCCTAGATCACGTTTTTGCTAGAACCAACATACACCTAAAAACCTTAATCTTAAACACTACTTTGACTGACCACGACTCCGTACTATTGTGTTTAAAAATGAAATATGAGAGGTCTTATGCAACCACTAAATTGGTCAAATTAAACTATGAGACTATTTCACGCGACTTAGAAAACTTAGACTTGACTTGCATATACAACATGACCGACATAAACCATGCTATGGAGTATCTTATTAATTCTATGAGAAAGATTGTGGAAAGAAATACACGGACGATTACTTTAACTCGTCGTAAAAAAATAATAAAGCCTTGGATTACACCTGGACTCTTACGTTGTATCAGAAATCGAGACAAACTACACAAAAACCTAAAGAAATCTCCTGAAAATGAAATTCTTAAAATAACTTATCTTAGATATAGAAATTTTTGCAATCATTTGTTGAAAAAGCTAAAACGTCAGTATGAAAAAACCGAGATTACAAAGGCAGGGAAAAATAAAAATAAATTATGGAAAGTAATAAAAAATGTTACAAACATGAATCGCCCCAAATCATCTGCTCAGCAACTATTAGTCAGCACGGCTACAGCTGCCCACTCTGCAAACTCGGCAAATAATTTCTTTGTAAATATAGGTAAAAACCTCGCTGAGGCAGCTAAGTCACATATTACTCATAGTGACGCAAGCTGTGAACAACAATTCTGCTTACAGCCCTCTCAATTACATTCTTTTGGACTTTTTGATACAGACGAAAATGAGGTCGACAATATTATTATGACACTAAGAAATGATTGTGCTACAGGTTTTGACAAAATACCCTGCTTGTTCCTAAAAACCTTTAAGAAACTTCTCGTTCCGCCCTTAACATACCTTTTTAACCGATGTTTTGAAAATGGTGTATTCCCAAATATTCTTAAGAAGGCCATTGTCCATCCCATCCATAAAAATGGAGATAAGAGCTGTGTTAATAACTATCGTCCTATCGCAATACTAACATCCATATCCAAAATCCTAGAAAGACTGGTGTACAATCGGCTTGTAAGGTTTCTGGAGAAGAACAGGCTGTTGTCTGCGAGCCAGTTTGGTTTCAGAGCGGGAAGATCAACTGATGATGCAGTTAATGAGCTTTCCGACTTTGTAGTACGAAGATTGGACTCGCAAAATAGGTGCTTGGCTATTTTTCTGGACCTGGCAAAAGCTTTTGATACGGTTTCTGTTCCTATCCTACTTGACAAGTTAGAAGCCCTTGGAATCCGTGGTTTACCTCATAAACTCATAAAAGACTACCTTACCAACAGAACTCAAAGAGTTAAGATTGAAAATATTACAAGTGACGAGTTACCTATTGAATATGGTGTTCCTCAGGGAAGCATATTAGGCCCATTACTATTCCTTGTATACATCAACGACCTCTGTCAAATTCCCCTATCTAATGGTAAAACCATATCCTACGCTGATGACACGGCTCTAATCTTTAGCACCCAAACCTGGACCGAAACATTTGAACAGGCACAAGCAGGATTCAATACAGTGTCTCGATGGCTAAGACAAAATTTGCTGACGCTGAATACTGACAAAACAAAATACATGACATTCTCCTACACCTCCTCCACTCAGCCCCCTCCGAACTCCTTCTCTCTGATAGCACATCAATGCTCTAATTCAACACACGGGAGCTGCCATTGTCCAGAGCTTCAGAATACTAACACTATTAAGTATCTAGGCATTATAATTGATAATCACCTCAACTTTAAAGCCCACATAGAAGCGCTTATGGCCAGAGTACGTAAACTCATATATGTATTTAAGAACCTTAGACACGCAGCAAATGGGGCACTCCTGAAGTCTGTCTATCTTGCAATATGCCAGTCTCTGCTAACATATTGCGTAACAACTTGGGGCGGCACTCATAAAAATACCCTTATAGGTCTAAAAAGAGCACAAAGAGCTATTCTTAAAGTCAGCACCTTCCGCCCCTTCCGCTACCCTACCACCGCCCTCCTAACTGAATGCCGTGTTCTCTCTGTTCGACAGCTTTTCATTTTACTAACAGTCATTAAAAAACATAAGGAAACACACTATAATCCAGCATTCAAAAACAACAAAAGGAGAGCAGATATTGTGTGTACCTCTGAATCTCTCCGAACAGCACACTCGCATAGATTTTATTGCTTTCTGGGTAGTTTTCTGTTCAATAAAATTAACAACCAACTAAATATTTACATTAAAAACAAAACTGAATGTAAAAAGGCTCTACAGGATTGGCTGATGGGCCAGTCATACGCAGATACAGAGAAACTACTTTTAGTTATAAGCTAATCCTAGTTATAAATTAAAAGATTTATTAGCCAATAAGTAAAACTAGTAATACTATAAAGTTCTAATTCTAAATTGTTATTATTTATTGTTTGTTCTATAAGAAATATTGTTAATTAAAGCACTAATTTGAATATAACTAACCCATGATACCTAAGATACAAGTAAAAATTTTACTTAGTTTAGGTATCATAATATAGCATACCTGACCTACTAACCATTTTGTAATATAAATTTAGCATGTAGCATTATTTAACAAGGATTTGTACTACTTAATTAAGTTGACAATTTAAAAATTTTATCATTGTAAATTTTTGTATTTAGGCATAAGTTTTTATGAAATAAAATATCTAATCTTATCTTATCTTATCTTACCTTTAGAATCTAAACTTGTATGGCGGCCATCTTGTACTTGGGGGGGAACGCTCCGGGCTACGCCCTACGCGGAGCTCGCCTCGGCCTATGGCCTCGCCTCGCAACGTGGCGTCGTGGTTCGGCTCGGCCTGCGGCCTCGCCTCACCACTCCTTGTATGGCGGCCATCTTGGAAAATGGTGTAATCGAAAAACTGACCCGATATTCAGGATCTTTGACCCCCAAACCCCCTAGATACCGATTTTCGTCTAGATTGGTGCAACTTCATTTTCGGCCGCCATCTTGGATCCGCCATCTTGAAAATAAAATTTGACAGCCACCTGCCCCTCAACCTTCTGTAAAACATTTGTTCGAGCACACCCCACTTATGTCAAACGGTTCCGGAGATACAGCAATAATCATTTTGTATGGCGGCCATCTTGTTTTTGCGAAAATCGAAAAAATGACGTCACCGGTAGACTTCGACCAAGGTGTGGGTCGACCTTCGTTCGAGCGCCACCGCACCATCTGCAACTGTTCGCCCGAAAAGGTGGGTCGCCACCTGATTAGAAGGTGGATCCGAGGATCTAGAGGTTTTCCCGTACCCTATGCGAGACCCTCTCAACACCCTCTATACAAAATTTTCACCTCCCGCCGCTCCATCTGGGAGAACAATTCTGTCACCCAGTGAGTGAGTGAGTCAGTGGTATTGTAGCTTTATATAATATAACTAGGTTTCGCGTGGTGCGCGACCTGCTAAAGCAGGTCGCGAGGCGGTTGTGCTACCCTATTTGTAGGGTCAAAAAAGTTTGCTTTTTTTTTTTTCACGGCCGCCATCTTGGATTTCAAAATGGATGTTATTTTCTTAATCAGCACCCCCAAATATCAAAAAAACGACACCCATGACGATATTTTTCAAAAAATGTATGTCCGCCATCTTGGATTTCAAAACGTATGTCATTTTCGGAATCAGCACCCCCGAAAACCTATTAAACGACACCCATGACGGTATTTTCCAAAAAATCCATGTCCGCCATCTTGGATTTCAAAATGGATGTCATTTTCGAAATCAGCACCCCTGAAAACCTATTAAACGACACCCATGTCGGTATGATGGCGGTCGGCTGGTAATATGCTTGGTGACGCTTCGGGCTTCGCCCTACGCGGAGCTCGGCCTTCGGCCTCGCCCTATACGCAGCTCGCCTCGGCCTACGGCCTCGGCTCGCGCGTTCGGCTCGGTCTGCGACCTCGCCTCACCTTAAAAATCTAAACTTGTATGGCGGCCATCTTTGATTGGGGGGGGGGGACGCTCCGGGCTTCGCCCTACGCGGAGTTCGGCCTTCGGCCTCACCCTGTACGCGGCTCGCCTCGGCCTTCGGCCTCGCCTCACCTTTAGAATCTCAACTTGTATGGCGGCCATCTTTGATTGGGGGGGGGGCCGCTCCGGGCTTCGCCCTACGCGGAGTTCGGCCTTCGGCCTCACCCTATACGCGGCTCGCCTCGGCCTTCGGCCTCGCCTCACTTTTAGAATCTAAACTTGTATGGCGGCCATCTTTGATTGGGGGGGGGGACGCTCCGGGCTTCGCCCTTCGCGGAGTTCGGCCTTCGGCCTCACCCTATACGCGGCTCGCCTCGGCCTTCGGCCTCGTCTCGCGCGTTCGGCTCGGTCTTCGACCTCGCCTCACCTTTAGAATCTAAACTTGTATGGCGGCCATCTTGGATTTGGGGGGGGGACGCTCCGGGCTACGCCCTGCGCGGAGCTCGGCCTTCGGCCTTGCCTTTTACGCAGCTCGCCTCGGCCTACGGCCTCGCCTCGCAGCGTGGCGTCGTGGTTCGGCTCGGCCTGCGGCCTCGCCTCACCACTCCTTGTATGGCGGCCATCTTGGAAAATGGTGGAATCGAAAAACTTACCCGATGTTCGGAATCTTCGTCCCCCAAACCCCCCAGATACCGATTTTCGTCCGGATCGGAGCAACTTCATTTCCAGCCGCCATCTTGGATCCGCCATCTTGAAAAAAAAATTTGACAGCCACCTGCCCCTCACCCCCCTGTAAAACATTTGTTCGAGCACACCCCACTTATGTCAAACGGTTCCGGAGATACAGCAATAATCATTTTGTATGGCGGCCATCTTGTTTTTGAGAAAATCGAAAAAATGACGTCACCGGTAAAATTCGACCAGGGTGTGGGTCGACCTTTGTTCGAGCGCCACCGCTCCATCTGCAACGGTTCGCCCGGGAAGGTGGGTCGCTACCCGATGAGAAGGTGGATCCGAGGATCTCGAGGTTTTCTCGTACCCTCCGCACCACCCTCTCCACACCCCCCATACAAAGTTTTCACCTCCCGCCGCTCCATCTGGGAGAACAATTCTGTCACCCAGTCAGTCAGTCAGTCAGTGAGTGAGTGGTATTGCAGCTTTATATAATATAATAACTAGGTTTTGCGTGGTGCGCGACCTGCTAAAGCAGAACGAGAGGCGGTTGTGCTACCCTATTTGTAGGGTCAAAAAGGCGTTCATACATTTTTTGGTTTGTCACGACCGCCATTTTTGATTTCAAAATGGATGTCAGTTTCGTAATCAGCATCCCCAAAAACATATTAAACGACACCCATGACGGTATTTTCCAAAAAATCCATGTCCGCCATCTTGGATTTCAAAATAGATGTCATTTTCGCAATCAGCACCCCAGAAAACGCATTAAACGACATCCATGACGGTTTTTTACAAAAAATTCATGTCCGCCATCTTGGATTTCAAAATGGATGTCATTTTCGGAATCAGCACCCCCGAAAACCTATTAAACAACACCCATGTCGGCATGCCCGAAAATTTCATATCCGCCATCTTGGATTTTTGGTGGGGAGAATCAAGACGCTCCGGGCTTCGCCCTTCGCGTCACGATTCCCCCAACTAAAATCCAATATGGCGGATATGAAATTTTCGGATTGCGGTCGGCCGGTAAGATGCTTGGTGAAGCTTCGGGCTTCGCCCTACGCGGAGCTCGGCCTTTGGCCTCGCCCTATACGCAGCTCGGCTCGGCCTTCGGCCTCGCCTCGCGCGTTCGGCTCGGTCTACGACCTCGCCTCACCTTTAAAATCTAAACTTAAATGTCGGCCGTCTTGGATTGTGGGGGGAGGACGCTTCGGGCTTCGCCCTACGCGGAGCTCGGCCTTCGGCCTCGCCTTATACGCAGCTCGCCTCGGCCTGCGGCCTCGCCTCGCGAAGCGTCGTGGTTCGGCTCGGCCTTCGGCCTCGCCTCACCACTCCTTGTATGGCGGCCATCTTGGAAAATGGCGAAATTGAAAATCTTTTTAGATATTCGGATTCAGCGACCCCAAAAACCCTTGGATACCGAATTTGGTCTGAATCGGAGGATATACCAAAATATCAATTTTGTATGGCGGCCATCTTGTTTTTTTTGAAAATAGAAAAAAAATTGTTACCGTTAGACTTTGACCAGGGTGCCGGCCGACCTTTGTTCGAGTACCACCGGTCCAACTCCAACGGTTTGCCCGGGAAGGTGGGCCGAGACCTGATGAGGAGGAGAATCCGAAGATGTCGAGATTTTCCCATACTCGACGAATAATTCTGACCATACCCCTCATACATCATTTTTACCTCCCGACACTCCTTCTGGGAGAACAATAATGTCAATCAGTGAGTCAGTCAGTGAGTGGTAATGTAGCTTTATATAGTATAATATAACTAGTTTTCGCGTGGTGCGCGACCTGTTAAAGCAGGCCGCGAGGCGGTTGTGCTACCCTATTTGTAGGTCAAAAAAGTTTGCCTTTTTTATTTTGTCACGATCGCCATCTTGGATTTCAAAGTAATCTGAACTCCAGAAAACCTATCAAACGACACCCAAGACGAATTTTAACCAAAAATGCATGTCCGATATCTTGGATTTCAAAATGGATGTCATTTTCGGAATCAGCACCCACGAAAATCTATCAAACGACACCCATGTCGGTTTTTTACCAAAAAATGCATTTCCGCCATCTTGGATTTCAAAATGGATGTCATTTTCGGAATCAGCACCCCCAAAAACCTATTAAACGTCACCCATGTTGGAATGCCCGGAAATTTCATGGCGGTCGGCCGGTAAGATGCTTGGTGACGCTTCGGGCTTCGGCCTACGCGGAGCTCGGCCTTCGGCTTCGCCTCACCTTTAGAATCTAAACTTAAATGGCGGCCATCTTGGATTGGGGAGAAGACGCTCCGGGCTTCGCCCTACGTGGAGCTCGGGCTTCGGCCTGACCTTATACCCAGCTCGCCTCAGCCTGCGGCCTCGCCTCAAAAATTGTACCAGATATTCAGATTCAGCGACCCCTTAAACCCCCGGATACCAAATTTGGTCCGAATCAGAGGAGATACAAAAATCTCGTTATTGTATAGCGGCCATCTTGTTTTTTTGAAAATTGAAAAAAAAAATTGTCACCGGTAGACTTTGACCAGGGTGTGGTTTGACCTTTGTTCGAGCACTACGGGTCCAACTCCAACGGTTCACCCGGTTAGGTGAGTCGCGACCTGATGAGGAGGAGAATCCGAAGATGTCGAGGTTTTCCCATACTCGACAGAAAATTCTGACCACACATCATTTTCACCTCCCGACCCTCCTTCTGGGAGAACAATTATGTCAATCACCCAGTCAGTCAGTGAATCAGTGGTAATGTAGCTTTAAATAGTATAATAACTAGTTTTTCGTGGTGCGCGACCTGCTAAAGCAGGCTGCGAGGCGGTTGTGCTACCCTATCTGTAGGGTCAAAAAGGCGTTCATTCTTTTTTTGCTTTTTCACGGCCACCATCTTGGATTTAAAAATCGATGTTATTTTAAGAATCAGTACCCCAGAAAACATAAAAAACGATACCCACGACGGATTTTTACAAAAAATGCGTGTCCGCCAACTTGGATTTGAAAATAAATGTCATTTTCGGTATCAGCATCCCCGAAAACCTATCAAACGACACCCATGACAGTTTTTCACAAAAAAAGCATGTCCGCCATCTTGGATTTCAAAATGGATGTCATTTTTGGAACCACCAACCCCGAAAACCTATTAAACGACACCCATGTCGGTTTGCCAGAAAATTTCATATCCGCCAACTTGGATTTTTGGTTGGGAGAATCAACACGCTCCAGGCTTCGCCCTTCGCGCGTCACGATTCCCCCAACTAAAATCCAAGATGGCGGATATGAAATTTATGGATGGCGGTCGGCGGGTAAGATGCTTGGTGACGCTTCGGGCTTCGCCCTACGCGGAGCTCGGCCTTCGGCCTCGCCCTATACGCAGCTCGGCTCACCTTTAGAATCTAAACTTAAATGTCGGCCGTCTTGGATTGGGGGGGACGCTTCGGGCTTCGCCCTAGGCGGAGCTCGGCCTTCGGCCTCGCCTCGCGTCGCGTCGTGGTTCGGCTCGGCCTTCGAACTCGCCTCACCACTCCTTGTATGGCGGCCATCTTAGAAAATGGTGGAATCGAAAAACTTACCAGATATTCGGATTGAGCGACCCCAAAAACCCGTGGATACCGAATTTGGTCATAATCGGAGAATATACCAAAATATCAATTTTGTATGGCGGCCATCTTGTTTTTTTGAAAATCGAAAAAAAATTGTTACTGTTAGACTTTGACTAGGGTGCCGGTTGACCTTTGTTCGAGTACCACCGGTTAAACTCCAACGGTTCGCCCGGGAAGGGGGGTCGCGACCTGATGAGGAGGAGAATCCGAAGATGCCGAGGTTTTCCCATACTTGAGGGAAAATTCTGACCACACCCTTTATACATCATTTTCACTTCCCGACCCTCCTTCTGGGAGAACAATTATGTCAATCACCCAGTCAATCAGTGAGTGGTAATGTAGCTTTATATAGTATAACTAGGTTTCGCGTGGTGCGCGACCTGCTAAAGCAGGCCGCGAGGCGGTTGCGCTACCCTATTTGTAGGGTCAAAAAGGCGTTCATACTTTTTTTGGTTTGTCACGACCGCCATCTTGGATTTCAAAATAGATGTCAGTTTCGTAATCAGCATCTCCGAAAACCTATTAAACGACATTTTTTTAAAACTGCATGTCCGCCATCTTGGATTTAAAAATAAATGTCATTTTCGCAATCAGCACCCCAGAAAACGTATTAAACGACACCCATGACGTTTTTTGAGAAAAATGCATGTCCACCATCTTGGATTTCAAAATGGATATCATTTTCGGAATCAGCACCCCCGAAAACCTATTATACGACACCTATGTCGGTATGCCAGAAAATTTCATATCCGCCATCTTGGATTTTTGGTGGGGAGAATCGAGACGCTCCGGGCTTCGCCCTTCGCGTCACGATTCCCCCAACTAAAATCCAAGATGGCGGATATGAAATTTTCGGATTGCGGTCGGCCGGTAAGATGCTTGGTGACGCTTCGGGCTTCGCCCTACGCGGAGCTCGGCCTTCGGCCTCGCCCTATATGCAGCTCGGCTCGGCCTTCGGCCTCGCCTCGCGCGTTCGACTCGGTCTACGACCTCGCCTCACCTTTAGAATCTAAACTTAAATGGCGGCCATCTTGGATTGGGGGGGCGGGACGCTCCGGGCTTTGCCCTACGCGGAGCTCGGCCTTCGGCCTCGCCTTATACGCAGCTCGGTCTACGACCTCACCTCACCTTTAGAATCTAAACTTAAATGGCGGCCATCTTGGATTGGGGGGGGGGAGCACGCTCCGGGCTTCGCCCTACGCGGAGCTCGGCCTTCGGCCTCGCCTTATACGCAGCTCGCCTCGGCCTGCGGCCTTGCCTCGCGGCGCGTCGTGGTTCGGCTCGGCCTTCGGCCTCGCCTCACCACTCCTTGTATGGCGGCCATCTTGGAAAATGGCGCAATCAAAAATCTTTTTAGATATTCGGATTAAGCGACCTCAAAAACCCCTGGATACCGAATTTGGTCCGAATCGGAGGATATACCGAAATATCACTTTTGTATGACGGCCATCTTGTTTTTTTGAAAATCAAAAAAAAAATGTTACCGTTAGACTTTGACCAGGGTGCCAGTCAACCTTTGTTGGAGCACTATCGGTCCAACTCCAACGGTTCGCCCGGAAAGGTGGGTCGCGACCTGATGAGAAGAAGAATCCGAAGATGTCGAGGTTTTCCCATACTCGACAAAAAATTCTGACCACACTCCCGATACATCATTTTCACCTCCCGACCCTCCTTTTGGGAGAACAATTATGTCAATCAGTAAGTGAGTGAGTCAGTGGTAATGTAGCTTTATATAGTATAATATAAGCAGGTCGCGAGGCGGTTGTGCCTTTTTTTATAAATTTTACAAAAGTTTTTAATTTTTTTCTGTTTTTCACGGCCGCCATCTTGGATTTAAAAATGGATGTTATTTTCTTAAACAGCACCCCTGAATACCCAAAAAACGACCCCCATGACGATATTTAGCAAAAAATTTATGTCCGCCATCTTGGATTTCAAAACGCCTCACCTTAAAAATCTAAACTTGTATGGCGGCCATCTTTGATTGGGGGGGGGGACGCTCCGAGATTCGCCCTTCGGCCTCGCCTCACCTTTAGAATCTAAACTTGTATGGCGGCCATCTTTGATTGGGGGGGGGCCGCTCCGGGCTTCGCCCTACGCGAAGTTCGGCCTTCGGCCTCACCCTATACGCGGCTCGCCTCGGCCTTCGGCCTCGTCTCGCGCGTTCGGCTCGGTCTTCGACCTCGCCTCACCTTTAGAATCTAAACTAGTATGGCGGCCATCTTGGATTTGGGGGGGGGACGCTCCGGGCTACGCCCTGCGTGGAGCTCGGCCTTCGGCCTCGCCTTTTACGCAGCTCGCCTCGGCCTACGGCCTCGCCTCGCAGCGTGGCGTCGTGGTTCGGCTCGGCCTGCGGCCTCGCCTCACCACTCCTTGTATGGCGGCCATCTTGGAAAATGGTGGAATCGAAAAATTGACCCAGTATTTGGAATCTTCGACCCCCAAACCCCCCAGATACCGATTTTCGTCCGGATCGGAGCAACTTCATTTCCGGCCGCCATCTTGGATCCGCCATCTTGAAAAAAAAATTGAACAACCACCTGCCTCTCACCCCTCTGTAAAACATTTGTTCGAGCACACCCCACTTATGTCAAACGGTTCCGGAGATACAGCAATAATCATTTTGTATGGCGGCCATCTTGTTTTTGCGAAAATCAAAAAAATGACATGACCGGTAGAATTCGACTAGGGTGTGGGTCGACATTAATACGAGCGCCACCGCTCCATCTGCAACGGTTCGCCCGGGAAGGTGGGTCGCCACCTGATGAGAAGGTGGATCCGAGGATCTCGAGGTTTTCCCGTACCCTCCGCGACACCCTCTCCACACCCTCCATACAAAGTTTTCAACTCCCGCCGCTCCATCTGGTAGAACAATTCTGTCACCCAGTCAGTCAGTCAGTCAATCAGTGAGTGGTATTGTAGCTTCATATAATATAAATAAAATATAACTAGGTTTCGCGTGGTGCGCGACCTGCTAAAGCAGGTCGCGAGGCGGTTGTGCCTTTCTTTATAAATTTTAAAAAAGTTTTTAATTTTTCTTTGTTTTTCACGGCCACCATCTTGGATTTAGAAATGGATGTTATTTTCTTAATCAGCACCCCTGAATACCCAAAAAACGACACCAATGACAATATTTTGCAAAAAATTTATGTCCGCCATCTTGGATTTAAAAACGTATGTCATTTTCGGAATCAGCACCCCCGAAAACCTATTAAACGACACCCATGACGGTATATTCCAAAAAATCCATGTCCGCCATCTTGGATTTCAAAATGGATGTCATTTTCAAAATCAGCACCCCTGAAAACCTATTAAACGACACCCATGTCGGTATGATGGCGGTCGGCTGGTAATATGCTTGGTGACGCTTCGAGCTTCGCCCTACGCGGAGCTCGGCCTTCGGCCTCGCCTCACCTTAAAAATCTAAACTTGTATGGCGGCCATCTTTGATTGGGGGGGGACGCTCCGGGCTTCGCCCTACGCGGAGTTCGGCCTTCGGCCTCACCCTGTACGCGGCTCGCCTCGGCCTTCGGCCTCGCCTCGCGCGTTCGGCTCGGTCTTCGACCTCGCCTCACCTTTGGAATCTAAACTTGCCGCCATCTAGAATTGGGGGGGGGGGACGCTCCGGGCTTCGCCCTACGCGGAGTTCGGCCTTCGGCCTCACCCTATACGCGGCTCGCCTCGGCCTTCGGCCTCGCCTCGCGCGTTCGGCTCGGTCTTCGACCTCGCCTCACCTTTAGAATCTAAACTTGTATGGCGGCCATCTTTGATTGGGGGGGGGACACTCCGGGCTTCGCCCTACGCGGAGTTCGGCCTTCGGCCTCACCCTATGCGCGGCTCGCCTCGGCCTTCGGCCTCGCCTCGCGCGTTCGGCTCGGTCTTCGACCTCGCCTCACCTTTAGAATCTAAACTGTATGGCGGCCATCTTGGATTTGGGGGGGGGGGACGCTCCGGGCTACGCCCTGCGCGGAGCTCGGCCTTCGGCCTCGCCTTTTACGCAGCTCGCCTCGGCCTACGGCCTCGCCTCGCGGAGTGGCGTCGTGGTTCGGCTCGGCCTGCGGCCTCGCCTCACCACTCCTTGTATGGCAGCCATCTTGGAAAATGGTGGAGCAACTTCATTTCCGGCCGCCATCTTGGATCCGCCATCTTGAAAAAAAAATTGAACAACCACCTGCCTCTCACCCCTCTGTAAAACATTTGTTCGAGCACACTCCACTTATGTCAAACGGATCCGGAGATACAGCAATAAACATTTTGTATGGCGGCCATCTTGTTTTTGCGAAAATCAAAAAAATGACATGACCGGTAGAATTCGACTAGGGTGTGGGTCGACATTAGTTCGAGCGCCACCGCTCCATCTGCAACGGTTCACCCGGGAAGGTGGGTCGCCACCTGATGAGAAGGTGGATCCGAGGATCTTGAGGTTTTCCCGTACCCTCCGCGTCACCCACTCCACACCTCCCATACAAAGTTTTCACCTCCCGCCGCTCCATCTGGGAGAACAATTCTGTCACCCAGTCAGTGAGTGAGTGAGTGGTATTGCAGCTTTATATAATATAGCTAGGTTTTGCGTGGTGCGCGACCTGCTAAAGCAGGCCGCGAGGCGGTTGTGCTACCCTATTTGTAAGGTCAAAAAGGCGTTCATACTTTTTTTGGTTTGTCACGACCGCCATCTTAGATATCAAAACGTATGTCATTTTCGTAATCAGCACCCCGAAAACCTATAAAACGACACCCATGACGGTATTTTCCAAAAAATCCATGTCCGCCATCTTGGATTTCAAAATAGATGTCATTTTCGCAATCAGCACCCCAGAAAACGTATTAAACGACACCCATGATGGTTTTTTACAAAAAATGCATGTCCGCCATCTTGGATTTCAAAATGGATGTCATTTTCGGAATCAGCACCCCTAAAACCTATTAAACGACACCCATGTCGACATGCCCGAAAATTTCATATCCGCCATCTTGGATTTTTGGTGGGGAGAATCGAGACGCTCCGGGCTTCGCCCTTCGCGTCACAATTCCCCCAACTAAAATCCAAGATGGCGGATATAAAATTTTCGGATGGCGGTCAGCCGGTAAGATGTTTGGTGACGCTTCGGGCTTCGCCCTACGCGGAGCTCGGCCTTCGGCCTCGCCCTATACGCAGCTCGGCTCGGCCTTCGGCCTCGCCTCGCTCGTTCGGCTCGGTCTACGACCTCGCCTCACCTTTAGAATCTAAACTTAAATGGCGGCCATCTTGGATTGGGGGGGGGGACGCTCCGGGCTTCGCCCTACGCGGAGCTCGGCCTTCGGCCTCGCCTTATACGCAGCTCGCCTCGGCCAGCGGCCTTGCCTTGCGGCGCGTCGTGGTTCGGCTCGGCCTTCGGCCTCGCCTCACCACTCTTTGTATGGCAGCCATCTTGGAAAATGGCGAAATTGAAAAAAATACCACATATTCCGATTCTGCGACCCACAAAATCCCCGGATACCGAGTTTGGTCCGCATCGGAGGATATACCGAAATATCACTTTAATATGGCGGCCATCTTGTTTTTTTGAAAATCAAAAAAAAAAGTCACCGATAGACTTTGACTAGGGTGCGGGTCGACCTTTGTTCGAGCACCACCGGTCCAAGTCTTACGATTCGCCCGGGAAGGTGGGTCACGACCTGATGAGGATCAGAATCCGAAGATGTCGAGGTTTCCCCATACTCGACGGAAAATTTTGACCACACTTCCCATACATCATTTTCACCTCCTGACCCTCCTTCTGGGAGAACAATTATGTCAATCAGTCAGTCAGTCAGTGAGTGAGTGGTAATGTAGCTTTATATAGTATATATATATATAATATAAATACTAGTTTTCGCGTGGTGCGCGACCTGCTAAAGCAGGCCGCGAGGCGGTTGTGCTATCCTAATCGTAGGGTCAAAAAGGCGTTCATACTTTTTTTGGTTTGTCACGACCGCCATCTTGGATTTCAAAAAAGATGTTATTTTAAGAATCAGTACCCTCGAAAACCTAAAAAACCACACCCATGACGGAGTTTTCCAAAAAATGCATGTCTGCCATCTTGGATTTGAAAACAACTGTCTTTTTTGCAATCAGCACCCCAGAAAACCTTTTAACGACGCATGACGGATTTTTCCAAAAAATGCATGTCCGCCATCATCGATTTGAAATTAAATGTCATTTTCGTTATCAGCTTCCCGGAAATCCTATCAAACGACACCCATGAGAGTTTTTCTTAAAAAACGCATGTCCGCCATCTTGGATTTCAAAATGGATGTCATTTTTGGAATCACCACCCCCGAAATCTTATTAAACGACACCCATATCGGTTTGTCCGAAAATTTCATATCCATCATCTTGGATTTTTGGTGGGGAGAATCGAACTAAAATCTAAGATGGCGGATGATAAATTTTCGGATGGCGGTCGGCCGGTTAGATGCTTGGTGACGCTTCGAGCCTCGCTTCACCTTTAGAATCTAAACTTAAATGGCGGCCATCTTGGATTGGGGAGAATATGCTCCCGGCTTCGCCCTACGCGGAGCTCGGCCTTCGGCCTCGCCTTATACGCAGCTCGCCTAGGCCTGCGGCCTCGCCTCGCGGCACGTCGTGGTTCGGCTCGGCCTTCGGCCTCGCCTCTCCACTCCTTGTATGGCGGCCATATTGGAAAATGGCGAAATCGAAAAACTTTTCAGATATTCGATTCAGCGACCCCAAAAACCCCTGAATACCGAATTAAGTCCGAATCGGAGGATATACAACAATATCAATTTAATATGGCGGCCACCTTGTTTTTTTGAAAATCGAAAAAAAAATTGTCACCAGTAGACTTCGACCAGGGTGTCGGTCGACCTTTGTTCGAGCTCTACCGGTCCAACTCCAACGGTTCGCCCGGGAAGGTGGGTCGCGTCCTGATAAGGAGGAGCATCCGCAGAAGTCGAGGTTTTCCCATACTCACCGAAAAATTTTGACCACACCCCTCATACATCATTCTAACCTCCCGACCCTCCTTCTGGGAGAACAATTATGTCAGTCAGTCAGTGAGTGAGTCAGTGGTAATGTAGCTTTATATAGTATAATATAATAATATAATATAACTAGGTTTCGCGTGGTGCGCGACCTGCTAAAGCAGGCCGCGAGGCGGTTGTGCTACCCTATTTTTAGGGTCAAAAAGGCGTTCATTTAGTTTTTTGTAATTTTTTTTGAAAACACATGTCGGACATCTTGGATTTCAAAATGGATGTCATTTACGGAATCAGCAACCCCGAAAACCTATTAAACGACACCCATGTCGGCATGCCCGAAAATTTCATGGCGGTCGGCCGGTAAGATGCTTGGTGACGCTTCGGGCTTCGCCCTACGCGGAGCTCGGCCTTCGGCCTCGCCTCACCTTTAGAATTTAAACTTAAATTGCGGCCATCTTGGATTGCGGGGGGGGACGCTCCGGGCTTCGCCCTACGCGGAGCTCGGCCTTCGGCCTCGCCTTACCACTCCTTGTATGGCGGCCATCTTGGAAAATGGCGAAATAACAAATTTTACGTAATATTCAGATTCAGCGACCCAAAAAACCCCTGAATACCGAATTTGGTCCGAATCGGAGGATATACCAAAATATCAATTTTGTATGGCGGCCATCTTGTTTTTTTGAAAATCGAAAAAAAAATTGTTATCGTTAGACTTTGACCATGACCTTTGCTCGAGTACCACCGGACCAACTCCAACGGTTCGCCCGGGAAGGTGGGCCGAGACCTGATGAGGAGGAGAATCCGAAGATGTCGAAGTTTTCCCATACTTGACGAAAAATTCTGACTACACCCACCATATATCATTTTCACCTCCCGACCCTCCTTCTGGGAGAACAATTATGTCAGTCAGTCAGTGAGTGGTAATCTAGCTTTATATAGTATAACTAGGTTTCGCGTGGTGCGCGACCTGCTAAAGCAGGCCGCGAGGATGTTGTGCTACCCTATTTATAGGGTCAAACTGGCGTTCATACTTTTTTTGGTTTGTCACGACCGCCATCTTGGATTTCAAAATGGATGTCAGTTTCGTAATCAGCATCCCCGAAAACCTATTAAACGACACCCATGACGGTATTTTCCAAAAAATCCATGTCCGCCATCTTGGATTTCAAAATAGATGTCATTTTCGCAATCAGCACCCCAGAAAACGTATTAAACGACACCCATGACGGTTTTTTACAAAAAATGCATTTCCGCCATCTTGGATTTCAAAATGGATGTCATTTTCGGAATCAGCACCCCCGAAAACCTATTAAACGACACCCATGTCGGCATGCCCGAAAATTTCATATCCGCCATCTTGGATTTTTGGTGACAACCATCTAAAATCCAAGATGGCGGATATGAAATTTTCGGATTGCGGTCGGCCGGTAAGATGCTTGGTGACGCTTCGGGCTTCGCCCTACGCGGAGCTCGGCCTTCGGCCTCGCCTTATACGCAGCTCGCCTCGGCCTGCGGCCTCGCCTCGCGGCGCGTTTTGTATGGTGGCCATGTTTGAAAATGGCGAAATCGAAAATCTTTTAAGATATTCGGATTTAGCGACCCCAAAAACCCCTGGATACCGAATTTGGTCCGAATCGGAGGATATACCAAAATATCAATTTTGTATGGCGGCCATCTTGTTTTTCTGAAAATCGAAAAAAATGTATCATCGTTAGACTTCGACCAGGGTGTGGGTCGACCTTTGTTCGAGTACCACCGGTCCAACTCCAACGGTTTGCCCGGGAACGTGGGTCGCGACCTGATGCGGAGGAGAATCCGAAGATGTAGAGGTTTTGCCATACTCGACGGAAATTTCTGACCGCACCCCCCATACATCATTTTCACCTCCCGACCCTCCTTCTGGGAGAACAATTATGTCAATCAGTGAGTCAGTGAGTGAGTGGTAATGTAGCTTCATATAGTATAACTAGGTTTCGCGTGGTGCGCGACCTGCTAAAGCAGGTCGCGAGGCGGTTGTGCCTTTATTTATAATTTAAAAAAGTTTTTAATTTTTTTTTGTTTTTCACGGCCACCATCTTGGATTTAAAAATTGATGTTATTTTCTTAATCAGCACCCCTGAATACCAAAAAAACGACACCCATGACGATATTTAGCAAAAAATTTATGTCCGCCATCTTGGATTTCAAAACGTATGTCATTTTCGGAATCAGCACCCCCGAAAACCTATTAAAGGACACCCATGACGGTATTTTCCAAAAAATCCATGTACGCCATCTTGGCTTTCAAAATGGATGTCATTTTCGAAATCAGCACCCCTGAAAACCTATTAAACGACACCCATGTCGGTATGATGGCGTTCGGCTGGTAATATGCTTGGTGACGCTTCGGGCTTCGCACAACGCGGAGCTCGGCCTTCGGCCTCGCCCTATATGCAGCTCGCCTCGGCCTACGGCCTCGGCTCGCGCGTTCGGCTCGGTCTGCGACCTCGCCTCACCTTAAAAATCTAAACTTGTATGGCGGCTATCTTTGATTGGAGGGGGACGCTCCGGGCTTCGCCCTACGCGGAGTTCGGCCTTCGGCCTCACCCTATACGCGGCTCGCCTCGTCCTTCGGCCTCGCCTCGCGCGTTCGGCTCGGTCTTCGATCTCGCCTCACTTTTAGAATCAAAATTGTATGGCGGCCATCTTTGATGGGGGGGGGGACGCTCCGGGCTTCGCCCTACGCGGAGTTTGGCCTTCGGCCTCACCCTATACGCGGCTCGCCTCGGCCTTCGGCCTCGTCTCGCGCGTTCGGCTCGGTCTTCGACCTCGCCTCACCTTTAGAATCTAAACTTGTATGGCGGCCATCTTGGATTTGGGGGGGGGACGCTCCGGGCTACGCCCTGCGCGGAGCTCGGCCTTCGGCCTCGCCTTTTACGCAGCTCGCCTCGGCCTACGGCCTCGCCTCGCAGCGTGGCGTCGTGGTTCGGCTCGGCCTGCGGCCTCGCCTCACCACTCCTTGTATGGCGGCCATCTTGGAAAATGGTGGAATCGAAAAATTTACCCGATATTCGGAATCTTCGTCCCCCAAACCCCCCAGATACCGATTTTCGTCCGGATCGGAGCAACTTCATTTCCGGCCGCCATCTTGCATCCGCCACCTTGAAAAAAAAATTTGACAGCCACCTGCCCCTCACCCTCCTGTAAAACATTTGTTTGAGCACACCCCACTTATGTCAAACGGTTCTGGAGATACAGCAATAATCATTTTGTATGGCGGCCATCTAGTTTTTGCGAAAATCCAAAAAATGACGTCACCGGTAGAATTCGACCAGGGTGTGGGTTGATCTTAGTTCGAGCGCGACCGCTCCATCTGCAACGGTTCGCCCGGGAAGGTGGGTCGCCACCTGATGAGAAGGTGAATACGAGAATCTCGAGGTTTTCCCGTACCCTCCGCACCACCCTCTCCACACATCCTATACAAAGTTTTCACCTTCCGCCGCTCCATCTGGGAGAACAATTCTGTCACCCAGTGAGTCAGTGAGTGGTATTGTAGCTTTATATAATATAACTAGTTTTCGCGTGGTGCGCGACCTGCTAAAGCAGGCCGCGAGGCGGTTGTGGTACCCTATTTGTAGGGTCAAAAAGCCGTTCATACTTTTTTTGGTTTGTCACGACCGCCATCTTGGATTTCAAAATGGATATCAGTTTCGTAATCAGCATCCCCGAAAACCTGTTAAACGACACCCATGACAGTTTTTTTTTAAACTGCATGTCCGCCATCTTGGATTTAAAAATAAATGTCATTTTCGGGATCAGCAAACCCCAAAACCTATTAAACGACACCCATGACAGTTTTTCACAAAAAATGCATGTCCGCCATCTTGGATTTCAAAATGGATGTCATTTTTGGAACCACAAACCCCGAAAACCTATTAAACGACACCCATGTCGGTATGCCCGAAAATTTCATATCCGCTATCTTGGATTTTTGGTGGGGAGAATCGAGACGCTCCGGGCTTCGCCCTTCGCGTCACGATTCCCCCAACTAAAATCCAAGATGGCGGATATGAAATTTTCGGATGGTGGTCGGCCAGTAAGATGTTTGGTGACGCTTCGGGCTTCGCCCTACGCGGAGCTCGGCCTTTGGCCTCGCCCTATACGCAGCTCGCCTCGGCCTACGGCCTCGGCTCGCGCGTTCGGCTCGGTCTGTGACCTCACCTCACCTTAAAAATCTAAACTTGTATGGCGGCCATCTTTGATTGGGGGGGGGGGGACGCTCCGGGCTTTGCCCTTCGCGGAGTTCGGCCTTTGGCCTCACCCTATACGCGGCTCGCCTCGGCCTTCGGCCTCGCCTCGCGCGTTCGGCTCGGTCTTCGACCTCGCCTCACCTTTTGAATCTAAACTTGTATGGCGGCCATCTTTGATTGGGGGGGGGGACGCTCCGGGCTTCGCCCTACGCGGAGTTCGGCCTTCGGCCTCACCCTATACGCGGCTCGCCTCGGCCTTCGGCCTCGCCTCGCGCGTTCGGCTCGGTCTTCGACCCCGCCTCACCTTTAGAATCTAAACTTGTATGGCGGCCATCTTGGATTTGGGGGGGGGGGACGCTCCAGGCTACGCCCTGCGCGGAGCTCGGCCTTCGGCCTCACCTTTTACGCAGCTCGCCTCGGCCTACGGCCTCGCCTCGCGGCGTGGCGTCTTGGTTCGGCTCGGCCTGCGGCCTCGCCTCACCACTCCTTGTATGGCGGCCATCTTGGAAAATAATGGAATCGAAAAACTGACCCGATATTCGGAATCTTCGTCCCTCAAACCCCACAGATACCGATTTTCGTCCGGATCGGAGCAACTTCATTTCCGGCCGCCATCTTGGATCCGCCATCTTGAAAAAAAATTTTGACAGCCACCTGCCCCTCACCCTCTTGTAAAACATTTGTTCGAGCACACCCCACTTTTGTCAAACGGTTCCGGAGATACAGCAATAATCATTTTGTATGGCGGCCATCTTGTTTTTGCGAAAATCGAAAAAATGACGTCACCGGTAGAATTCGACCAGGGTGTGGGTCGACTTTTGTTCGAGTGCCACCGCTCCATCTGCAACGGTTCGCCCGGGAAGGTGGGTCGCCACCTGATGAGAAGGTGGATCCGAGGATCTCGAGGTTTTCCCGTACCCTCCGCGACACCCTCTCCACACCCTCTATACAAAGTTTTCACCTCCCGCCGCTCTATCTGGGAGAACAATTCTGTCACCCAGTCAGTCAGTGAATATTTGTTGGTGAACTTGGAATGTACCAGCTGTCAACTTTTCCCAAGTTTAATGTAGAAGCCAGTTAGTGAGAGACGAGGGTTTTGCAAAAGGTAGACAACATATTACCACAATACCATCTAAAACACATGACCGTGCCCACGACACCGCTATACCCAGATTTGAAAAGATCTATTTTTAATAATCAAATATTGAGTGTTCTAATACATTCCTTAATATTCCTAATATCAAAGAGGATATTCCAAGGACTATTTTATTATTGTAATGTATCATTCGTCTTTTGTAACGGGCTTAAAATTTTTTTAATTAAATGAAAACAAAGTGTAACATTCTAAGCATGAGAGAGCGTGGCGAGGCGTGTAGCGTGCGTCGCGGCGCTGAACGGGTCATTGCGTTACAACCTCCCCATGGTACACAGATAAAGGCCAATATATATACGAACAGATTTAATTATGTGGCAAGGGATATGTAGAAACTAGCTTTTCGCCCGGGACTTCGATCCTATGGGAATTTGGGAAAAATATGTAGCCAATGCGTTAATCCAGGGTGTCAGCTACCTACATATCAAACAAAATATCCAGGAGTTACATTTTACTCGATTTTTTTTTTCTACTAAATATTTGGCATTAACGTTTTTCCTAATAAAATTATTACAAAAGTTGCTATGCGACTAAATATAGATTCACATTCAGACATCCATCCATACATGCAAACTTTCGCATTTATAATATTAGTAAGCATTTCCGCTTAATATGTTTAGTTTAACATTTAACATATTTAGCGAAAATCAAGGATATAATTCAGCCCACTAAACTGAACAACTTTCCCCGATACGCACTGGTCAAAAAAAAAAAATATATATATATCGTTTTTCATATTCTCCATATAGAACTTATGTCCTCATTTTGACAATCCTAATTTTGACAATCCGTAAAATTAAACGACTTGAGAGGAAAAGCCTTAATTAATACGTAATTGCTGTACGTCAAAGGATTTTGTTTACAATCATGTACACTTGCTCGACAGCTTTCTCGCGAGCGCCCTTTATAGATAATTCATTCGTTTGTCTATACATATTATAAAGAGGAAAGATTTGATTGTTTGTTTGTTTGTATTGAATAGGATCCGAAACTACTGGCCGATTTAAAAAATTCTTTCACCTTTAGAATCTCCGGGATGGACATAGGGTACATAATTTTCTCGAATTCCTACGGGAACGAAGTCCCGAGCGGAATGCTAGTTTAATATATAGACACACTTAAAGGCCCACACTGAGGTTTTCTCTTGTGCCATGGGTCCCTTAGGACATACACAAAGACAGATATTAACACCCATGATCAGAGAACAAACATCTGTTTTTCAATGACAATATTTTCCCCGATTGGGAATCGAACCACCCAGCACGAGCCGATTAAGACAAGAGGCAGCGCCACACCACTAGACCAAGCTGGCTATAAGGTTCATCTAACATCTCATCTTTTTTACATTTCTACAGAACTTTTTAAGTAAGCTGTGACATATGACTATTACAGAGGTACACATCATCAAATGAGAATAATTTCATATGAGAAATGTCTTCCAACTGTTTCTGGTTTTTAAAGTTAGTTTTTATTATTATTTATTACAAACAATTATCTTAAAAACTATCTTAAATATAATGTAACATAAACGAAATTGTTTTCCCGTACATTGCATAGTTCGTCGCCCGTACATTGCATGTATCTAGAATGTTTTCTCTGTGTTCTGAATAAGCTCAGGATTTCACAGAAATACTACATACTTAAATACAACATATTTGGGACAAAAAGGCGTTCATACTATTTTTGGTTTGTCACGACCGCCATCTTGGATTTCAAAATGGATGTAAGTTTCGTAATCAGCATCCCCGAAAACCTATTACACGACACCCATGACGGTATTTTCCAAAAAATCCATGTCCGCCATCTTGGATTTCAAAAAGATGTCATTTTCGCAATCAGCACCCCAGAAAACGTATTAAACGACACCCATGACGGTTTTTTACAAAAAAATGCATGTCATTTTCGAAATCAGCACCCCAGAAAACCTATTAAACGACACCCATGTCGGCATGCCCGAAAATTTCATATCCGCCATCTTGGATTTTAGTTGGGGGAATCGTGACGCGAAGGGCGAAGCGGTCGGCCGGTAAGATGCTTGGTGACGCTTCGGGCTTCTCCCTACGCGGAGCTCGGCCTTCGGCCTCGCCCTATACGCAGCTCGGCTCGGCCTTCGGCCTCGCCTCGCGCGTTCGGCTCGGTCTACGACCTCGCCTCACCTTAAGAATCTAAACTTAAATGTCGGCCATCTTGGATTGGGGGGGGGGACGCTCCGGGCTTCGCCCTACGCGGAGCTCGGCCTTCGGCCTCGCCTTATACGCAGCTCGCCTCGGCCTGCGGCCTCGCCTCGCGGCGCGTCGTGGTTCGGCTCGGTCTTCGGCCTCGCCTCACCACTCCTTGTATGGCGGTCATCTTGGAAAATGGCGAAATCGAAAATCTTTTCTCAGCGACCCCTAAAACCCCCGGATACCGAATTCGGTCCGAATCAGAGGAGATACAAAAATTTCGTTTTTGTATGGCGGCCATTTTGTTTTTTTGAAATTCGAAAAAATTTTGACACCGGTAGACTTCGACCAGGGTGTGGGTCGACCTTTGTTCGAGCTCCACCGGTCCAAGTCCAACGGTTCGCCCGGGAAGGTGGGTCGTGACCTGATGAGGAGGAGAATCCGAAGATGTCGAGGTTTTCCCATACTCGACGGAAAATTCTGACCACACCCCTCATACATCATTTTCACCTCCCGACCCTCCTTCTGGGAGAACAATCATGTCAATCAGTCAGTCAGTCAGTGAGTGGTAATGTAGCTTTATATAATAAAATAAAATAACTAGGTTTCGCGTGGTGCGCGACCTGCTAAAGCAGGCCGCGAGGCGGTTGTGCTACCCTATTTGTAGGGTCAAAAAAGGCGTTTATTCTTTTTTTGGTTTTTCACGGCCACCATCTTGGATTTAAAAATCGATGTTATTTTAAGAATCAGTACCCCCGAAAACCTAAAAAACGAAACCTATGACGGATCGCGAGGCGGTTGTGTCTTTTTTTATAAATTTTAAAAAAGTTTTTAATTTCTTTTTGTTTTTCACGGCCGCCATCTTGGATTTAAAAATGGATGTTATTTTCTTAATCAGCACCCCTGAATACCCAAAAAACGACACCCATGACGATATTTTTCAAAAAATTTATGTCCGCCATCTTAAATTTCAAAACGTATGTCATTTTCGGAATCAGCACCCCCGAAAACCTATAAAACGACACCCATGACGGTATTTTCCAAAAAATCCATGTCCGCCATCTTGGATTTCAAAATGGATGTCATTTTCGAAATCAGCACCCCTGAAAACCTATTAAACGACACCCATGTCGGTATGATGGCGGTCGGCTGGTAATATGCTTGGTGACGCTTCGGGCTTCGCCCTACGCGGAGCTCGGCCTTCGGCCTCGACCTATACGCAGCTCGCCTCGGCCTACGGCCTCGGCTCGCGCGTTCGGCTCGGTCTGTGACCTCGCCTCACCTTAAAAATCTAAACTTGTTTGGCGGCCATCTTTGATTGGGGGGGGGGACGCTCCGGGCTTCGCCCTATGCGGAGTTCGGCCTTCGGCCTCACCCTGTACGCGGCTCGCCTCGGCCTTCGGCCTCGCCTCGCGCGTTCAGCTCGGTCTTCGACCTCGCCTCACCTTTAGAATCTAAACTTGTATGGCGGCTATCTTTGATTGGGGGGGGGGACGCTCCGGGCTTCGCCCTACGCGGAGTTCGGCCTTCGGCGTCACCCTATACGCGGCTCGGTCTGCGACCTCACCTCACCTTATAAAGCTAAACTTGTATGGCGGCCATCTTGGATTTGGGGGGGGGGACGCTCCGGGCTATGCCCTGCGCGGAGCTCGGCCTTCGGCCTCGCCTATTACGCAGCTCGCCTTGGCCTACGGCCTCGCCTCGCGAAGTGGCGTCGTGGTTCGGCTCGGCCTGCGGCCTCGCCTCACCACTCCTTGTATGGCGGCCATCTTGGAAAATGGTGGAATCGAAAAACTGACCCGATATTCGGAATATTCGTCCCCCAAACTGGGGGAGATACCGATTTTCGTCCGGATCGGAGCAACTTCATTTCCGGCCGCCATCTTGGATCCGCCATCTTGAAAAAAAATTTTACAGCCAGCTGCCCCCCACCCCCCTGTAAAACATTTGTTCAAGCACACTCCACATATGTCAAACGGATCCGGAGACACAGCAATTATCATTTTGTATGGCGGCCATCTTGTTTTTGCGAAAATCGAAAAAATGACGTCACCGTTAGAATTCGACCAGGGTGTGGGTCGACCTTAGTTCGAGCGCCACCGCTCCATCTGCAACGGTTCGCCCGGGAAGGTGGGTCGCCACCTGATGAGAAGGTGGATCCAAGGATCACGAGGTTTTCCCGTACCCTCCGCGTCACCCACCCCACACCTCCCATACAAAGTTTTCACCTCCCGCCGCTCCATCTGGGAGAACAATTCTGTCACCCAGTCAGTCAGTCAGTCAGTCAGTCAGTGGTATTGTAGCTTTATATAATACAACTAGGTTTCGCGTGGTGCGCGACCTGCTAAAGCAGGTCGCGAGGCGGTTGTGCTACCCTATTTGTAGGGACAAAAAGGCGTTCATACTTTTTTTGGTTTGTCACGACCGCCATCTTGGATTTCAAAATGGATGTCAGTTTCGTAATCAGCATCCCCGAAAACCTATTAAACGACACCCATGACGGTATTTTCCAAAAAATTCATGTCCGCCATCTTGGATTTCAAAATAGATGTCATTTTCGCAATCAGCACCCCAGAAAACGTATTAAACGACACCCATGACGGTTTTTACAAAAAATGCATGTCTGCCATCTTGGATTTCAAAATGGATGTCATTTTCGGAATCAGCACCCCCGAAAACCTATTAAACGACACCCATGTCGGCATGCCCGAAAATTTCATATCCGCCATCTTGGATTTTTGGTGGGGAGAACTAAATCCAAATCCAGGAACTAAAATCCAAGATGGCGGATATGAAATTTTCGGATTGCGGTCGGCCGGTAAGATGCTTGGTGACGCTTCGGGCTTCGCCCTACGCGGAGCTCGGCCTTCGGCCTCGCCCTATACGCAGCTCGGCGCGGCCTTCGGCCTCGCCTCGCGCGGTCGGCTCGGTCTACGACCTCGCCTCACCTTTAGAATCTAAACTTAAATGGCGGCCATCTTGGATTGGGGGGGGGGGGACGCTCCGGGCTTCGCCCTACGCGGAGCTCGGCCTTCGGCCTCGCCTTATACGCAGCTCGCCTCGGCCTGCGGCCTCGCCTCGCGGCGCGTCGTGGTTCGGCTCGGCCTTCGGCCTCGCCTCACCACTCCTTGTATGGCGGCCATCTTGGAAAATGGCGAATTCGAAAATCTTTTCCCATATTCGGATTCAGCGACCCCTAAAACCCCTGGATACCGAATTCGGTCCGAATCAGAGGAGATACAAAAATCTCGTTTTTGTATGGCGGCCATTTTGTTTTTTTTAAATTCGAAAAAATTTTGACACCGGTAGACTTCGACCAGGGTGTGGGTCGACCTTTGTTCGAGCACCACCGGTCCAAGTCCAACGGTTCGCCCGGGAAGGTGGGTCGCGACCTGATGAGGAGGAGAATCCGAAGATGTCGAGGTTTTCCCATACTCGACGAAAAATTTTGACCACACCCCTTATACATCATTTTCACCTCCCGACCCTCCTTCTGGGAGAACAATTATGTCAATCAGTGAGTCAGTGAGTCAGTGGTAATGTAGCTTTATATAGTATAATAACTAGTTTTCGCGTAGTGCGCGACCTGCTAAAGCAGGCCGCGAGGCGGTTGTGCTACCCTATTTGTAAGGTCAAAAAGGCGTTCATTTAGTTTTTTGTAATTTTTTTTGAAAACACATGTCGGACATCTTGGATTTCAAAATGGATGTCATTTACGGAATCAGCAACCCCGAAAACCTATTAAACGACACCCATGTCGGTATGATGGCGGTCGGCTGGTAATATGCTTGGTGACGCTTCGGGCTTCGCTTCGGGTTCGAAAACATTTATTCGAGCACACCCCACTTATGTTGAACGGTTCCGGAGATACAGCAATAAACATTTTGTATGGTGGACAACTTGTTTTTTTTGAAAATCAAAAAAAATTGCCAGCAATCGACTTTGACTAGGGTGTGGGTCGACCTTTGTTCGAGCACCACCGGTCCAAGTCCAACGGTTCGCCCAAGAAGGTGGGTTGCGACCTGATGAGGAGGAGAATCCGAAGATGTCGAGGTTTTCCCATACTCGACGGAAAATTCTGGCCACATCCCCTATTCATTATTTTCACCTCCCGACCCTCCTTCTGGGAGAACAATTATATCAATCAGTGAGTCAGTCATTTAGTGGTAATGTAGCTTTATATAGTATAATATAATATAAATAATAATATAATAACTAGGTTTTGCGTGGTGCGCGACCTGCTAAAGCAGGCCGCGAGGCGGTTGTGCTTCCCTATTTGTAGGGTCAAAAAGGCGTTCATTCTTTTTTTGGTTTTACACGGCCTCCATCTTGGATTTAAAAATCGATGTTATTTTAAAAATCAGTACCCCCGAAAACCTAAAAAACGACACCCATGACGGATTTTCCCAAAAAATGCATGTCCGCCATCTTGGATTTGAAAATAAATGTCATTTTCGGGATCAGCAACCCCGAAAACCTATTAAACGACACCCATGACAATTTTTCACAAAAAATGCATGTCCGCCATTTTGGATTTCAAAATGGATGTCATTTTTGCAATCACCACCCCTGAAAACCTTTAAAACGACACCCATGTCGGTATGCCGGAATCGTGACGCGAAGGGCGAAGCTCCGGGCTTCGCCCTTCGCGTCACGATTCCCCCAACTAAAATCCAAGATGGCGGATATGAAATTTTCGAAAGGCGGTCGGCCGGTAAGATGCTTGTTGACGCTTCGGGCTTCGCCCTACGCGGAGCTCGGCCTTCGGCCTCGCCCTATACGCAGCTCGGCTCGGCCTTCGGCCTCGCCTTACCCTTAGAATCTATACTTAAATGTCGGCCATATTGGATTGGGGGGGGACGCTCCGGGCTTCGCCCTACGCGGAGCTCGGCCTTCGGCCTCGCCTTATACGCAGCTCGCCTCGGCCTGCGGCCTCGCCTCGCAGCGCGTCGTAGTTCGGCTTGGCCTTCGGCCTCGCTTCACCACTCCTTGTATGGCGGCCATCTTGGGAAATGGCGAAATCGAAAATCTTTTCAGATATTCGGATTTAGCGACTCCTAAAACCCCCGGATACCGAATTCGGTATAAATCAGAGGACGTACAAAAATCTCGTTTTTGTATGGCGGCCATCTTGTTTTTTTGAAAATCGAAAAAATTTTGTCACCGGTAGACTTCGACCAGGGTGTGGGTCGACCTTTGTTCGAGTACCACCGGTCCAAATCCAACGGTTCGTCTTGGAAGGTGGGTCGTCAAAAAGGTGTTCGTTTTATTTTTGGTTTTTCACGGCAACCATATTGGATTTAAAAATCGATGTTATTTTAGGAATCAGTACTGTTGAAAATTTTAAAAATGACACCCATGACGGATTTTTAAAAAAAATGCATGTCCTTGAAATGAAATGACGACCTCGCCTCACCTTTAGAATCTCAACTTAAATGGCGGCCATCTTGGATTGGGGGGGGGGACGCTCCGGGCTTCGCCCTTCGCGGAGCTCGGCCTTCGGCCTCGGCTTATACGCAGCTCGCCTTGGCCTGCGGCCTCGCCTCACCACTCCTTGTACGGCGGCCATCTTGGAAAATGGCGAAATCAAAAATTTTACTGAATATTCAGATTTAACGACCCATAAAACCCCAGGATACCAAATTTGGTTCGAATCGGAGGAGATACAAAAATCTTGTTTTTTTTGAAATTTGAAAAAATTTTGTCACCGGTAGACTTTACCAGGGTGTGGGTTAACCTTTGTTTGAGCACTACGGGTCCAACTCCAACGGTTCGCCCGGGAAAGTAGGCTGCGACCTGATGAGGACTTTTACCTCCCGACCCTCCTTCTGGCAGAACAATTATGTCAATCAGTCAGTCAGTCAGTGAGTCAGTGGTAATAAAAAAGTTTTTATTTTTTTTTTGTTTTTCACGGCCGCCATCTTGGATTTAAAAATGGATGTAATTTTCTTAATCAGGACCCCTGAATACCCAAAAACGACACCCATGACGATATTTTGCAAAAAAATTATGTCCGCCATCTTGGATTTCAAAACGTATGTCATTTTCGGAATCAGCACCCCCGAAAACCTATTAAACGACACCCATGACGGTATTTTCCAAAATATCCATGTCCGCCATATTGGATTTCAAAATGGATGTCATTTTCGAAATCAGCACCCCTGAAAACCTATTAAACGATACCCATGTCGGTATGATGGCGGTCAGCTGGTAATATGCTTAGTGACGCTTCGGGCTTCGCCTTACGCGGAGCTCGGCCTTCGGCTTCGCCCAATACGAAGCTCGCCTCGGCCTGCGGCCTCGGCTCGCGCGTTCGGCTCGGTCTGCGACCTCGCCTCACCTTAAAAATCTAAACTTGTATGGCGGCCATCTTTGATTGGGGGGGGGGACGCTCCGGGCTTCGCCTTACGCGGAGTTCGGCTTTCGGCCTCACCCTATACGCGGCTCGCCTCGGCCTTCGGCCTCGCCTCACCTTTAGAATCTAAACTTGTATGGCGGCCATATTGTATTTGGGGCGGGGACGCTCCGGGCTACGCCTTACGCGGAGCTCTGCCTTCGGCCTCGCCTTTTACGTAGCTCGCCTCGGCCTACGGCCTCGCCTCGCAACGTGGCGTTGTGGTTCGGCTCGGCCTGCGGCCTCGCCTCACCACTCCTTGTATGGCGGCCATCTTGGAAAATAGTGGAATCGAAAAACTGACCCGATATTCGGAATCTTCCTCACCCAAACCCCCCAGATACCGATTTTCGTCCGGATCGGAGCAACTTCATTTCCGGCCGCCATCTTGGATCCGCCATCTTGAAAAAAAAATTTGACAGCCACCTGCCCCTCAACCCCTTGTAAAACATTTGTTCGAGCACACCCCACTTATGTCAAACGGTTCCGGAGATACAGCAATAATCATTTTGTATGGCGGCCATCTTGTTTTTGCGAAAATCGAAAAAATGACGTCACCGGTAGAATTCAACCAGGGTGTGGGTTGACCTTAGTTAGAGCGCCGCCGCTCCATCTGCAACGGTTCGCCCGGGAAGGTGGGTCGCCACCTGATGAGAAGAAGGATCCGAGGATCTCGAGGTTTTCCCGTACCCTCCGCTCCACCCTCTCCATACCCATCATACAAAGTTTTCACCTCCCGCCGCTCCATCTGGGAGAACAATTCTGTCACCCAGTCAGTGGTATTGTAGCTTTATATAATATAAACTAGGTTTCGCGTGGTGCGCGACCTGCTAAAGCAGGTCGCGAGGCGGTTGTGCCTTTTTTTATAAATTTTAAAAAAGTTTTTAATTTTTTTTTGTTTTTCACGGCCGCCATCTTGGATTTTAAAATGGATGTTATTTTCTTAAACAGCACCCATGAATACCCAAAAAACGACACCCATGACGATATTTAGCAAAAAATTTATGTCCGCCATCTTGGATTTCAAAACGTATGTCATTTTCGGAATAAGCACCCCCGAAAACCTATTAAAGGACACCCATGACGGTATTTTCCAAAAAATCCATGTCCGCCATCTTGGATTTCAAAATGGATGTCATTTTCGAAATCAGCACCCCTGAAAACCTATTAAACGACACCCATGTCGGTATGATGGCGGTCGGCTGGTAATATGCTTGGTGACGCTTCGGGCTTCGCCCTACGCGGAGCTCGGCCTTCGGCCTCGCCCTATACGCAGCTCGCCTCGGCCTACGGCCTCGGATCGCGCGTTCGGCTCGGTCTGCGACCTCGCCTCACCTTAAAAATCTAAACTTGTATGGCGGCCATCTTTGATTGGGGGGGGGCGCTCCGGGCTTCGCCCTACGCGGAGTTCGGCCTTCGGCCTCACCCTATACGCGGCTCGCCTCGGCCTTCGGCCTCGCCTCGCGCGTTCGGCTCGGTCTGCGACCTCGCCTCACCTTAAAAATCTAAACTTGTATGGCGACCATCTTTGATTGGGGGGGGGACGCTCCGGGCTTCGCCCTACGCGGAGTTCGGCCTTCGGCCTCACCCTGTACGCGGCTCGCCTCGGCCTTCGGCCTCGCCTCACCTTTAGAATCTAAACTTGTATGGCGGCCATCTTTAATTGGGGAGGGGCCGCTCCGGGCTTCGCCCTACGCGGAGTTCGGCCTTCGGCCTCACCCTATACGCGGCTCGCCTCGGCCTTCGGCCTCGTCTCGCGCGTTCGGCTCGGTCTTCGACCTCGCCTCACCTTTAGAATCTAAACTTGTATGGCGGCCATCTTGGATTTGGGGGGGGGACGCTCCGGGCTACGCCCTGCGCGGAGCTCGGCCTTCGGCCTCGCCTTTTACGCAGCTCGCCTCGGCCTACGGCCCCACCTCGCAGCGTGGCGTCGTGGTTCGGCTCGGCCTGCGGCCTCGCCTCACCACTCCTTGTATGGCGGCCATCTTGGAAAATGGTGGAATCGAAAAACTGACCCGATATTCGGAATCTTCGTCCCCCGAACCCCCCAGATACCGATTTTCGTCCGGATCGGAGCAACTTCATTTCCGGCCGCCATCTTGGATCCGCCATCTTGAAAAAAAAATTTAACAGCCACCTGCCCCTCACCCCCTTGTAAAACATTTGTTCGAGCACACTCCACTTATGTCAAACGGTTCCGGAGATACAGCAATAATCATTTTGTATGGCGGCCATCTTGTTTTTGCGAAAATCGAAAAAATGACGTCACCGGTAGAATTCGACCAGGGTGTGGGTCGACCTTAGTTCGAGCGCGACCGCTCCATCTGCAACGGTTCGCCCGGGAAGGTGGGTCGCCACCCGATGAGAAGGTGGATCCCAGGATCTCGATGTTTTCCCGTACCCTCCGCACCACCCTCTCCACACCCTCCATACAAATTTTTCACCTCCCGCCGCTCCATCTGGGAGAACAA
The DNA here is from genome assembly GCA_949987775.1 of Aproaerema taeniolella. Classification (NCBI taxonomy): domain Eukaryota; kingdom Metazoa; phylum Arthropoda; class Insecta; order Lepidoptera; family Gelechiidae; genus Aproaerema; species Aproaerema taeniolella. Next base: position 15,754,109 of record OX465266.1, on the reverse strand, counting down.
TTCTGTCACCCAGTGAGTCAGTGAGTGGTATTGTAGCTTTATATAATATAATAAAATAATATATATAAATAATATAATAATATATTATAATAATATAATTAAAACACTTGAGATATTCTAAGAACTCAAGCGGTGGCTTCAAATCACCAAAACTATCAAAATATTCGCAATAATCATTATTTTTCACATAGGCTACCCAATGGGTTCTTTCGCTAGTAGACTCGTCTAGTCTAGATTAATAATACCACACTCATTCTTCTTAGGCTTTTTCGGTTATGTGTCTCTCACAAAAACACCTCTTAAAAATGGTATATCTCTAGCATTCTCTAAAATATCATAATTTGTAAGAGCTCCCCTTGGTAGCCTATTCTTCAGTTTTTTGAATTTGTTATGTGTAATCCAGCCCCTTTCTTATAAGGTTTAACATATAAACCTTTTCTTATTGACATTGATTCCATAGCTCTATTATGTCGCTCAGTTTCTCGTAAACTTTGTTGGGCTGTTTTGTAATCATTTACAGTTTTCGCAATACCAGCAGCACCTCCAGCTAAGGCTCCTAAAGAAGATAGCCCAGCAAAAATTGGGATCAAGGGAAGGATGCCTCCAGTTTTAGGTAAAGGTATAACACGAGGCAACCTGACTTTATTTCCATTAAGTAGTTTCTTTGCAGCACCATACGCATATTTAATTGCAGACTTATTGTTACTTGGCTTTCGTTTTTTTCAGATCAGAACGTATTTTGGAAATAATAGCTTTAAAAGTTTTGGATCCAGCAACTGATTTCACTTAAGCTTTCATAGCATTCCCTACTAACCACCTTTTCCTGAAGAGCAAATCTTTCACATTTTCCTGCATCTTTTGATTTGAGTCTTTGCTTGCTCATCTTCAATAATTCTAAGTCAGCTTTATGACGATTGTCTAGATCTGAGTAATTAGAATAAGCAATATCGTGGTGCTTACAAGCTTCGTCTAACCCGTTGACACCTTTGTCTCCTCGTAATAATCGTTTTTTTTTGTGCCCGAACCACAATAGTTATATCCAGGTAAATGTAACTCAAAAGGTAAATTATTGAATAAACTATTAATAAGTCCTTCTCCTTTCATTACTAACAAATATATGATAACATTATCTATAGTACTTCCTTTATATCAATCCAACTATTTTCAGTAGTAGGAAGGCCTAACCATTTTACGAAGGGTTTATTTTTATTTTTTCTTAGTACTTTTTCTATTAAGTAATTATTTGGATATGCTGTCTTTTGCAGTTCTTATTCATCAAAAGACCCTAATATAGGTTGTTTCTTAAGGTCTACAATATTATACGTTATGGGAGATGTATTATTAACACTTCCCACTTGAAATAATTCTGTGGACCAATTAGGAGTATAGCCTTTGTCAAAACAACTTTTATGTTTGCTTATTCTTACATTATCACCGGAATTAAATTTAACTTTTTTAATAACATTTTTATTTCTTTGCATGCAATTTAAATTTTGCAAGACCAAGTTTTCTTTTAATTTATTAACATTTTTGGGTTTGAATTGTTTACTGCGATGTTTGCTATTATTGTAAGTCTTTACAACTACATTGAGAGGTTCTCCCAACCATCTGTAACTACCATGTAAATTAAAATACCTAAAAAGCCAAGACTTTATTGTTCTGATAACTCTTTCATCAATAGAAGCTTTTTTAATAGATGACCAAATTTATCCTCATTCATTTTAAACAAAAATTATATTCAAGAATTTCAACTTAAATGAAAAAATTAGAAGACAACACAAACTTATTGTGTAATTATACCTCCCTCTTTAAACTCCTCTAAGATAAATATAATTTCATTTTCAACTCCAGTGTTACCAGCATCATGAGAAGCAATCAAAAGTTTGAGTCTTTCCACCAATTCATTAGGATCATCCCAGTATGCATAATCTGTATTCTTTTTCCATTTTTTTAGCAATGATAAACCTTTGCCTTTAGTACTGCTGCCTGTACTTACAGAATAATTGCGTTGTTGTTTAAATAATGGTTTTATAACAAAACTATATTTGGAACCTTTATTACTGTTAATAGGTTTTTTGGCATCATATCCTCGTCTATGTGCATTTGTGTCTAATAACATCATTTTTTAATATGACTTGTCCTCTTGTGTGACTAACGATAAGTCGGGTTGCTTTTTCATGAGCAATTCTGATAATCCAGGAGTTATTTTATATTTACGACCTGCTATACTATAAAACTATTGTTTTCAGCAATATAAACATTAGTTGCACCCATCTTGAGTTTTCCTCGATCATTCCTAATACAATAAGGAACATCTTTAAAACGTTCAGGAGACAATGACCAATCAGATACATTTTGAGAAGCAGTTGTATCAATAACTGATTTATAAGACTCATTGCTAGTATTAAAACTTTCATTATTTTTAAAATTGTTAATTTTAAAATCCTCATCTTCCTCTTCTTCCTCCTCTTCTTCTTCCTCCCTCTCACTTTCAGTGTTGCTATTATTATTTTTTTGAATTTTTATCATTTTTACGATCGTAATTGTTACAAGAGGGGGGCTTATTTATGATCCTTCTTTTCTGTTAAACAGTTGTATTTAAAGGGTCGGAGATCGGTTTAAAAATGGTTTTTAAAGCTCTTTCATTGTCCATTTCTATGTTTCTGATTTTGCTAACTTTTTTCTTGATAGCCTCTGCTGCATCAGCGACTTTTCTTTTCAAGTTGGTTTCCATTATAAATGAGCATGTAAGGTTTCAATGTGATCTTTATAATAATGAGACAAATTACATTTTAAAAGTGTTTAAATACTATTTGTTAATCAAAAACTATAAACGTATCAATTTTTTTCTATTTTTCAGTGTTCTTATCTATTACCAAGTAATTGTAAGGGTCACCCATATTTCCGAATACATGTCTCGAAATTCAGTCCATGACATGTCCGTTTTTAGGGTTCCGTAGTAATCTACGAACCCTTATAGTTTCGCCATGTCCGTCTGTCCGTCTGTCCGCGGGTTTTCTAAGAAACCCTTGGTACTACAGAGCTGAAACTTGGCGTGGTTATACATATTAATGACGCCGATAGAACTGTAGAGTAAAACCTTAGAAAAAAAAATTTTTTTTGGTGTCTCCCATAGACGTGAAAGGGCGATGATTTTTTTTTTTCTCGCCTATATCATCGAGTGGGGTGTCATAGAATAGCTTTTAAAAAGATAGAAGGGGTTTAATATGAACGTTTTTCGATTTAGCACTCCATTTGCGAATCATAAATTTTTAAAGTGAAAATTTTTGTCAAACACAAGTGTCCCCCCCCCTCTACCAGCTAAACGGTTGTTTCTAAAAATGTGGAAAAATTCACAGAGGTAGAATATACATCAAATTTAAAAGGAAAACTATAAAACATAAGTTGGCCCTTCAAGTTTGCGAGTAATGGTAGACCAAATGCCAAACATTGTTGGGATTTATAAGAATATATTTACTAATATTAGATCCTTGGTACTACAGAGCTGCAATTTGGCATGTTCATACATATTAATTGCGCCGACAAATAGAAAAATAAAATTTTGTAAAAAAAAATTTTCGGTTGTTTCCCATACATGTGAAAGGGCGATGGATTTTTTTTTCTCGCCGATATCATCGAGTGGGATGTCATAGGATAGTTTTTAAAAGATAGAAGGGGTTTACTACGAACGTTTTTCGATTCAGCAGTCCGTTTGCGAAAAATTAATTTTTAAAATGAAAAAAAATGTTAAATAATTCACGAGCATTTAGCATTTACGACGAAGTTCAACCTAATCCAAAACAACTGCCATACAAAGTTCAACGCTTAAAGTGAGGCAAGGTCGAAAGCCAAGCTGTACCATATTGACATTTCATGTGTCGTTATAGGTTTTTGGGGGTGTTAATTACGAAAATGACATCAAAATTATACACAATCGCCACGCGACCTGCTCTTTAGCACCAGCTCGAAATTATTCCTAACAATACTTTTGTTGCTAAAAAAATTTAAATTTTTTTTTTTTCTGAAAGTCAAAAAAAATTCGCGTTGTGTTGTATTTAGCCCAAAACCAAAGTTAGTGCCCCCCCTCTCTACCAGCTAAACGGTTGTTTCTAAAAATGAGAAAAAATTCTCATTGGTAGAATATACAACGAAATTAAAAGAAAAACTATCACACATAAGTTGGCCTTTCAAGTTTGCGAGTGATAGTCGACCAAGTGCCAAACGTTTTTGGAATTAATAAGAATATGTTTACAAGGTTCAATACTAAAAGTGAGGCGAGGTTATTTTATCAGCAGGTCTATATCTATTTCTAATAATATTAGCGCAAAAAAAAAAAAACTTCACTTGCTTCGCTTGCGAATTTTATAATTTCATTATGTTGTGTTTAGACCGAAACTAAAGTTATTTCTGAAACTACAAACTCTTTAATACATTTCTTTTTTATATTATAGTATTTGGAGATTTTAACATCGACTATGACTAGTGATGGAAGATGCTCAGTCTTTTAAGGCTTTTAATAAAGACTCACCTTATTTTTGACGCCTCGCGACTGATTCAGTCTTTTAGTTCCTAACCTTTAGTCATAAGACTAGCTTTTGTAGTTGAAGTCTTTTAACGTAAAAAACTGAGCTGTTAATTAAACAGCTTAAAGGACTTAAAAGACTGGCGACTCATTATCTGGGAAGTCGACAGTCGTAAGGTATGTGTTGATAGAATGTAAATATCTCATTTTATCTCCTTGTCAAATGTTATCAAAATGTATTTAGTGGTTTAGGCGTTAATTATTCCTTTTGGTTGATAGGTTACAAAAGAAATATTTAATATCACACACAAACCGCGGTGCGATCCCTTTTGCATAAAAGAACTTGAGTCGTATAAGTCTTTTAGTATTTTGAAAACAACTCGAGTCGTTTCAGTTTTTAATCTCTTAACAAACTACTAAGTCTTATTAATAAAAACTCGAACTTTCAGTCTTAATTTTAGAGTCAAGTCCTGTAAGATGGAGGCGAGTCTTTTTAATAAGCCTTAAAAGATAGTCTCTTTCATCTCTAATTACGACCGTAACGATAGTACACCCGTTTTAAATGAATACGTAATGTAAACAATTTTTATACAACCATTTGCATCCACGCGAGGTGTTTATTAAACAGATAATTTTTTTTTCATTTTCCTTGTGGCGCTGGAATCTACATTTCTCCTTTAATTACCTTCTTTCTTTGTGATCTCGTTTTTATTAGACATTATTAGCGATTTAACCGTCCATATGCTCGTAAAATTAAGAAGCCAGCTGCATATTTGAACCATGCTGCTACGGAACCCTACAATGCGCGTGTCCCGATACGCTCTTGGCCGGTTTTTACATGTTCATTATAGACATGTTTCATCCTGTTTAAATAGTATATTATGATGGAATCTGGTTTTGCTTTCCGGAGACTAATGACATGTTCATTTTCTCCATATTTTGCAAATGTTACGTCTAGTACCTGATATAAGACATTTTCCAAAATAACGTACTTAGATTGATGGAGAGTTTTAGCGTATAGGTAAACGTTTCTATATCGCAATCCGTTTCTATGTAAAAGAAGTCCTACCATCAGATTAGTCTTTCCACAGTTGGATGGACCACAAATTATACAACGAATAGTATTTGGTAAGAGTTTCCCGTGACGGTATGTATGGGTTTTAAGATCAGGACAATTTTCTCGACTTGTAAATTTAATGGTTGTTTCACTTTCATTATCTTCACATTAAAGGAGACGCTTGATATTGAATGAGAATATTATGAAACCACAACTGTATATATATATATATAAAGACACACATTGTGAAAGATCCCACCCCATATATTTTTATCCGTAATTACTGCGTAGAACCTTTGTACTGCTGTATGGAACCGTGTTTTCTATCATTTGATGAGGTAAATGTTGATACATTAAGTTCACTTCATAGTTGTATTATTACGCTTTCTAATTAACTTTTTTTAAAACACCAGTTCACGAAACGGAGTGCGGAACAAAGTGGAGCAAACATGCAAGAGTCATAGGTTAGAGCCTCGTCGCAACCCCCACTAAACTGACGTTGCCAAATACACCGAAGCTCTAAGCCAAACCATCTCTGAACATGCGTTCAAACCCATGACTGAGAGCACTACTAACATCGAGCACAATGTGCAAACACTAACAAATTGCATTAACAACTGCTATAATCAAGCATAACCATTACAACCTATTAGATTAACAAACCCTAACAACTGGTGGGGGCCAGAACTGGAAAGGTTAAGACAAAATCTCAGAGCACTATTTAATAGGGCTAAAAACATGAGAACGGAAAAAGACTGGGAAATTTACAAACAAGCCCAATACTATTACAAGAAACGTATCAGGTACCGGAGAACCGAAGGCTGGCGGAACTTCTGCGACAGTATCAACACCACCAACGAGGCTGCCAGAGTGAAAAAGATCCTGTCGAAAAACGACAATCACAACCTCGGCACTCTCAAAAAACCGGACGGCACTTACGCTAACTCAGCAACAGAGATAAGCGAAGTACTACTGGAAACACACTTCCCAGGATGCTCTATTAACAATGACACGGCATGGGCAGACGAAACAACCACACAAACCACACCCGCAGACTGGGACATAGCAAACGAGATCGTTACTGAAGCCAAAGTCTGCTGGGCAGTGAACAGCTTTTCGCCATACAAATCACCAGGACTAGATGGTGTCTTCCCAGGGCTATTACAATGGGGTCTAAAACATCTTGTGCCACAACTTTCTGACATCTTCAAAGCTTGTCTAGCACATAGATACATACCGCTCAAATGGAGGGAAGTTAAAGTCAACTTTCTCCTCAAACCAGGAAGAAGCGACTATACATTAGCAAAATCATACAGACCTATCAGCTTGACCTCCTTTCTACAGAAAACCTTAGAAAGGCTTACAAAAAGGTATCTAAGAGATAGTGCCCTGAAACAATCACCAATGCACCCCCAACAACATGCCTACAGACAAGGCAAATCAACAGAATCAGCCCTCCACACAGTGGTGCAGAATATTGAAATGGCTTTTTCATGTAAAAACTCGACTCTAGGAGCCTTCATTGATATTGAAGGAGCCTTCGACAAAACAACATTCACCAGCATAAACCGAGCTTTAAAAAGATATGGCGTAAAAGACACGGTCTGCGAATGGATACACAATCCACTTAGATATAGAGCCATCCAAGTAACAGTCAACTCAACCACTAGATGTATTGTGGCAAGAGGGTGCCCCCAAGGAGGAGTTCTATCACCCCTCCTTTGGAACATGGTAGTGGACAACCTGATCAGCCGTCTAAATGAAAGAAACCTCTGTTGGCTACGCGGATGATCTAACAATTCTAGTTAGCGGTCCCTTTGAGAACATTTTATGTGACCTTATGCGCACAATTACTAGAATAATAGAAGACTGGTGCACTGAAAACTAACTATCAGTAAACCCCAAGAAGACGGAACTAGTACTATTCACAAACAAGAGGAAACTTCCAAAACTTAAACTGCCAAAACTATTTGGCACTGAATTTTCTCTATCAACTGAAGTCAAATATCTGGGCATCATTCTAGACAGCAAATTGAACTGGGGAAAGCATTTAAACACGAAACTTAACAAAGCTTGCATCACCTTTTGGCAATGCAAAAGACTAATAGGGAAAAAATGGGGCTTGAACCCAAAAATAACCCTATGGCTATACAAAGCCGTAATAAGGCCAACCATAACATACGGCTCTCTAGTGTGGTAGCCCAGAACCCAACTAAGCACCGTAACGGACAAACTAAGAAAACTACAGCGACTGGCGTGCGTAGCCACTACAGGTTGCATGAGAACAACTCCAACGGTGACTCTAGAAGTACTGCTTGATCTACAACCTCTTCACCTAGTTGTACAACAAGAAGCGGCAGCTGCCGCAATAAGACTTAAGGCGGCCAACGAATGGAAGAAATACCTTACAGTTCCTCATACACGCATACTAGAGGAAGCTCTTAGAGACTTCCCTATTATGGATGCTCCTTGTGACAGGATACCGAAAACGTATGTCTTTGAACGACATTACAGCATAGAACTTCTAGCAGAAGAAAAAGACTATTCGGACATAAACGAGGTCAGAATATACACAGATGACTCAAAGACGGAAACCGGTACAGGAGCAGGAGCCTTCTCACAAGAACTACACATTAACATTGCAACCACCCTGGGTGCACACAATACAATATTCCAAGCGGAATGTGTGGGCATAACCAGAGCCGCTGATGCGATAAATTTAATGTTGTAAATAATGATATCAAAATTGCACATAGAGACATCTGTCGGCGATGATGTGAACTAAACTATTAATGTCAAGTGTTCAACCCTTTAAAAAAAAGAAATAGTCAGTCGTTATCCAGCAACAACGTGTTTTACTTATAGGTTATGGGCCCAGACCCATTTAAAGTTGTAAACACAGTTTAATTGTTGTATTTTTCGTGTTTTGTGCGCTAAAAATGACCTCCAGCTATCTCGCTAACGTGCCAAAGTTGAAAGGCCGTGAGAACTTCGATGATTGGGCGTTCGCAGTTGAGAACTTGCTGATCTTGGAGGGCGCCGCCAAGTAGCTAAAGCAAGAAGGAACGGATGAAAGTGCAGCGGCGGCAGATGCAAAGGCACGCGCAAAAATGATTTTGACGATTGATTCATCGCTTTTCGTGCACATAAAGGACACAACGACCGCGAAGGAATTGTGGACAAAACTACGTTCTTTGTTCGACGATTCAGGATTTTCTCGGAGAATTACGTTGCTTCGTCATCTCATTTCTATAAGGTTGAAAAACTGTGAAAATATGACGAATTATGTGACACAAATTGTTGAAACGTCTCAACGTTTAAGCGGAACAGGCTTCGCTATAAATGATGAATGGGTGGGTTCATTGTTACTTGCCGGATTACCAGAGCGATTAATTATGCCTATGATAATGGCTATAGAGCATTCCGGGATTCAAATAACCGCAGATTCGATCAAGTCCAAATTACTTGATATGGAAGTGGGAGATACAAGTGAATCGGAACGTAACTCAGCACTAGCAGCAAACTGGCATAGAAAATCGCCTAAAGGGGGCAGCACTAGTAAACATGGCGGACAGACACCGAATAAGTCGAAAACAATAACTTGTTATCGTTGTAAGGAAATTGGTCATTATCGTAACCAGTGCCCACTTTTGAAGGAGAAAACAGAAAATAAGAAACAAAGTAACGCTTTCAACGTTGTTTTTCTCAGTGGCGGATTCAGTAAAAGTGACTTTTACATGCAAGCGTTCACATGACGCCGAATGAATGTTGGTTGAAAAATCCGAAATACTCATCAAGCTTACCAGAAATCATTGTCGCCAATAAGACGAAAGTTCCCGTTTTATGTTCAGGAGACATAAAAATAACAACGAGCTACAATTACGACATAACTGTGCAGAATGCGTTGTGCGTACCAAGTCTCACGACTAACCTCTTGTCGGTGAGCGAGTTAATTAAAAATGGGAACAGCGTCGTATTTGAACACAATAAGTGTCTTATAAGAAACAAATTGGGCGAGTTAGTGGCAATAGCTGACCTGGTTGATGGAGTATATAAGTTAAGAGTACAAACACAGAATTGTTTATTGACAGTCAGTTGAGATACATGGCACAGACGGCTAGGTCACATTAATAGCACGGATATGAACAAAATGAAGAAGTGTGGATTGGTAGAAGGACTTGATTATGCTGATGGGTTCGAAACAAGCAAATCCAGCTGTCAAATATGCTGCGAAGGAAAGCAATCAAGATTTCCATTCAGTAATCATGGATCACGTGCCACAGAGACTCTTCAGATAGTTCATTCAGATGTCTGTGGACCCATGGAGACCGTGTCTATAGGCGGTGCGCGATATTTCTTAATATTTGTTGATGACTTCACCAGGATGATATTTATTTACTTCCTGAAGACCAAGAGTGAAGTGTTAAATTATTTCAAAGAATTCAAATCTATGGCAGAGAATGTTCAGAATAAGAAAATTAAAATCTTGCGGTCAGACAATAGCTGTGAGTACTGCAGCAATGAATTTGAAAATTTCTTAAAGAAAGAAGGAATCATACATCAAAAAACAAACCCTTACACACCTGAACAGAACGGACTGAGTGAAAGATCGAACCGAACAATAGTGGAGAAAGCTAGATGCTTACTTTTCGAAGCAGGTCTTGAAAAAAATTTTGGGCAGAAGCTGCTAACACAGCTGTCTACTTATAAAATAGATCAGTAGCTTCAGGTATTGAAAAGACTCCATATGAGGCTTGGACCAACAAGAAACCAGATTTACAGCATATACGCATATTTGGAAGTCCCGTAATGGTGCACATACCGAAGGAAAAGAGAACCAAGTGGGATAAAAAATCAAAGATGCATATATTAGTAGGTTTCAGTGACAACATCAAAGGTTACAGAATTTATGATCCGGTTAAAAGGAATGTAAGCACGAGTAGAGATGTTGTGATTATGGAAAAGCCAAGAAGTATAGAAACTGTAACTGTTCCTGTAGAGACCACAGATTCAGTTGGGGAATTGCTGCAGGAATCTGCGGTAAAGACAGAACCTTCTCATGATCAGTCAAGTTCCAGTGAGTGTAAATTTTTGGAAAGCCTAGATGATTTTTTAAATAAAGAAGAAGTACCTAATGTAGAAAAAGAAAGTGACAGGAAAGAGCAAGAAGATGGAACAAGTATTGTTCCTCAGACAAACTATGAAGAACCAAAGAAAAGGCTAAGAAAAAACCAGAAAGGTATGAATATGCAAATTTGAGTATTACACTTATAGGAGAAGATGAACTGACTTATGAGGAAGCTATCAGTGGTCCTGAGAAACAACAGTGGTTGCAGGCGATGGCAGATGAGCTCCAGTCATTCAACGACAACCAAGCGTGGGAGATTGTCGATGCTCCAGATAGTGCTAGTGTGGTGCAGTGCAAGTGGGTCTTAAAAAAGATATTGATTGTGATAACAAAGTGAGATATCGCGCTAGACTGGTTGCAAAAGGCTTCACGCAGAAGGCCGGTGTGGACTTTCAGGAAACTTTTTCACCTGTAATTAGGCACTCCACCTTGCGGTTACTGTTTGCTTTGAGTGTGCAACTAGATATGCAAATTACTCACCTAGACATCACAACAGCCTTTCTTAATGGTTATTTAAAAGAAAGCATCTTTATGCATTTACCAGAAGGATTTCCTGTTAAAGATTCTAATAAAGTACTAAAATTAAAAAAGGCTGTGTATGGTCTCAAACAATCATCCTTAGCTTGGTTCCAAAGAGTAGATGAGACATAATGTAATTTAGGGTACAGTAGATCTAAACTTGAACCTTGTGTTTTTATAAAAAATCATAATAACAATAAGAAAACTATTGTTGGTATTTATGTGGACGATTTTATAATTTTTTCAAACGAAGAAACAGAAACTAAGTGTCTAATAGAAGCATTGAGTCAGAAATTTAAGATAAAAAATTTGGGTCAAGTTAAACAATATTTGGGTATGAGAATTAATATAAATAAAAATGTTATTACAATAGATCAGGAGAATAATATTGAACGGTTGGCAAATAAGTTTAATATGACTGATTGTAATTTAGCAAACACACCCATAGAATGTAAATTAAACCTTGGTCTTATTATTGACGACAGGCTAAATGTCGTCAATAATAATACTTGGTCTTATTATGGATACCTTGGTCTTATTTTGACGACAGGCTAAAATGGACAAACCACATAAATTACGTATGCGATAAGCTTAGAGCAATTCTTAGTAAGTTTTCAATAATTAAATATAAAATACCCTTTCAAACTTTATTATACTTATACATAGCACTGGGAGAAACATTGATATCCTTTGGCTGTTAATGTCAAGTGTTCAACCCTTTAAAAAAAAAAAATAGTCAGTCGTTATCCAGCAACAACGTGTTTTACTTATAGTTAAGGAACATACATGGCCAAAAAATACGTGTCATATCCGACAGTGCCTCAGTACTTCAGGCACTAAAGAGCAACAGCATCAACTCGGGTCTAATCCTAGAATGCCACAATCTGCTGAAGGACATCGCAGCGGAAAACAAAATTAGCCTGCAATGGATAAAGGGTCACAGTGGTTCCCTAGGTAATGATGCTGCTGACGAACTTGCAAGAAGAGGCTCCTGCACCTTACTAGCTAGACCAGAATCAATCATGCCTCTACCTTACAAACAATTTACATCCTGGCTGAGAGATAGAACCAGGAGACGACATAATGAGGAATGGGCAGTGGTAAAAGGATGCCGGCAATCCAAGGAAGCCGTGCCAACACTAAGCAAACGCCTAACACGAAGTTTGTTGCACCTGCCCAGGAAACACCTAAGAAGAGTGGTAGGAATAATGACAAGCCACTGTCCGCTAAACAGGCACAGGTTTAACATGGGCATCACAGACAGTCCCCTATGCCGCGGTTGCATGGAGACAGAAGAGACTCCAGCGCATGTTGTGATGGAATGCCACAGCGTGGAGGCACAGCGGGCACAGATCCTGCATAACCCGGGATCCCTATAAGAGGCATGCAGGAACGTGAGAAGTCTTGCGTGCTTCTGGGAGGACATTGGCTGGCTGGAATAGCTATTCCAAACAATATCACGTACAATGGCCCAATTGAGAGGCTAAGTGCGGAAAACGCCCGACAAATATAACATAACATGCAAGAGACTCATGGTAGATGAAGCACTCATGAGCCACTTTGGAGCTGTCATAATGGCGGCAGTGATCACGAGAGCAAGCGAGTTGTTTCTCATCGGTGACATAAACCAACTACTATATATTGACCGTAACAATCTCTCTTTCCTCTGAAATACACCCGTCCTGACTCAATAAGTCACATCACGCAAGAGCTCCTGTGCACCCATAGAAACCCACTCGACGTAGCATTTGCTCTTAGAGAAGTCTACAGAGGCATCGTCAAAATCTTGTGCACACTCCCTGAGACATGAAATGTATACGGGCGCACAGATCAATGGAACCCAACCCGAAACCTTGTACCTTGTTCACACACAGGCAGGAAAGGAAGCCCTAAAATGCCAAGGATACGGGTCGGGAACCGGATCACGCATCCTCACCATACATGAAGCACAGGTATATTACGCAGATGACGGTAATGATGCTATAGGAAGTTTTATTAAAGAAAGAGGCGGCGGGCCGAGGAAAAGTAATTGATTACAACCTAAAAAAGGCCATAAAAAATCAGGATACGGTTGTTATTGATGCTGTAAGGACTAGAGACAATAGGCAGAAACCACCTCTGGCTTAGGTAAATGGTTTTTTATTTTTGTAAAATATATAGACTGTTTTAAAAAAATATTTATATTTTAGTATTTTAAGTGTATTTATTATAAACTCATATGGAAAGTAAATGTGTTAAAAAGGTTAAATATGTAATAATAATATTAAATGTAACAAGACAAGGGCACGGACACCAAGTCTGTGGATGCAAAATTAAATGTATATAAAAAAAAAGAAAAAAAAGAAAAAAATGCAATCTGAATGCATTATTATATTGGACGCGGAGGGCGCTGTAAGCACGCTGTGTATTGCGGATTCACAAGCTGCATGTGAAAAGTGCAGAATGCGTGGTTTGGCAGAATGCCTTAAGTGCTACCTTCTCGTCTTTTGTACATCGTGCAAACCTGCGAGCCAACATATTACACCGTACTGCCAGCTCCCTTCGCTCCCTCTTGATGTCCAAGTCATCTGACATGTCCTCAGTCAACCAGTGGCCTAAATATTTAATTATCCACCTTTTTCAGAGTGGTACTACAAAGAATAAGAGGTGGCAATTCGGAGTAGGAATAAACCCGGCTTTAAAAATCATGAATTCACTCTTTTTGGAGTTATACCTTAAAAATCAAATCAAATCAAATTGTTTTTTTAAAACAAACACTTAACAATCGTTAGACTATGGGATTCCGCAAACTTTTTTCAAGTTACCTTTTCAACTGGTCACGATAAGAAAAATGTAGAGAGGATGGACAAGTCGTAGTTTTGAAACAAAAATGTGGCGTTCCGCAAGATTTAATACTCCAAACTCTCTTATTTGTGTTCATACCTCAGATATCGTTAGTCATATAAAGACTCGCATCTATCATTTATATTATGCAGATGATGTCCAAAATATATATTTTCCACCTAACCATACTATATTCGCAGTCCTCTCTTTGAGTAAAGATGTAGCTCAGGTATTGCAGTAGTGGATTGATAAGGATGTTGTGCTCAACCCCTCTAAATCCAAATATATGATCATGGGATTACCAGGAGTACAATGAGTACAAAAAATGGAAGATACCAAAGGAGTACAATGTCAACCCGACCACCAGGATGTGCGAAACCACATTCACTGAGACAGCCGTGCCTGCGTCCAGGCCTGCCGCACCTCCTTCTCACTATTAGCCTCTGTGGCGACTGCAAACACTCAAACGTCACCTATTCCCCCGAAAAAAGTCCACTTTGATTTACATGCAAGTACAAGTGACATACATGAACTGTACATGAACTAATAATTATGCATACATTTATTTTTGTAAGAAAAAAATAGTTTTGACTTACTTACCTACTTACTATTAATTTTGATTTCTGAATGTTACTTACATTTATTCTTACCTATTGTTTTACGTTGTTCTGTCCTAATATAGTATCTACTTATTTTTAACTACTATTTTAAGTAGACGTAATTAAGAATTGTTGTTTTGACTTTTCATTTAGTTTTTTTTGTATATTCGGGAATATGTACGAGCCATGCAACGTACAGGGTAGCTACTTAACTATGACCTAGATGGCAACTACTTAGCCTAATGTATTTTCAATTAGTTAGTGCAATAAAGACTCTCCGCTCTATCGGTCGGTTTTATTTATTGTTACTACGAAATCGTGACGTATCTAACTACTCCGCCAGTAGTGCCTGACCTCCTGACTTCGTTGACGTTTTGTGAGCGAGACCCTGCAACTCGTTTAATGATGTTATAGTATAATAATATAATTTAATAACTTGTGTATTCCTAGCCTGCGCTATAAAGTACATACTTATGTATAATATGTATATATGTGTATATATAAAAACATATATACATAAATATATGTGTGTGTGTATATATGTGTATGTGTGTATATGTGTAATTATAGTATCAATGAAATATAATAGCAACATCACGATTTCTTTGTGCAATATATTGTAGTATAGATGAAGGAATTTACAATTTATGTATTTGATCAAACTTTGCTATAATCATAACCTAAAATTGTACTATAATGTATTGTTGGCAATGAATAAATTATTTTCTTTCTTTCTTTCTTTCTCGTAAAAACAAAAAAATATTCAATGGAGCAACTGAAGCGCTAGCAGAAACCAGCACAGTGCCGAGCTTGGGGCATTTTTTGACACTGCAACATACATCTACGATTGTTTGTTACAACTTGTTTACCTTCTGTTAAATGTGTTTGTGTGCTGGAGGCACAAAACAAATAATGTCTATATCCATGTCTTCTAAGCCTAGAAGAAAAATTGGAAAGAAGCTTTCCGGGAGTATATGGTTATGTTCAACAGCACTCCCCTTACCTATTCGGTAATAGGTAAAACTCTTTGAAATTATTCTTTTGGCGACAGTTCAGATATAAATTACCGATGATACTTGATATGAGTTATAACTCAGAAGATTTAGAAATGAAAGATAGAGATAAAGAATTAAAAAAGAAAAGAAAAGAGTACGCAGATAGGAAAAAACAAGGAGTGAAAAGTGATTTGGATGTAGGAAAGAAGGTTTACCTAAAGAATAGGCATAACTGCAGCAAATTGAGTCTCAACTATGAACCGACATCACATACCGTCGCGTCGGGTTTAATAAAAATAATGATATGCACACATTAGGGTATAAGTAAAGTTGATTCAATAACTTAAGCTGAGTTTAAAATTTTACTCCAAAAAATCATTTAAAAGGATGCAGCGTACACACACACACAAAGAGTCAGACGCCTGTCGTCTCGGATCTACACTCAGGCAAGCCGCGCACTGACCGCCGCCGCCGAGTCAAGACGTGGACGAGTGAGAACACCGAGCCTATACAGACAATATGTATACATACTTAGTACGTAATACATTGCATCAATTACTACAGTTTTGAACGATTTGCTTAAGAGAGAAAATAGCACTTTTGCAATTTTGCATGAATATCTTTGTCAGTGGGTAAAAAAACCCGACTCTTCTTTTGGATGTTTTGTTTTGATGGGAATGTCTTAATACCAGATATAATTGAAATCAGCAAATATTGAGAATAAATTTTATTTTCATACCACCAACATTGTAATAAAAAATAAAGTAGAAAGTGGAACTGGATTCCGAAATTCTGGCGATCCATTAAGTGGAACTGGGTTCAGATATTTTGGTGATTCTTGTTCTAACAGTCCTTCATTAAGGTTCTTACTGATTGCAACAGGATGCGCCTGTACGCCACCAGCTGTGCAAAAGTATTTTCCATAGTCAGATGATTGTATGTCCTGAATTGTTAGATATTCATCATCGATATTGTATCTGAAATAGAAAAAGAAAAAAAAGTGGTCAGAAAACTTATTTAATCGCTGAAAACAAAAACAACAACAACTTCAACATCCGTCGTGATGGATTTAAAATGCCATCATCCTCTGTTGGGTTGCGATTGGGTTGAAATATGTAAATACAAAAATGGGTGTCGTTTTTAAGGCGCAGACCCTACGCAGCGCACGCAAAGGCTACGCACGTGGGTTAAGCTTCGCTTTGCAAGAAAATTTATATGATTGTGTCCACTGCGACCCACGACTATGCTACGCTATCCGCCGTGTGGTGATTGGTTGAAAATAAGACCACCCCATCTCTTTCCGTGGGTGTCGTAAGAGGTGACTAAGGAAACTCAAATGAGACCTGCTTCCTAGTAATCCATCTTAGGCAACGACACCTCAGTTTGTTTTGAAACTTAGGTGGCATCCTATGGTCTCATGCGGTGTGGTAGGTTCTATAAAGGGCCGTCTGGTTCGCGACCACCCTCCTACCGAAGCTGACGCCAAACAGTTTGCTGTGTTCCGTCGTTACGTAGGAGTACCAGTGCCTTAATTGGCATTTTCTGGGTTAATTCGCTCCATCGTCGACCTCATCTATGACCTTAATCAATATTGTGGTTAATATTTAACCCATCTAATAATAAAAAAAACGAATCATTAACGTAATTGACACACGCTCGGCTTGCTCGAATAAGCGCTTACACTGCTCAACGCCATGCACGCTGTGCATTCGGCACACGCAGCTACGCACGCTTGGTACCGCGTGTCAGCGTGCATGGCGTTGAGCTACGTGGGCTACGCACGCCACGCCGGCGCTGTATTTTTATTTTTATTTTATTAATTTAGGAAATCTCTTATGGTAAATATTCTTTATAAAACATTGCATTCGCCAATTGCAAGATTTCTCAATAAAACATTTTCAATCTTAACAACAACTTAGAAATAAGAAAAAGAGTATTATATGTGTGTGGGTGAGCGTTTGCGTGAGTTCATATGTGTGGGTGTGTGTGAGCGTGTATGTAAAACTGGGATTGTATATTGTGCAGCATTTCTGCTTGCGATCTTTTTTGTGTTTACCAATTATTATCCTCCTAGTTTTCTTTTTCAATCAATAAATTTTAAATTCTGGAACTTTCTCCATTTTTGCTTTTTTGAAGTTGTCAATTCATTCGACAAAAAAAATTCCGTGAAATGACTGCTTTTGTCATAGCAGGATAGTTTAATTTATTTATTTCTTTATTAAATTCATTATAAATGATATCGACGCATGAAAGGCAAAACTTCCTAAGCGATAATTTTGGGCCGGATACGTTTTATATTATCAATCGAATAGCCGGAATTTTCCGCGTCGATTGATCTGGGTCTCGTAACGCTGCGATGAGTTTTGTTGTCGCTTAGGAAGTATGTGCATCCTTAGTATTCGTTCATTTTCGGCTTACTATGCGACAAAAAATACATATTTTAATTGAACAGGTAGGTTAGACAAAATGACTTTACACTTTTTACGGATAGTTATTTGTTCCTGAATCAATTTTTTTAAAACATTAACTTAGATAAATTTTCTTCAATAACCATCAGGAGTACGAAGCAATAAGGTAGTTTTACCTGTATTAGGCTTTGTAGTGAAAGTCGCTTCGCAACTTTTATACTAACATAAAAAAGAGAAAAATGTTTCTTTATGCATTTATTCCTGACTAAGTGTATCGCTCCATTTGTACTTAGATATTATTGCATAATATAAAATTGACATAGACATTAACATAGATACATTTACAGTGTAATGAAATATGAATTTTGTGTCGCTTAGATAATTTTACCTGATATTTTTTTTAAAACACAACGTCGTTCTATTTATTTTGCTGGTATGAATTTTGTATGAAGAATGTCGCATAGATAATTCATCGCGAATTGAAAAATGCGCGAAGATGGTGTTTGGGAAGTGTAGAATAGTGTCAAATTTTGCTAAGGAATACCGCATTGCGTGCCGCATGTGAGTCCGCAAGCACTCATTCAGATGCCACTCGTCGGTTAGAGAGGTTGTCGCTCTGCGCGCACGCCGTTTTAATTCGATTTTGGCGCGAAGTAATAAGAAAAGTGTAAGTAAAATCCACATCTCTAGTATAGCTTAATTTTAAAACTCTAACTACGACTACTAATACTTGCGTATTTTAATATTTTCTTATTGCTACTTATATTCACGTATAAATCAAATTGCATAATCACATTCTTTTTATTTTTTTAGGTACGAATTTACACGTATGCATCATAAACCCGAGATTCCGCTCATCAAGGATCATAGACATTGCTCTAACTTCTGCTGGGATAAGGCCACCACCCAAATACAAATAAAATAAAAATTTGATGATATAATCAACTCCGTTAACATCCCACGTGATGGCAACGTCAAAGACGTGTTAACTGAATCGGATATAAAAGACCCTGATTATGAATTAATAATTAATACATTTTTAATAACATGATAAGTTGGATGTTTTGTAACGACTTATTTATTTCTCTAATTGCGTTATATTTCTTTGAACTGATCTGGAAGATGATTTAATTTTGCAAAAGGTTTTAATAATTATAATTACTTTGGTGCCATTACACCTTCACATTTGAAGATCATTATAGGTACTTAACGAAGGTAATAAAAAGTTATGTTTTGATTTGTTATTACTTATAAGTGATGTTTTGATATAATTTTATTGTTTTGTTTGTTCTAACTTTTAAAATGAAGAAATGATTAAACCTACCTAAGGTTCCTAACAAATTGTGATACACAGACATTATTGAAAACTTACCTACGAGGTATTTAAAATATTGTGTTGAACTAATTGCACAGTAAATATTTAAATCTTATTCTGGTTAATTCAGAAAAAAACTGTAGGTATAAGAATATAATTTCTGTACCTGCTTAATTTTATTTTTCGTGAGCTTTGTGACTTTAGAAATAAGTAACTTTTTGTTGAACTTTTGTTGAATTGAACTTAAATAATTAATAGTGGGACTGATTAAAAAAAAAACGCGATCTCAGTGTAGTCCAAATACTTAATGATAAATAGTAATTAAAAGTAATAGGCAGTAATTAAACACCAAGGAACCAATACGTTCGGTTAAAGTTATAGTTTTGTAATTCATGGAAATTTTTTACTACAATAAATACCAAACATTGTTTTCATTAATTTCATCCATTCAAAATGTCGGTTAGTTTAGCGAATATTTCATTTTAATTCTTATTTGGATCATTTTTCTAGAGGATTTTTACTTAAATTAAATAATTAAGAACATTTTTCCTAGTTTCTGAAATAAATATTTCATGACTAGGGTCATTTTTACCTATTGGAATGGACATTTGCATAGGTATATGTACGAATAAACCTGTTCGTAACTAAGGACGCTCTGGCGTAAAGATAATTTTACCTGAATGTTTTTTTGGTGTAATTATTATCTATCCGCCAAAAAGGTAAGAATTAGAAGTAATAGGAGGATGATTTGCTTTGTAAGTTATGACCCATAATATTACAAAGCCGAGACTGTAACAATTATTTCTCTACGATAAAAACTAAAGAAGTTGTGACGGTATAACCTAGACATCAAATTGAATGTTATAAATTAGAAAGCCGCACCAGCCAAATTCAAAGGAACACATTTTTTACTATCCTTTACAACCAATTTTAAAAGTGTAAGCTGAGAAGCAATGCGTAAATCTTTGAAATACTTAACACCCCAGGAAACTAACATTAGTGACCCATAAATTTTATAAATTTATGAGAGTTTTTATTCTCTATACTTAGAAACAATATTCTTTCTTATCTTTATTATTTTAAGAGGTATTGATGCTCGCCAAATGTTTTCTAGTTCCAGGAACATAATAGCCAGCGGACACACAAGTGTCAACCCCTGGAGCGAGTGAGAGCGTGGATTAAAGACGCTTGCGAGAAAGAGAGAGACGATGTCGCAGGCTACCCCTAAAGACTCCACCAATGACGACATGAAACGTGGACCTACTTTGAAGCGGGAAGAATCGTTTTACCAATGAGGACGATGTGGGCGGCTCCAGGCTGCGCAGGAGCTGAAGATGAAGAGAAGGAAGAGGGAGACACTCAAGTTTTAACCGTGAAACTGACATCACGCGTGTGGGCCTTCAGCCATTTTCTCTATTTTAGATAACTAAAATGTAACCGAGTATTAGTCTATAATTAATTAAGATAATCTTGTTATTATAGTGGTTGTAGTGTTTGTGTCCGGCCGGCGCAATAAAAGCTAAGTAAAACTGTATTAGTCCTAAGACGCTCTATACTTCCTGTATTCTGCAAGATATTGTTATGCGACTGTTAAAGCCAGTTAAATCTATAATACCTAATCAAGGCTCAGTAAAGTAGAATCTCTCGGTGTCTTCTAGCTCTGGTAGGGGGACTTGTCTCCGTATGAAACAAGGGCTTGCCCCGAGGCTAAGGATTTACTAAAGAATAGAATCCGCTACTGTTGTGGCTTCTATGCTATAGTAAGTAGGGTGGAAGAGCTATTTTCCATATTTATTGAATTATTTCTATTGTTGATCGCATAACAATTTCTGAATATTTATAAAACACCTAAGCTTTGCTTATATGTGTACTGATTTCCTATGCATTACCCCAATAAATCTCCTAAAAGGTCTTGGTTGGTTTAATTTCATAACTCTCATGATCAAGAAAACTGAAGCCTCATTTATAATCTCTCGATATCATTCTTATAAAGCTAGTTCTCCATTTACTTAATCTTAGCATTTTCAATTATTAATCGATGTAGTTATTTTATTGACAAAGTAAAGCTGGATTCATTGACCACATTCTTGAAATCCTTTTAATCTTCTAAAATATAACATTAATATATAGTAATTTAATTCCAACATAAAATACCTAATTTTTCATTCGAATTCTAAACAAAGTAATTGAGTTCAAGACACAACGACTTCAATTCCATTATTAAAGTCGAGCTCTTTTGATTCATTGCATCAATAAACCCTGCACTGTATAATCTGAGCTAAAAACATGATATCAAGTATACCATATAAAGATTGGGACTTTGAGTCATAGACTACAGCAATACACAATTACAAATACATAATAAAAGCTCAAATATATAAATGGGGCCCCACAAATAAACAATATTGCTATATCTGTAAGACAAGTTGGGTATGTAAGGCTTTCTACTGTCGGTTCATCCTGGCATGAAATACGGCGTCTGCATCTTGTATCCCGCTTGGTTACGGGTAAAAACTTTTAATAAATTCGGGATTGAGCGGTTAGGCGCCTTCTTGTTTTTATTATTAGTAACTCATTATCTCTGTCTATCTACAAGTAGGGTATGTAAGGCTGGCAATTGTCGGTTCATCCTGGCATGAAATACGGCGCCTGCAACTTGTATTCCGCTTGTTTATGGACAAAACCTTGTGATGAAAACATCCTGAATATGCAATTAACGTCTTGTCTTTATCACGAAGAAATAAACATCTAGAGATAAAATAAAAATCTTGACCTAAGTACTCTCTCTAATGGTGACAAATATATGAAGTCAAATAAGTTTGTCAATAGAAATGACAAAGAAAAATAATTAAGCTAGTTTACTGATGCAATTTTATAGACGATCACAGCTAAGAAAGGTAATCGTGATGTGTACGCGGTAGCTATAGTTATGTTGTAGTTCTACTTAATCTCATCATTGCACGCCAGTAATAAAGTACCGTTCGACGTGAAAGGTTGTTTCATTGACATATCATTTGGCCGACGAGGTAGTGAGTGTACCCGCGGATAAAATAATGGCTTACATCGGAAAATTATCGCATTTTGACTTTAAAACCAGTGAATGGATTATTTTCAAAGGAAGATTAACTCAGTTTTATAAGGTAAACAAAGTCAAAGATGAAGATGAATCAGCTTTATTACTCACACATTTGGCGGATGACACGTATCGCGTGGTGCGGAATTTAGCCTACCCACGGGAATTGGGAACATTGGGATACTCAGATTTAGAAAAATTACTCGATAATCATTTCATTCCCAAGCGTGCTACTTTTGCCGACAAAGCAAAGTTCTACGAGGCCAGAAAGGAACCAGGCGAATCTTTAGGAGAATGGGCGGTGCGACTCAGAGGGTTAGCGAGTTATTGTGACTTCGGCGCCGCATTTGAAACGGTAATCAAAGACCGTTTCGTCCTAGGTCTGGAGGTAGGCCCCGAGAGAGACAAGTTGTACGAAAAGGACCCAAAGCAATTAACGTTCGTGAAAGCGCTGGAGATCGCGGAACAAGCAGCGAGCACCCGTCAGTCTAAGGCACCGGCACCGGCCGGAACCGTGAAGGAGGAGCCGGTATTCTATGCGGGTCGTTGTGGAGGTTCATCGCGCGGCGGTGCCGGCGGCGCGGGCTGCCCGGGTGCGGCCGGGCGCCGGGCGCGCGCCGAGCGGCCAGCGGCGCCGGCACAGGAGCGGAAGGGAAGCGACAATAGTGCGCGTTGTGAAGTGTGCGGGCTCAGAAATCATAGTGCTGAGAAGTGTCGTTTTAAAAAATATCGTTGTCAGGTCTGTGGCGAGAAGGGACATTTAAAAAGGATGTGTAAAGTCCGCGTAAATAACCTGAACATGGAGGAGGACTCTGTGGATAACTGCTTGGAATGCGAGATGTATAACCTAAGGTATGAACACATTGAACCAGTTATTGTAAAGTTAAAGGTAAATGGTATCGATTTATTAATGGAATTAGACTCAGGTTCGGGTATTACCATAGTTTCTGATGATTTTTATCATAAATATTTCCGCGAATCATCACTCCAGCAAAGTTCTATAAAATTATGTTTTTATAACGGTCATAAGATCTCACTTTTAGGCTATTTTACAGCGAAAGTTGAATTTGAAAAACAAACAAAGCAATTTAATATTTTTGTTCTAAAAAATACTGCTGGGCCACCCTTGTTAGGGAGAGATTTTATGAAAACGTTCAACATAAAATTTGCAATTAATAAAATTAGTACGGAAACAAACGACGTAGCACTGGAAAGCATTTTAAAAAAATACGAGGAATTATGGAATGATGATTTAGGAAAATTTAATAAATTTAAAATAGATTTAAAATTAAAAGAAAATGTAAGCCCGAAATTTTACAAAGCGCGGCCAGTGCCATTCGCATTAAAAAGCAAAATCACAGATGAAATTAGAAGGTTAGTTAGTTTAGGTATTCTGGTTCCGACAAAATTCTCAAACTACGCTACACCGATCGTCCCGGTCTTAAAAAATAATGGTAAAATAAAAATAGCGGGCGATTACTCTCTGACGCTTAACAAAGACTTGGAAATAGAAAAATACCCAATGCCCCGTATAGAAGAAGTTTTTTCGAGAATTGGGGGAGGTGAACGTTATACGAAGCTCGACCTAAGCAACGCCTATAATCAGTTTGAGCTCTCAGATAGGTCCCAGGAACTCACAACAATAAATACATGCCTAGGACTGTTTAAATATACGCGTCTTGTGTATGGTTTAGCGAACGCACCCGCCATCTTCCAACGCACCATCGAGTCATTGCTGTCAGGAATTAATGGAGTAAGTTGCTGGTTAGATGATATTTGTATTACAGGGCCGGATCGAGACACGCATCTGACTAGATTGAATGAGGTACTAAGAAGACTAAGGGAGGCTGGTTTACGTCTTCAAAGAGATAAATGTAGTTTTTTTCAAAGAAACGTCACCTATCTGGGATACGTGATTGATAAAGATGGTTTAAGGGCGTGTCCTAGTAAGGTAGAAGCCATAGTGAGCGCACCGCGGCCCACGAATATAACGGAGGTAAAACGTTTTCTTGGAGTAATCAATTACTATCGTAACTTTATACCACAAGTGTCTGTAATTTAAAATCCCTTACACGAATTGCTACGGGTCGATGCATCCTGGTGTTGGGGGGATAGGCAGGAGCGTGCATTCCAACTGATTAAAAATGAGTTGGCCTCTGATCGTGTGCTCGCGCACTTTGACTCCATGGCACGGCTGGTGCTAAGCGTGGACGCGGGTCCTGCGGGGCTCGGGGCGGTGCTCGCACAGGGCCCCGAAGGCCGCGAGCGCCCCATAGCGTTCGCTTCGCGTGCGCTCTCCGCTAGCGAAAAAAATTATAGCCAAGTGCATAAAGAAGCAGCTGCCATTGTTTTTGGGGTAAAGCACTTCCACCAATACCTATATGGCAGGGACGTACCGTTTATATTGAAAACTGACCATAGGCCTTTACTAGCGATATTTGGTAAGAAAAACGGCGTGTCTGTGATGGCCGCCGCCCGGCTACAGCGTTATGCGATCTACTTATCAGCCTACAACTACGAAATTCAATATGTGTCAAGCGAGAAAAACGTAGTAGCAGATTTTTTCTCAAGATCTACTTGGTTGAGTAAAGAATTATTGTCGGAACTAGAAACAAACGAAAATTCATATTTAAATTATATAGATGACAAAACGTTACAAGTGACTTTAAAAAAAATTATCGAAGCTACGGCGAGCGACAAAACCCTGCAAACTGTTATGAGGTACATGCAAAATGGATGGCCGCGTAAAGTAACTTGTAGTGACATTAAACCGTATTTTAACAGTAAGACGGACTTACAAATTGAAAATGGCTGTATTTTACGTGGACATAGAATTGTAATACCACCTTTATATAGAAAACAAATGTTAGATGAGCTCCATAAAGGTCATTTGGGGATAGTAAAAACTAAAAACAACGCCCGTGGTAGGATGTGGTGGCCGGGCATAGATCAGGATATCTATACGGTGGTGAGCGCGTGCCGAGCGTGCAGCGCAGTGCGCGCCGCGCCGGCCCGCGCGCCCGCCCCCTGGCCGCGCGCCACCGCGCCCTGGGAGCGCGTGCATATAGATTACATGCAGGTGGGGGAACGCATTTACATGGTAGCTGTGGATTCGTTTTCTAAATGGCTGGAATGCCATCACATGCGTAGTGGGGTGTCGACAAAATTTCTAATAGCAAAATTAAAATTAATATTTTCAGTGTTCGGCTTGCCCAAATTAATAGTGTCCGATAATGATCCTAAAATTAATAATGAGGAATTTACCAGCTATTGTAGAGCAAATGGAATAAAATATTTAACCTCGCCTGTTTATCACCCATGCAGCAATGGGCAAGCTGAAAATGCAGTGAGGATATGTAAAAAACTAATAAAAAGTATTTTAATGGAAAACGAAAATGTTTCGTTAGAAATTTTAAATGAAAGATTGCAAACACTTTTGTTTGAATATAGAAATAGTTTACACTGTTGCACAAATGAAACTCCAGCGAAATTAATGTTTGTAGGGTCTTTGCGCTGCAAGTTAGATTTACTGTCGCCTAATATTTGTAGCACCGAAGATAGAGAAGCCATTAATGTGCCTAATTTAAATAAAAGTCGACAATTTAAAATAAGCCAAAAGGTATGGGTGCGATGGTATATAAATAGGAAGCCTATATGGATAG
The DNA here is from genome assembly GCA_949987775.1 of Aproaerema taeniolella. Classification (NCBI taxonomy): domain Eukaryota; kingdom Metazoa; phylum Arthropoda; class Insecta; order Lepidoptera; family Gelechiidae; genus Aproaerema; species Aproaerema taeniolella. Next base: position 15,728,008 of record OX465266.1, on the reverse strand, counting down.
AGGGACAGATAGTACATAAAATTGGAAATAGAATGTTTTCTGTAATGACAAGGTATGGCAAATGTATTAGACATATAGATCAAATAGTGCGATCCAAAGATGTAGATGATGTAAAAACTGAACATCCGGTAAATACAAAGTGTCCAATACCGACATGTAAGGAGTCACAATCAGCTGAGTCGCAGTCATCGCCACCCGAGTTCAGTAATGTGCCACCCCTTCAGGTTGGTGCGGAAGGGGATGAGCGAGCGGGTACTAGCACTGTCGAGGGCGACAACTGCGACCCCGGTACGCAGACTGTGGCTATGGGGGGAACGGCACCGCCGCACAATAAGGAAGCGGAACAACCGTCCACCTCTCATCGCTACAATCTGAGACCGAGGAATAATAATAAATAATGTTAGTTTTAAGTTTGATATTTCTTGTTTGTACCTTTCAATAAGAGTTCTCTGTTTTGATTGCCGACAGGTTCGAAAATTAAGAAGGAAGGAGTGATGTGTACGCGGTAGCTATAGTTATGTTGTAGTTCTACTTAATCTCATCATTGCACGCCAGTAATAAAGTACCGTTCGACGTGAAAGGTTGTTTCATTGACATATCAAATCGACTACCCTGAAAATGAAATAAAATCATTGGGGTGGGTTGATACCCTTACAGATATGATTTAAAATAAAAATAAAAAAACTTTGTTCAGCTCTCCTACACATTTTGGGTCAAGTCGCTAAGGAAGTTTTGCCTTTCATGCGTCGATATCAGTTTAAAAAAAAAAACAACAGTTAAAGATGAGTTATTACAGTTTTAAACTTGATTTTCGCGCATGAATGTGTTTATTAAAATGTGAGTTTGCCATTGTTATTTCTATTTTTTATTTTCTCACACTCTTTCTCTACCTTACCTACTCTATACAGTACACTTTATACAACATCTACTTCACGCTCAGACCAATACTGTCACAAATCCCCAAAACCAATTTGTGAATTTTATGATTAATTGGTAAATACTTCGCTCAAAACACTGCTTCACAAATAAATGTAACCGGTTACATGAATGAACGGTATGTCCATCCCCAGAAGTCGGCCACCTCTCTTAATTTTCTCAATAGAAATAATAATTAAATCTCATCCAAAACACACTAATTGGTGTCATCCACTCTAGAAGATGACACCGTCAGGCGGGAACTCTTGTCCCTGAAACAGCCTCCACAACTCCCCTTTCTTAGCCGTTCCTCGACCTCTCCACAAGTTCACTTATTCTCAACAGAATTACGTTTCAATATACATGGTTCTCTAGATTAGACTTATGTGCATGAAAAAGATCAAACTCTTACCTTTATAAGGTTCAGACTCTTACCATTTATTCTTTATATTCAATAATACGTAATAATTATCACAAACTCACTGTTTTGTTGACCGCCATTTTTCCGTCCTCTTATTTCAGTGCTACCAACCGTAGCCTCCCTGGTTTTCGCCATACACCATCAGTGCTACCACCTGTCTTCAGCGCAGCAAAGAGATGGTAACTGCATCGCAATTGCGACAAATACACTATTAGGCTGTTTTTGGAACAGTCACGAGAACCCTGGGTCTTGTGGTTTAAATCAAATCTGGTTATCACCTGACCTGGGGGGATAACTTCACGACCTGCAAGAGGAGATTATCTCTCTTGTATAGGTTACACTAGCTTGACATTCTTACTACATTAAAATACTCTTATATTTTAATTTCTCTCCCTTTTTTTGAGTTCTTTAGTGAATTGTGGTCTTTCTGGTATCCTATTCCATTTTGGAATTTTGTAGTTTCAGTGCTTTTGGCTACCCATTGAGGCTGAACCCAAAGCCAGATTATAAACGGGATTATAACAAGGCGATTGACGAATACCTGTTCGTCCTTACCAGTATGTATGTATGTATGTAAATTCTTTATTGCTCAAAAATAGTGTCATATAATACGAGTATTGTTAACTCAGCGTATTGTTAAGTTTATGCTTTAAATTAATGTTTTTTTTTATAGCCCAATTACCCCGTCGTATTTTTCATAAAAAGGTGAAATGTTAATTTTTGTTTTTATTTTGTGATTAAACACAGTTATTTTATAAACTCTAGACTTCTTTATTTAATTTGCGATTTGGCGATTACCACACGAACATATGTATCGCTGAAATAGGTATAATTAATTATCTTTACCGCGTCGGGCCTTATTTACTGTGATCGTCAATTAAGTAGAAGAAGATGTTTTTTCAGAGAGAACATCGAACACGTAACGTTTTTACTTGTGCCGCTTCCAGCAACATAGGTCTCCATCTTTAACCCTCGGCATACCAGGTGAAAATTTGTAACATGCCATACAAGGTGGGGTGTGACATACTCTAACAAAATGGTCGCTGTAATCAAATAGGAATAGGGGTACTGAATTATTATTGCATATTTTTGAAATTGAACATAACCTAAGTAGCACTATATAAAAAAAATGAAATAGATTAAATGGTTTGTTGAAAAAGGGTAGCGAAAATGCCATCTTCTGACCACTAATTTAGACTTGAAATTACCCTAAGAATTGATAATTACCAATGTTTGTAATTAAACTGACATAGTTTAAAAAAATGTATAGAGTGCCGTGTATAGAGTGCCGCAAGCGGCAATGTATTACGATCGGCTACGATGCCGTAAGCTTACGGCACGCTAGTTCATAATTTTAAATAGCCGTAAGTGGTAAACTGGTAACATAGTGCAGTCGGTTACAGTGCCGTAAGTTTGCGGCTTAACCCGACAATTTATATAGCCGCCAGAAAATTCACTCCTAAGTTAACTAAATATGTACTAATTCGGGGTATAAAAACACTATCAGCTACTCCATATCCTGTTAAAATATCAGCTTATATAACATTATTTAGGAATAAAATAACCTAAACTAATGACAAAACTTAAAAAAATATTCAAAAAAAAAACAATTACCACTAAAACTAAAAATTAGCACTTTGAATATACCTATCCAATATTGTCATTAATATTGCATGTATGTGGCTAGCCATACACCAAAGGTTATGGTTTAGTAAGGGTTTAGATAAACAAAGGCTAATAAAAAAGACAACGATAAAATTATTGAAAAGACTGTAATAAAAAACAAAAAGATATAAACAAAACATGTAAGAAATATTTATTTCTTTAACATTTTTTTGACTTTTTCATTCCTATTGCTGTTAACATATGGCCTTTTGGCCTTCCTCTTCTTTTTCGTACTCTTGGCAGCTTTATAGATCTCATCAAGTTCGCCTTTCCGTTTCCAGATTGTCCTATTACTTTTAGATTTATTTCTTTCTCATTATCTCTTTGCTTTGACTGGCCTATTGATCCTGGAGTTTCACCAACCGTCTCTGGATCTACGTCTTGTGTCAGCAACTCTTCTACTATTAATTCCTCATTTCCGTCTTTTTGTTCTGTCGTGATATAATTTTTAATATCAACCATTCCTACAATGTTTTTCGGTTGTATTTCTTTTACTATTCTCATATTCTCATTATCAGTTTGTCCTGTTTTGTCTATTATAGTTATATTTTCACCAACTGTCTCTGTATCGATTTTTTTATTATAAATTCTTTTACTATTTCACCTTCCCCATTTTCGACAATTTTTTTGGTATCATATAATTTTCAAGATCAACCGTTCCCATTTTATTTTTTGTTTGTATTTCTTCTACTATTCTCATATTCTCATTATCAGTTTGTCCTGTCTTGTCTATTATAGTTAGATTTTAATTTATAGGTACCATCCAATATCAATAACTTGGGATATATCCAGGATGTCTGATAATATATACGACTACTCGGATCGACCGTTCACTCAGGAAGTCAGGTATCCAGGTACAAAAGTCGGGAGGTGTTCCGTATGCAGGAAGCTTACCTAGAAGACTTGCGTGCCAAACCCTGTCAAATGCCTTCGAGATGTCGAGTAACACGGCGAGAGCTTCGTCATGCTATTCTCAATGGCTTCACCACTGAGCAAGTCGTTATCCTCTAGGTATGTCAGCAACTTGCTGTTCAGTACTTTCCCCATAACTTTCCATAGTATGGAGGTGATGGCGATGGGTCGGTAATGCAGGAGTCGGTACGACTACCCTTTTTGGATACTGGTTGCACGTTGGCAAGCTTCCACGACTTGGGTACAGCTTTAGTACTAAGAGAGAGAAGGTACAAGCGTGTCAGTACAGGAGACAACTCGGGACCACAATACCTCAAGACTTTAGTAGGTATACCATCCGGACCACTCGCTTTGTTCACATCTAGACTCTGTAGTGCTCTGTGGACCTCTTTATTATGTATCGTGACTCTCGGCATTGAGAAGTCACAGCGAGGTATTGATGGTGGCTGATGAGAGCCAGAGTCCAGAAGAGAATTGCAATTCAGAAAGAATTGAAATTAGTTTCAACAGATTTTGATAGGGATCAGAACAGCTTTCTGCCTGGTGAGTAAGATGGTAATCTGTTCTTTATTCGGCTAATGTGGTCGAAACGAGCCTTGCAAATAACCCGTTTACATGACTTGGCAGTGGCGTTGAATGCCTTCTTCTTCAAATGAACCCTCCTAGCCCGGATTTCGCGATAGCAGGCTCAGCACTACAGAGTCTAGACGTGAATAGACTGCGGTCGGCCTACGGCGGGAGACCGTGCTTAAGATCCCGCTACCCTCCAAGATGAGTTGCCCAGGACGGTATTGCCCATCCGTCGAGACCGGTCTTAAACTGCGCAACTGACTTCTTCCTTATTTCCCCAATGGCACTGGCACTTCCGTGCACCAGCGGAACGCAGATGTGGCAAGCAAGTCTGCTTAGCGCTGGACTCCGGCGGAAGGGTCGTTCCTTAAGTGGCTGGTGGGGATGCGATGCGTCTCCTCGAGACACCAATCAGTGTAGGCAGGTACTCCTTCAGCTAGCGCCTCCAGTATTCGTCAGCTAGTCCTTGGGCTGCTCCTATTCTTCCGTAAAGCTGTAGTAACCCATCTCTTATGATCGGGTAAAAGTAAGTGAAGTAGACTGGCCCGTAGTACTCATTTGCTCTTCTTCAGCATTTCAATTTCCTGTGCAAAGTCGTCTCGTTGTACTTTCTTCATCCATTCCTCGTCAACCTTCTTAAGATGTTCCACTTCCAAATCCTTCTATGAAGAGGAACATTCTTGCCGTTGTCCTTATTAAGCGTTCGTAACTTGAGAAGCACTTGATATCAGGTAGGTATGTCGCTTCAGGCTCTACCAGGTGGAGGGCAACTTGCTCGATTTCTTCTTCATGGCTTGGTACATTCTAGGGCCACTCGCTCGTTGGCATCTTCAAAACTTCCGGACCATTAAACCAGGGGTCTTCTTCATTTTCAGGTACTATCACGTTCATATATGGAGGCATAGTCAATATAAAACGCAGAAAACAAGTCGCTTGCGGCCGCTCGTGTACTCACACATGGACACAAATGACGTATACCGCATACCCCACTATGCTTGTTGCTCTGATAACAAGCATAATTTCACGAGCCAAATCATAAGCCTTGGTGGCGCAGTGGAAACACTGTCTGCCTGCAAGGCGCGGGTTCGAGCCCAACTGTCGCCTTATAGCAGCTACGAAGTTTTGTTAGATATGTTTTAGTTTTCAAACATTTTTATAGTCATAGACCATACCATACAAAAATTGAATGCAATGAAGTTAGTTTACATTCATTCAGTTCGGTGTTCAGGAGCAACCTGTTTGTCATTGCTAGATCATAAGTGAAAGTGTTCGTGTGTTCTTACCGTATCGGCAGTTTACTGTGATTTCTTTTTTCGACATGCATACAAATACATAGTAAGTTTGCAGAAGAGGCAGTGTATTGTTGCGCTGCACAATATAGGATATAATATATCCCAAATTGCTAATGAGACAGGTCTTACAGTGAGTATTCTAATGTTTACTTAATATTAACACTGTTTTTAAATTTATAATTTATTTTGAGAACGTAAACTTATTATCTAAATGATAAGCTTAACTATTGTAATGCATTTTATTAGTGGTGCATAGTTTTTGTTTCTTATTATATTAATCTTGTTATTTTGGTTTTAGTGAAGGATGGGTGAATCATTACGGAATGAGGGTAACGTGTAATCTCGGCCGCGCAGTGGACGATCGCGAGTTATCAATGAATCAACGTGTGGTGCAAATGTATGAAAATAATGGATTCATACGGAAGATAAATGGAGTTCATCGATTCTAAGGCTTAACAAGTCTAATTAAATATTGTTAACAAGTTTAATTAAATATTGTTATGTGTAAAATTGTGATATTTATCTATAACTTATTCTTTTGTTATTATAAACTATATATCTACTGCCTTGTAGTGCAAGTTGAATATTAATTTTTGTTGAGGTTTAGCTTCAATACTCTTTTCTTCACGAAAACGAATTCTTAAGCTATAACCTTAATAAAACTGTAAGTGATCAAGTTGCAGAAAAAAAATATGATTTTGTTAGTAGTATGGTGAACTCAATAAAGAAGCAGTATATCTTGATAAACTTGATTTATTTCTTGAAATTGTCTACTATCAAAATTACAACTTTGGTTTACTTCTTAACAATATAATGTCTTTCTAGACAACTGTTTGACTCGTGTGCTCGCTAAAAACTGACTGCTTGGGCTCGGCCAGCGGCCGTATTCCCTCTCCCTTTTTACTCCCTTCTTCGAAATGGCGTTCTTAGCACGTGGTTGGTCAACGTTTTACCAATCGCGAGCCAAGAACTGTGCCTATGTTTAGAAAAAATTGTCACGAAACACATTGAAAATTAGGAATCACGACATTCGGCCATCCGACACAATGCAACCTCCCGGTGCATTAGTAGATCCAATCAGTCAGTTTTTAACTTATTTCGAAATCAAAATGGTTCTATTTTAAAGAATGTTTAGGATGTCACTTGAAATAAGTCAAAGTTTGACCCTACTGACTCTACGCCTGTTCGCAAAGGTGCAGTCATCCCCCGAGAAGAACAGGCAAGAAACTCTAAGGGTTGCTCTTTATAAAAAAAATCTCATTACAAATGTTCTTAATTTCTAATTTAGACTAAATCTAAAATATCTCTAGAGCTGAGCAGTTTATTCCCTTAGTTTGTTAATTAATTTCTAAAATTCTTCCATAGGTAAATTTTTAATACACATGAGAATCTTATTATAAAGACGTAAAAACATTGATCAGAGTTTGTGATTTTGTGAAGACGACTGTCTAATACATCCAGTTTATGCTTGGTTCTAGAACCATTATATGCCTATCACTAATTTTCTTAAACAAATGTATATTTTTCCTTTAATTTAAAAGAGTTTAAGTTAATAGTTATTTTAATACATAGATTGGAATACTATACAATAAAATGATGTACTTTAGACTTACAAAGAGACAAGGGAATAAAGGCATTGCAAATAAATAATGTTACATCGAAAATTACAAGATTAAATTTGTAAAGATCTAGACTTTCTATTACATCGCTAGTATTGCAAATTAAAATGAACTTAAAAATAAATGGGTGCAATAGATGATATCGACATTAAACTAAAGTCTGTTTTAAAAACATAAATGCTTGGTCTAAATACTATCTAAACAATCACTTACGTCCTAATTTTTTTATGAACTGCGGTCATACTTTTAACACAAAATTTTAGTTGTATAATAATAACACAAAATGGATTGTAATTATCTGAATAAACATTATTTTTTAAATTTCAATTAAAGGCTTAATTAACCATAACAACAACCATATTTAACAATTATGGAAATCACGACATTCGGTAAATTGTGTTTTCCTCAACTAATAAGAATGAATACAAATCAGTAATTATAAAAATATTCCTGCTAGGACCTTGGTAAACAAATGACCTCGGTCTTTGGTAAACAAATGAAACGAAACTTCGCAACCCGGTTAAATTACCAATAAATTGGGTACATAAGTTAATAAGGTATTAATCACTACTTCACACTCAAACATTTTTCGAAACAACGTACGAATACTTCATTAAGTGGGTAGGTAGTGACTATATTCCTAGATTATTCCTAACACAATTAAGATAAGTCTTTGTTGATCGATACCATGTAACAAAACACAAGGAATTAAAATATAAACATTAATTAAATAGCTTACATTTCCACCTTTATAAATTTCATAATGTATTTGATGTACCAAAATGTTAATAGAATAAGATCAAAACATCAGAATTATATTTGAATGTACTTAACAATCATTACCTATGACTGCATTTGTCTCACTGAGCTAATTTGAACAGTAGTGTTTTTAATGGAGAAGTATTTGACCCTCGATATACCGTTTCGCAATACTTTAACAACTCATTTCGCAATACTTTAATAAAAATTACCGAGAGTTTGAAATTATCTCCTGCATGATACTTCTCCGACACTAGAAAAATACATCTGCTGAAGTTTATGTCTTGTTTTGCGCTGTTAAAACCTAAAACATGCTGTGTGTACTACTTTAGGTTTATGGTTTAGTTAAAAACTAATTAAACTATGTCCTTATCTTTTTAAGATTGTAAACTGTTTGTACTGTACACCTATTAAATAAAAAAATAAAAATTAGGTACACACTTTTGCGTAGATTGCATGTCATTACTTGAGATGTTACTTCCTGAACTAAATACTCGAAATAAGGGCTTTTCCAATCATGGAAGATTTCGAAATTCCTATGGACATAAATGGTACCGAAGCAAATTAATCTGCTTGGTGATGTGATCTCGTTTTTTATCGTTTTGTTTGCATTTTTTTTTTGTAAAGAGTTTCGTACAAATACGAAAAAGTTAATTACTTATAAGGCGCTCTTCTGTTTACATTTCTGTAACAGTTATAGGTACCTCTTAGAAACTACTACGCCTATTAGTATAGTAATGTGCTAACTCAAATCAATTCAAAATTCAAAATGAAAATTCTTACAGATCTCTGGGTTGTGTGGGATAATTTATAAAGGTCTTACACGTTAAGAGAATTTATTCATAAATTTACTTTTATAATTTTACTTCTAAATTTTTATTAAGGAACATTGTTCTGTAATGCTGAAACTTGACTGGCATTAAAATCGTCATTGCAATAAATATATTTGAAGTTTGAAAACACCACATGTTGCACAATCATTCATTGACAACAAGAAAATCAACAACTTGAAAGAAACTTGATGACCTCATTTAATTTCAACCTGCAAAATTGTTAACTGAATTCTTACTAACTCTGTAGCACTTATACTGTGGTCGGAACACTTCGATACCGCGTTTTGGAATACACGTAGCCATTGAGTAGTATGTCATTAGATGGTTAATTATCCTGTCTCCGTCTTTCGAGATTTAGATGATTACTTGTAGTAGCTCCGCTACGCTTCAATCCACTCGCACATAGTTTAGCGCCATAAGAAAGAAAGAGAAAGCATATTCCCTTAGTTTAGGCGCTTGCCCAAGTATGTCATTCGTTTTCGTGCGCGCACGACTACCGCACATAGTGGAAAATAATTATTTTTCCTACACAGTTATACAAGTTAATTCCTTAAAAATCGGTTATTGTTCATCAAATATGCCAAAAAGGAAACACGAGGAAAGTAAGGAAGATAAGTGGAGACGGAAACTCAAAAAATACGAAAAGAAGTTGGAAAAGAAACGATACCGTTACTTCGAATTATCAGATGAAGGTACGTTTTATCAGTGATTTATACTTACTTATTTTCTTCTTTTTAAACGCTTAGTTAAGTGTTTAAAACATCGTGTTACAATAATCATAATTGTATTACAACAATTTATAAGATCTAACACGTGATGTTAGACAACAATTTATATACTTCGAGTCAATACGTGATATTGACCAATAGTGTCTTATTTTCTTAAGAGTTAATACGAGATATTAACCATAGAATTCTTCCATTGAATACTTCGAGTCAATACGTGATATTGACCAATAGTGTCTTATTTTCTTAAGAGTTAATACGAGATATTAACCATAGAATTCTTCCATTGAATACTTCGAGTCAATACGTGATATTGACCAATAGTGTCTTATTTTCTTAAGAGTTAATACGAGATATTAACCATAGAATTCTTCCATTGAATGCGAATGCAGATGAACCATATTCTTCGGTATCATCAGAACACCGTTTTCCGATTCGTTCGGAAAGCCTGCGGCCAGATAACTCCGGTGACATTACACCCACCGCCGCCGATGTAACGCCGGCGCCGCCACCGCCACCCGCCACTACCGTCGACTCGCCTCTCGAGGCCGACACGGCTACCACTGCGCCGCCTGTGGCCGTAGAGGTTACCACTGTGGCGCCCGGGCCTGCCGACTTACCAATTTCTGCTGATTCAAATGAATCGCCCCCCCCAGACCCAGACCTTTTACAAGCCTTGGGTATTTTTGAAGCTGAAACGACGGAGTGGGGTCGTGACATTGTAAATGACCTAGCCAAGAGGTGGGAACTTTTACTTAAAGACGGACTTAAAAAAGAAGCACGGGAAGAATTAATGAAGAAATATTTATATCCCAAAAACTGTCCACTGGCAAAATCTCCTGTACTTAATCCCGAAATTGCTGCCATGTTAAATGAATCCGCCAAAAATCGAGATAAAAGGGTTTTCACAAAACAAGGTCAACTAGGCTGTATTCTTACTATCTTAGGAAGAACTATGTCGGATATACTGACTAAATCTATAAATACACCAGAAGTACTTCGCCTCCTGGCGGACGCAGCAAAGCTGCTGGCCGATTCACATTTTTTGAAAACCGAAACAAAACGCTCGCTTATAACACCAATGGTGGATAAATCTTTCATCGAACCCTTTAAAGACCGTAAAAGGGATGGTCACTTATTTGGTGAGAAACTGGGTGAGTTTGTTAAATCTTCTAGAATATTACAGAAAACTGGCAAACTCATCCAGTCGACCAGCAATACTACAAATAATTTAAACTGGAAGAACCCGTCGTCATCGCGCAATCAGCAACAGCGGGGCTCCCGAGCCCAAGCGAATCGCGGCGGCGGGAACCGGACAGGGTATCGCCGCGGACGCGACCGCGCGCCGGCTGCTCGCGCGCCGCGTGTGACGTCACCGCCGGCCACGACACTGAACCAACGCCACAAACCAGCGGGCTCAGCGGCGTCGTCAGCCAAACAGAAGCAATATATTGCCAGGTACACGCAGGGAGATTAAAATATTTTGTTAAAAATTGGGAACATATCACGAGTGACAAGTTTGTGTTAGAATCTATTAAGGGATATAAAATTCCTTTTATCAAAAAACCTGTTCAAAATACCGTTTCGTGTCCGAGGATGTCGCTATCAAAAAGTGATAAGATTTTAGTTGATAAAGAAGTTTCTCGCCTTCTCCAGGAGAAGGTTATACGAAAATGTAAACCCACCTCTGATCAGTTTGTATCGAGTATTTTCTAGTTCCTAAGAGTAATGGTGAGAAACGATTTATACTTAACTTGAAGCTTTTAAATAAGTTTGTTGACGCTAATCATTTTAAAATGGAAGATATCCGGACTGCTATTAAATTAGTCACCCGTGATTGTTACATGGTAAATTTAGACTTAAAAGAAGCGTACTATTTATTGCCAATCCATGAAAGTCATGTGAAGTACCTACGGTTTTATTTTAATGAAAATTTATATGAATTTCTAGTTTTACCCTTTGGTTTATGTTCGGCGCCTCTCGCTTTCACAAAACTCATGAAACTATCTACTCTCTTACGATCGCGAGGTTTCAAGTCTGTTTTCTATTTGGATGACAGTTGTTACTTTGGTGATACTTACGCAGATTGTTTGGCGAATCTTGACGAAACAATTAAGTGTTTGTCAACCTCGGTTTTGTCATAAATTACCAAAAGAGCTCGTTAGTACCTGCACAGACATGTCAATTTTTGGGATTCATTTTGAACTCCAAAGACATGGTGCTTGAGTTACCCGAAAAGAAAAAAAATCATATTTTGTCACTTACCCAGGATATATTAAATACGAGTGACCTCCCTGTGCGTTCGTTCGCTCGTTACCTAGGCACGCTCACCGCGGCTTGCCCCGCCGTGACGTACGGTTTTCTTTATACAAAATCTTTAGAGCGAGCCAAATATCTTGCTTTATTACATAATGACAATAACTACGATAAAATAATGCACATTCCAAATAATTTAAGTGATGATTTAATTTGGTGGAAGAAGTCGATTCTTAGAGCTAAAAATCCAATTCGAAACAGTAATTCTTTCGAGTTAGAGATTTTCACAGACGCCTCCTCAATCGGATGGGGCGCTGCTTGTTTAGGCGAGAGAATAGGAGGTTCATGGAATGCGGATGAATTAAAATGTCACGTAAATTATTTAGAACTTCTTGCCGCGTATTTCGGACTTCTGTCATTCGCCGATAAATGCAGAAATTGTCAAATATTGCTTCGAATAGATAATACGACCGCAATTTCGTACATCAATAGAATGGGCGGAGTACAATATCCACATCTAAATGATATTGCTAGAAAGATCTGGAAATGGTGCGAGACTAAAAAAAAAAAAAAAATTTCCTTTTCGCTTCTTATATTAAATCTTCCGAAAATGTCAAAGCTGATAGTGAATCTCGAAATATTGACATTGAGTGGGCATTTAGCAATACGGCATTCCAAACTATTATTCGAAAATTCGGGAAAATTGAGATAGATCTTTTTTGCTTCTAGACTTAATGCGAAGTGTGAAAAACATATCTCATGGAAACGCGATCCTCATGCCTACAGTGTAGATGCATTCACAATCGAATGGGATATGTTCTTTTATGCGTTTCCGCCTTTTTCCCTTATTTTAAATGTTTTACAAAAAATAATTAATGACCAAGCTACAGGGATAGTTGTAGTACCGTACTGGCCATCTCAGGCTTGGTTCCCAGTATACAAATCTTTGGCATTTAGTGAGATGATCGTATTTCCACCTAACAAATACTTACTTTCATCTAATTTCAGGGAAACGCACCCCTTGAACCGTCAGCTTTCCCTGGTGGCGACTATTTTATCAGGGAAGCGTTCATCAGAAAAAACGTCCCATCATCAGCACGTAATGATGTCTTCTCTGTCCAATAGCACAAAATCTCAGTATACATCTTGCTTTAAACTGTGGTGGAATTATTGTCAGGCTAGGGACCGTAACCCTTATGATATAGAAGTGTGCAGTATGCTAGATTTCTTAGCCGATTGTCTCAATAACGGCTCTTCTTATGGTACACTAAATAGCCACCGTTCGGCTTTATCACTTATTTCCAGAAATAATGTAGGCCAAGACGATCAGGTGAAAAGATTTTTTAAAGGAGTTTTTAAAATAAAACCATGTTTTCCCAAGTACATTGGTACATGGAATCCAGAAACGGTTCTAAATTATCTAGCTAATCAATATCCTAATAGTTCGCTATCGCTAGAGCATCTAAGCAAAAAGCTTGTGACTCTTTTAGCACTGGCTACTGGACAGAGATGCCAAACGTTATCTTTGATTAGAATCCCAAACATAAAGGTTCAGAACAACAATGTAATCATTTCAATAACTGATCTGATAAAAACTTCTGGAGTAGGTAGAAGTCAACCTATCTTAGATCTGCCTTTCTTCCGCCAGCGTCCGAGTATTTGCCCAGCAGAAACGTTAATTGCGTATATGACTGTAACCACAGATAATCGTAATGAAAAAGAAAACAAATTAATACTTACTTTCAAAAGACCGTTTCATGCTGCCTCGTCGCAAACCATAGGGCGATGGATTAAACAGACCCTCGCTGCTAGTGGTATCGATACTGTCATGTTCACAGCGCACAGCACGCGACACGCTGCTTCCTCAGCAGCACACCGAGCTGGCGTCAGTGTCGATACCATTAGAAGAACGGCCGGTTGGTCAAATCAATCCGCCGTGTTCGCTAATTTCTACAATAGACCAATTACCGAATCTCCTACTGATTTCGTTAATGCAATATTTAATTAGAAAAAAAATATAAAAAGATTTCAAATTGTTTTACTGCTGATTTGTTATGTTTTGTATACCTACAAAATGTAAAATATATTTGTGTCGTTAATCTCAACCAAATTTGATTTTATTTCTACTATTACGACATTGATAATTCCTTTTCTCTGAACATCTACAAGTAATCATCTAAATCTCGAAAGACGGAGACAGGATAATTAAATGATCAAACGAACTTACCTGAAGTGAAGTTCGATCTTGATTATCCTGTCTCCGTCGAAGAGATTTAAGGTCCCGCCCAACCCTTGTTACTCTAATAAACCAGAATTACCCCTGAATTTCAATGTCGTAGTTTTAATTTCGCTTTCTCTAAACTTAATGACATACTTGGGCAAGCGCCTAAACTAAGGGAATATGCTTTCTCTTTCTTTCTTATGGCGCTAAACTATGTGCGAGTGGATTGAAGCGTAGCGGAGCTACTACAAGTAATCATCTAAATCTCTTCGACGGAGACAGGATAATCAAGATCGAACTTCACTTCAGGTAAGTTCGTTTGATCATTTAATTTTTGTGCAGCTTTGGTTACACTACGGATTGTTATGAACGCAATACTTACTATCACCTTCATATTCGTAATGTTATGTGTTACTGGAAAAGGCAGACTTGAAATGTGTTCAATATCACTAAACATTTGAATTTTTATTTGCATGAGTACCCACTTTTAATTTCGGATTTAAAAAAAAATATGTTTGAGAAAAGCATTTAACTTAGTTTGCTAAACGGCATACACTAACATTTAATCCGTATGGTTGTCGAGTGGTTTCAGTTGGTCCCGAAATATTATATCCTGGACTCGTAAATATAAAAAAACTAAGAAATAATTATGACATTGTAATACGCAATCAGATGACTGTAATTCATTGAACAAGTAACACATTTCCAACGTGGCAAAGACAGAAATTTAAAATAGTTTTAGTAAAATCTACATAAATTATATACCGATAACATTGGATGTGACAAAAAATGACCATTCGTGTTGTTATAAGCTTACGAGTTTTATTTTGGTCAAACTATTCGGCCAAGTTATGATAAAGACGAATTGACAAAATCATTAATCTCATCCGAAAGTAATTTTAAATGAAGTTTTAAAACAGTTTAGAATGCGTTATTGGATGTCGCATAGATTGAATATAGTTAAAATGAGTGGTGCATCTGTTTGATCTGACAATATTACATTATACTCTTGAACTAAAAGACTTATTCTGAAGATAAATTTCTGCTATGCTCGGTATATATACTCCTTTATTCTACGAAAATATTCTACTGTAATAATTGACTTCAATAACAGCTCAAGTTCAACGTGCTTCTTAGTGTAATGCGTCGCATTCAAATATCGAATTTACAACGCCAGAGGGCGAGCAAGCCTTGGGCAGTGCCCTAGGTAATATTACCTGTGTCCCTAGTGTAATATCACCGTCATCCAAGGAACGCGAAGCGTGAGTTCGTCGCGGGCTATGCTAGCTATGTAGTACTGCTACTACTAACTCAGTAAAGTTTTGTACAAAGATATTGTGGAACGTGAGATGTACTGATTTTCAACTCAAATGCAACTCGAAATGTTTACACGGCTAAAACTGAAAACTACAGGTCTTCACAAAAGATGAATGTTGTTGCAACCCGTAAACAATAAAATAGTAAAAATGGTCGCATAAATTAAATTAAATTAACGTTACACACTCAAAGCCCACACTAAGGTTTTCCCTTGTGTCGTGGGTCCCCCGGAACATACATAAAGACAAGACACAAACACACATAACCCGAGAACAAACATCTTTTTACACAAATGTTTGCCCCGACTGGGAATCGAACCCAGGCCGCATGGGCAAGAGGCAGCGCCACTAATACTCGACCAAACCGGCCGCATGAGCAATTCTTAACATATTTATTGACAATACTATAAATATACAAAAACTTAGTACCTTTACGTTGTGACTTATCGTTGAAATCACAATATATCTGCTTTGTTTACAAATGAACTATTAAAGATAAAGCATAATTATACCAATTTCGTATTTGATAAAATTCAGTTAGGTAAACATATAAGATAGATGACAAGAAACCACTTAATAAAGTAAACTAAAGTACAACTCTTCTTTTAAATAACTTTGTTAAGCTAGATCTTATACCAAATTTTTTTTTTCTTTTTTTTCTTTAATGAACAAAGTTGGGCATCAAACTTAGTCTATCTCTTTGATGCGGATTTTTACCAAAACTCTGATAAAACGATAACTTCCGCTAGTTTTCTTCAAAGTAGGCCAATGACTGCGCATGTTCCCTCCTTTGCGTGCCTTTTTTCATTGGGTAACTTATTGAGAAACCTCCGTTCCTGATTGATATATCGTCATCGCCGCGTTCATCTCACCTTACACTGGGCAGCATTATACTCTGAAATCATACACTCCTCTGAGTAGATATCCATTCCAATAGCTAACCTGAAGACCTTCAAGATCTTGTAAGCCTAAAGTAGTAACTAAACTCGTTCAAACAGTAAACTGACTGAGTATCAAAGCTGCTTATAACAATCGTTTTTTTTTATGTACTGCGGGTACTATACTAAAGTAGCTACTCATTCTGTTCCCAAGCGAAAGAATACTCGTAACAAGGGCAAAATTTAACTCGTACAATCTCAATCCAGCTAAGTATAAGTTTATTGAGCAAGATTGGCTGATATTGCTTTTCTTGTCACAAACGATATATCCGTCAGTACTTAATTAGGTAACTTTGTCGAATAATGTAGTGAAAATAAATTCTGTGTCAGTATAAAATTATAGTGATTTCCCAATAAGTATCGTTAAATTGTGCGCCGTTTTTAAAATCTTGACGACACACAGAGTCTTTATTCAACAAAGAAACTGACTGTTTTCACTGGCGCACGTGGCCAACCTCTAATGGCACACAGGACCGACTTAATTCAAGTAACTGAGCTTACCCGAACATAAAGAGGTGGTTAAACTACAAATTCTACATCCCCTTTTTATGTACTGATTACGTAATCTCACAGCTTATTTGACTATATTTATCAAGTAAATAAGAGAAATACAAAGCTCTTTTAAACACATAAGAGGAAGAGACACACTTAGTCCCTTATCAATAAGCAAGAGACACACTTAGTCTCAACTATTACTAAGCATAAGATAGACTTAGTCTCGACTATCACTAAGCATGAGAGACACTTAGTCTTGACTATCACTAAGCATGAGACACTTAGTCTCGACTATCACTAAGCATGAGACACACTTAGTCTCGTCTATCACTAAGCAAGAGACACACTTAATCTCGTCTATCACTAAGCAAGAGTCACACTTAATCTCGTCTATCACTAAGCAAGAGACACGCTTAGTCTCGTCTATCACTAAGCAAGAGACACACTTAGTCTCGTCTATCACTAATCAAGAGACACACTTAGTCTCCTCTGTCACTATGTAAGAGACACACTTGGCCTCCTCTAATTTCGCCTAGCTACACAATTATATAAATAAGTACTGCAAAACTGTACCTCGCATAGACTAATTTACATTCTCTAAAAATGTTACTGTAAATAATAATTATGAAATAGATGAGGTCGTAAGAATGTTAAACGTTGTCATACACTTCTAATTGAAACGACAAGGGTTTCGTACTCAAGTTCGAATGATGGTAGCTCGATGCAAATAACCTCAAGTGAAAACATTATTAGGACCGCACAAGGCGATAAAAAAATGTTTAATCACTATTATGCAGCCCAGTATAGCATTGTCAGAGGGTAGCCCTGACCGAAATGCTACAACTGGTCATGCCGGTTATAGAACTGTATTAAGAGAAGATTACAATTATTAGATATCGCTAGACTAAGTTATCCGGGAGTAGCCCGAACCAAACTGTCTTAACGAAGGTCTAATAATGCTTATCAGGTTAACATTTCCGGGTCATGCCTTGGGAGAGTGCCAAACCGATTTATTAATTGGATTTCTATACTGGGGTAGTATGACAACATTTAACATTATTCAAATTTTAAATTATGTTCACATATCTTGTACACTGTACAGTACTAGCATATTAATATGAGTAGGTACGCCTATAATACGTAATACCTGTATCGTGTAAGTAACGAACATAATCCGAATTTTGAACAGTTGTTCTTTAAGCCACAATTTATACGTTTTTACTTTACGAGAGAGAGAAAAAAAAAAAAACGGACACATTATAACCGACTGAATTTATGATTGCAACCAACTTAATGAATTTTCTGCTACCCCAAATCATTACACGACAACATTATCAAGGAGTAGCCTTGACCCAATGGTGTATGCAATGAATTGACGTAATTGTACTGGGATAGCACTACTAAGGAGTTGCCTTAACCGAATGCTATTCTGACAAGAAGATATCGTTTGCAATCAGTACAGCGGTGTAAATGCGGCTGGCTTCTAACAATTTATCGCATGAAAACACTGCCAAAGAGTAGCCCTGGCCGAGTGTTTTCAGCAATTCAATCAAATTGGCATTAGACAGACATGACATGGCCATAGCCGCAATACCAATCCAATGTTCAACTAGGTGCCGCGAAACAAATTCTGATTATATGATCGTAATAGGTGACTTAAAGAACAATTAGTAAAATGCATGAATTTAAAACTTCATTAAAAACATACCCTCTTTTTCCTTGGTGATGTGAGCGTAGTCATCCCGCTGCTGAATATATGGTGAACTCAATAAAGAAGCAGTATATCTTGATAAACTTGATTTATTTCTTGAAATTGTCTACTATCAAAATTACAACTTTGGTTTACTTCTTAACAATATAATGTCTTTCTTGACAACTGTTCGACTCGTGTGCTCGCTAAAAACTGACTGCTTGGGCTCGGCCAGCGGCCGTATTCCCTCTCCCTTTTTACTCCCTTCTTCAAAATGGCGTTCTTAGCACGTGGTTGGTCAACGTTTTACCAATCGCGAGCCAAGAACTGTGCCTATGTTTAGAAAAAATTGTCACGAAACACATTGAAAATTAGGAATCACGACAGTAGGAAATAAAATTACCTAGTCGAATTTCATATTTGTTTTATTCAAATACTTTATCACTGATACAATAATGTAACATTATTATTATTAATGTAATATTATGTGTGAAAATAATTGTTAATGCTTTAATAAACAAAAATAAATTACAAAAAGAAATTACTCGGCTGGGATTAGAACCCGTGAACCTTTCTCCCTGCTAGGACAGTGCTTATCCAGTGGACCATACATAATGCTAGTAAGATCGACAAAATAAAGATACACTACGTCATGTTTACATTACCGATTGTTTGATATGACTCAACAGCAGCGGTGAGTGGAGGACAGTGCAATGTCGGGTGAATGCGTCCTACAAAAACTTCACCGAGGAGCCAAGAGATGTCGCTTAGCAAAATTATGTTATTAGAGGAGGCTACAAGCTTGTGTGCGTGAGAAATCGTGTGAACTATGTTCATAGGAACATAGTCCCTATTGCAACGCGCTAAGTAGTTTAACTATGACTCCATTAAAGAACGCTACTGTACGTAGCCTGCTCAGGTTACTAGGTCGGCTACGTTGCTCTTTGTGGGTACTCATCTCCATTGGTGGACGGAGGTGAGTTCAGCTATCTCTCCAAGTTGGTGCGCCACGTAGGGTGTATTGTATAGCGCCGGTTGTCGTTGCGGATCCAATGCAGCACTACCTGGGCATCAGTCCAATATGTCACGCTGTCGGTATTCCATCTGTGCTCCTTTATTACATGACTGCCCAATCTGGCTCCGATGAGTGCTGCTTGCAACTCCATGTGGGGTATGGTTAGCGCCTTGAGTGGTGCGACCTTGGCTTTGGCTGCCACCAACACGACTTTGACCTCTCCCTCCTCTTGCTTGAGTCTTCAGTAGGCTGCTGCAGCGTAGGCGTCTTGTCTGGCGTCGCAGAAAACATGTACTGGTTCGTCCTATTCCATCTTCTGGCGCCATAGATTCTGTAGCCCAATCTTCGCTGTTATGGTGTAGCAGCTGAGTAGTCCAAGTGAGTCGTAAATACTCATGACCGCGCTGACTGCTTCCCTTTTGGTCAGAGGGCGTGTGGTTCTCTGACTTCTTTGTCGACTCTGTTGAGAGAAGTGTTGAACCGTAGCTTGTCGTTCTCGGGGTCCCATAATAACCCAAGTGTCTTCTGTTCCTGTCCGACACCCATGAATCCCATGATTGGCTTAAAAAAATATTTTTATGAAGTTTACAATGAAATTCGTAACAATCTTATAAACCACTGCTGGCGGATAAAAGTGTAAGAATAAAAATCTATTCTGTATACGACTGTATCCGATTCATAGGTCATTCTCTGCACAAGTTTCGTTCTTGGTGTCGTAGCATAAAATAAAGCTATTGTTATGGCCTTTAAATTGACATATAACACAACCTTTACAACACTGGAGACGCACCCGCCCAGTCTCCTTTATATACCCAATGAAATAAACTATTATTCTAAGGAAGAACGTTTTTTTATACTGAATAAAAAAGGTTTTAGTGTATGTGATGTGATCAATAAGTTTAGGTATTTGGTTAACATACTCGACAGTATTAAATAACAATGAATATCAACAACTCTCATAGTAATCTGACTAGTTTCTCATTCACCTGTCTAGTTTCTCTTTCACCTGTCATAATAAGGCAGGTTAAATAGGCACAGAATAATGAGAATCAGCCGAAAAATAATAATTATTATTAAACGCTTTGTTGTACTGAGCTGGAGAAACCGTTATCTAAAAATAGGCTAATTGAAGAAGGAATACAATTTATTCACATTAAATAAACGATTCAATTTGAAAAAATATCGTGCACAGGATAAATATAACATACCTGTTACAAAACCCAGATCCAGACAGATCGTCGCTGATAGCTTGAAAATTTGGCAACATCGGACACGTATTTCAACTTTGATGCGTAGCCAGTGACTGAGTGCGTTGTTACATGGGAGGAGAGTGGTTCAAATTGCAATAGTGTGAGTGGTACGCGTGTGTGTTTACGGCGACAGGTTGATGACAAAATAACGCCGGACAAAGTTTAACTTAAGTTAATTTAGTACTTACTTATAAATATGAGCCATAATTTACAAAATAACAATGTTTAGTTCACTATCTTTCAATTAAAGTGGACAGAACAAAAGAAATCACTTTATTAATTCAGTCAAATTGATTTTATATCGATGTAAGTCGCGTTAGGACACGGCAGGTTGATGGGAAACTGGTGTTACAAACTTTTACTGCTCAAGAAATATTCATTTTATTGCCATTAAAATAGTTGGCCTCTATGTAATAAGACTCGATACAACAATTTAATATAACATTTAGTTAACAAAACTCAAAAATTCATACTTTCCTAATCAAAAACTGTACGGCAGGTTACGGTGCCACTTTTTTGAGAGTAATCCAGGTATGGATGTGTTCAGGGAGTTGTGTATAGATTACGAATCAGCGTATTGTTTAGTTTTTTTGTGATAGAGGGGATGGCAGTGACGTCATAAGCATGGCCGCCGACGGTTTTTGTTAATTAAATCGCACCTATTAGGTCTATTTACTTGTGTATAGTGTCTTTTGAAAGCTTATTAAATGTTCTTCAATTTATTTGCTAACACCTTAAACGTTTATGATTTTTTTAAAGCGATTTCAAAAATATTCTTTAAATCTCTGTACCAAATTTCTTCAAAATCGGTTCAGTAGTTAAGGCATTAAAGACGGACAGACAGACAAAAAGACAAACAATGTTACTTTCGCATTTATAATATTGTATAAATCTTACCATTCATGCTGTTACGCTTTCTTCATGATGCTGCCTTAAATATATTTTAACCCTATACTTGGTAATGTGCACTGACATGCACATAGTTCTAAAAAAAATATACCGGAAAAAAAGGCAACTTTTTTAGGTTTTTTTTGGCAACACTTTGTAGGAAAATATTTTATTTATTTGCAAAAAAATCTACCAACTTTATTTGGCAACACAAGCTGTCAGTATGTCGTATGATGGCGGAACGTGCGCAGGCGTCCACGAAGCACAATGTAAAAATCGATTTTTATCCTATTCTATATTGTATAAAACCTATGTATGTGTGTATTATATTATTGTTGAATATATACGTGTTCGATATTTACTAGTATTTTGTAGTGATGCACATGATTTTCAATCGTAACACATGTATATTTATTGATGTGTCTGCAAATGCACATTGCCAACTCACTCGCAAATCGACCTTCTATTTACTGTGTGCATTTAGATACACATTGCCAGATTGCCAGTTTTTTTTCTTTGATTTAATCATAACTATCGACAGAAATATTAATCATTATGTACTAGTTTTTGACTTCGACTTCGTCCACGTGGATTATAAAATAATAATAATAGATTGAATTTTATCATTTTAATAGATCATTTATATGTACAACCAAGAGCAACTCACGTTTTATAGTTGAGGTGCCTAGACATGTGCACCGATCTAGAAAATGCCGGCGGCGGTGAACTGGCAAAAATTTGGCGGCGGCGGCGGCGCGGCGGCGTGGGAGTCCAATGCGGCTAGTTGGTATGGTTGAACCATCAGAAAGGTGGCAGCAATACTCCATGCACGATCGTAACTGTGCCTTATAGAGGGACAGGAGTTGATCGGACGTAAAGTACCGTTCAACCTTGTCAAGGATGCCCAGCTTCTATGGCCGCAGTTTGGGCTTTGGACTCGATTGAGGTGCCGAAGTCTAGATTGGCAGACAACTCACTGGTTACAGGAACATATGTACCTCGAAAAGTAGGAGTCAGAGTAAATGGACCCCGTTCCGCAAAGAACAGACACGCCTGTGTTTTGGTGGCGTTGAAACTAACCAGATTATTGTCACCCCAGCGGGAGACAAGACTTAAGGTTGAATTTACTCGCTATACCACTGCTCTCCTTTCTGAGACAATTTCATACCCACCAGCTCCTGGACCGGACAGGTATCAATCCATGACTGTGCTGTCATCTGCATATGCAACAACTCCATGCAAAAGCATATCATTAACGTGCAACAGGAAAAGGGTCGTAGAGAGAACGGACAGCTGAAGAACTTCAACGTCAATAGCCATTAGGTAAGAAGAGCAGCCATCCATGACTACTCGGATCAACCGTTCTCTCAGGAAGTCAGCTATCCAGTCACAGAAGTCGGCAGGGACACGGTACGCAGGAAGCTTGCTTAGCAGACTTGCATGCCAAACCCTGTCATATGCCTTCGAGATATCTAGGGACACGGCGAGAGGCTTCACATTGTTTCTCGATAGCATACGATCACTGAGTAAGTGAGTAAGTCGTTGTCTTCTAGGTAAGTCAGCAGCTTGCTATTCAGTACCCTTTCCATAACCTTGCAGAGTATGGAGGTGATGGCGATAATTCGGTAATTGCAGGGGTCGGCACAACTATCCTTTTTGGGTACTGATTGCACGTTAGCAAGCTTTTAGGATTTGGGTACGGTTTTAGTCTTAAGGGAGAATGTCACTACAGGAGACAACTCAGGACCACAATACCTCAGAGCAGAGCATATGCATATGGATCGCTAGCTTTATTCACGTCTAGACTCTATAATGCTCCGCGAACCTCTTAATTATGTATCGTGACTTCCGGTATTGAGAAGTCACAGCGAGGTATTGACGGCGGCTGATGAGAGGCAGAGTCCAGAAGGGAATTGCTCGCAAAAAGTGATGCGAAGAGATCTGCTTTCTCTTGCGTGGAATTTGTCAAAATAGAATCTGCCAAATGTAGACTAAGCGAACTAAAATAATACACCAGTGGCGATTGACGTGACACCACCTCGCCAATCGTCCACGCCGTCTCAAAAAGGCGGCGGCGGCGGCGGGGGATGATTGTTCGGCGGCGGCGGCGCGCCGGCGCAGCGCACATGTCTATATCAGACCACTTGGCAATGTGCATAATAAGAGACATGCCATATTACAATAACTATATATATAGGATTTTTTCAAATATTTTTTATGAGCTCCATTATTACATAGAAAATAATAAATGTTATCAAATAAACCAAAATCACACTTAAAAATCGGTGCCAAGTATAGGGTTAAATGTACGTTGCATATTATGTACTAGGTTATGTTAAAATAAGTGAAAAATAAAAAAAAATAATATGAGTATTTATTATATTATAGTATTAATATAGGGTTACAATTTAAAATAAGTCAAAACTTTTATTTAATCATCCCGATCACCAAAATCGTATTTAGTCAGAATCAAGTTACAGTAATAATAATAAATAATATTTTGTCAAAACATTTTATGCTCTCTAAAGTACACGTCAACTTAATCGAATAAGATCATACTCGAAGAGAGTGTACGTCGGGACGCTTGCGTCTCTGCGGCACAAACCGGGTGGTTCCAGGCAGCAGGGTACCCCAGCAAAGAACATAGCCCTGCGGATGATCTTGTTGAGTATGTCGTGAAAATCTACCTGCGCTTTTACCGTAGCTCAATCCATGGTAAGCTCTAAAATCCACTGAACCGCCACATTTGCAAGTGTACTTCACAACAATGTCACTCCCCAGTCTAAAGGCTACGGCAATCCTTAATAAAATTGTACCTGAAACGGTCCTCAGTCTCGCAAAATCCTCTTCGTTAGCTGTTTCAGTTGCACAAGCGCGTGCGACATCCTCTACTACCAATATCTATGTTTTTTTGTTCTTTGACAATGGTAATGGGCCAAACAAATCAAAGGCGATCACCTCAAATCTGTGATTCATTGTTGTTATTTGTACTAAACTAGCCGGTTTCCAATTAGCTGGTTTGTAAAGTAGGCAGGTTAAACAGTTTCTAATGGCATGACTAATTGTGGGTTATTGGGATATAACAACCCATTATTCATCACGTATTCTTTTCGGCTCCAATATGTTGCGTTTTTATAATTTGTTTCATGTTCTAGGGAATTTACAATTCTTTGGAGATTTTCATCTTTCATTTGTTCTTCCCTGATTAGTGATGAATCCTTTTTGGACATGTCTACTGTAACTATGCATATTCCACAATCATTTTTGTTTTCGGTTGTGCATGTTGGATGAGAAAGAGTGTCTGCCACTACATTCGTTTTCCCAGGAGTTTATTTGATGGTCAAATTGTATAATTGGAGCTGTAAAACCCATCTTGCCAAGCGTCCTGTTAGTGATTTTAAATTCATAAGCCTTCGTTATCACAATTACTGGTAAACATTCTATGTATCCTCTTAACTTTGCGACTACCCAAACCAAAACTAAGGCTTCTCTTTTTGTCGTATTGTAATTTTTAGTATAAGATGGGTTAACTCTTGACCTTAATCTTAACCCAGAAAATGCCTATAAAGGCACTGGTACTCCCACGCACCGAAAGAACACATCAAGCTGTTTGAGCCTACCACACCGCATGAGACCATAGGACGACACCTCAGATTCAGAAAAAAAAAGAAGTGTCGTTGCTTGGGATGGATTACTAGGAGGCAGGTCTCATTTGTGTTTCCTTAGTTGCCTCTTACCATATCCAGGGAAAGAGATGAGGTGGTGTTATTCTCAACTGATCACCACACGGTTAATTTTTCTCTGCAGGAGTTAGTAGCCTGCTGGCATACTAAATTGGGCGTTTGTTTTCGCCCTCCTTCTGCAGTAGAACTACTCCGATGGCATAGCCGCTTACGTGGTTCTTCAAAATATATAGTTTTGTTGCATCTTCTTGGCGAAGTATGGGTGTAGTAGTCAACCTTATCTTTAATTCGTCGTAAACTAACTGGTGCTCTTATTCTCATGTCCATTATGCAGATTTCTTTGTAAGGCATGTCAATGGTTCCGCTATATAGACGAAGATCCCAGGGCCGCCAGACCTTACTCATTTTCTCATTAACGAAATGTGTGGGAAATAGTGGTGCTAGTACGCACTAGTAACGTATGAATACCAGCTAACCTAGGCCAACGGCCAATTTTCAGCTACCAGGTTCTAAAGATACTAACAAAAATTACTTACTTGATTTGAATTCTGGCTAATATAAAATTAATGATCAACACCGCCAGACACTCTCCGTCGGCTATAATTTCTGTCAGACGCTTTACAGTTCGCAAGTTAATTATGCGATTATACCTACAATCTGAGTCGTGATTTTTCTATATTATGTTCAGATAACTATAACAATACTGTTTATAGTACTCAGACTTCAAGACAAGTGAGCAATTTTCGGAAGTACCTTCAGAACCTGGTAGCTGAAAATTGGCCGTCGGCCCAGGCTAGCTGGTATTCATATGTTAATAGTACATATTAGCACACTGCTCTTTCCCATACTTTTGGTTAATGAGAAAATAAGTAAGGTCTGGCGGCCCTGGGATCTTGGTCTATATTTCAGTGAATTCTGCTATAAACCTTTTGTACCAAGAGCAGGTTTGTAAAAATGAAGTCAAATGCTTTAGATCACTTGGTTTTGGTATGACTGTTATTGCCGATGTTTTTGATGGGTCCATTCTGATGCCATCTTTAGTTGTGAGGTGGCCTATACATTTGACTGCCGGGCAGCAGAATTGACTCTTCCTTAAGTTAATTGTCAGATTGTATATTCTCATCTGTTCAAACATTTTCTTTAGGTCTTCTAGATGTTCTTCGAATGTTGACGACATTATTATTATTTTGGTGGTGTTCCGCCGTTTTTGAGGGAGATTCCCAGTTATAGACACCCCCGGATAGGCACCCGGGAAAAAGTTTTAATTAAGTTTGAATTTCATTAACTTATATTTTATATGTATGTTAGTCTGTAAAGTATTTATCTATGGGCCTATTTGCCTAAAAATAAATGATTTCATTTATTTTTTTTATAATCAAATCGTCTAAATATGCTAACATCTGAATATCGTGCAGAACTATTCTGAAACCAACAATCAGCCTTTGAAAGGTTGCCGGCGTATTGCGTAAGTCAAAGGGCATTCTTTTGAAATTGTATATTTCGAATGGCGTTATGAATGCAGTCTTACACTTGACTTTCTCTTTTACTTTTATTTCCCAAAAGCCAGCCTTGAGGTCTAGTGTTATCATGTAAGGTGTTGGTTTACTTTATGGAGCAAGTCATCTATTCGGGGCATTAGATAGGTATCTGGAACTAAGACTTCATTTAACTTACGATAATCTACGCATAGACGAATTAAATTATTTAGTTTTGGTACCTCTTATAATGCGAAAGTAACATTGGTTTCTTTTTGTAATTTTTTTACGTGGATTATAGTTTCTCGTATCAATGAACTTACTTTAAATGAATTATGCAATCAAAGATTAGTACCTGATGCAATTTGTGTATCGGAAACTGAAACTTGAAATTCTAGAACTTACTTTAAATGAATTATGCAATCAAAGATTAGTACCTGATGCAATTTGTCTATCGGAAACTTTTATAAAATCTGGTTACGAAAAATACTTAAAACTCCACAATTACAATCTAGTAGCTAGTTTTTGTAGAGCAAAGCAGAGAGGGGGAACATGTGTTTTGCTAAAAAATGGGCTTTCTCATAAAGAGCTCCCCTTAGTAAACAATCACTCAGCATCAAAAATTTTTGAATGCTGTGGAACTGAGATTCCTGAACTTAAAATAATCATTATATGTATCTATAGAATACCTAAATCTGACCCTAATCTATTCTTAAAAAAATTGGAACTTTTACTGCACGATATGGACACTTTTGTTAGAAAAAAATATAAAATTGTTCTAGCAGGTGATATAAATATAGATACATTGAAAACTGGTAAAATTAGTGATAACTTACAAGACATAGCTTTAAATCATAACTTGACATTACATATAAATCAACCTACGCGGAAATCATCGTGTATTGACCATATCATCAGTAACATAAAAGATAGCAATCCAAAAGTGTTACCTCTTCACTTATCAGATCATGATACGGCGCAGTTACTAACATTTAAAGTGGCAAACTCAGTCTTCAAGCCTAGGTTTTACTTTATATACAAAAGAGACTACCAGTCAGAAAATATAACAAAATTCAAAGAAAGCATAAAAAATATATCGTGGAATGAAGTTTATAATGAATTAGACCCTAACCCAGCATTTTCAAATTTTCATGACCAACTTTGTCTTTTTTATAAATTATGCTTTCCTTTAAGAAAGATTAAAGTAAATAATTCTAACCAACTTAATCAAAGATGGATAAGTCGAGGACTAAAAATAAGCTGTAAGACCAAACGGATCTGTAAATACTTACTACTCGACTAAACTTAAATCATATAAAACAAAATATAAAATGTATTCTACCATCCTTCAAAAATGTATTTTTAGATCTAAAAAAATGTTAAATATTAGATTTATAAACAGAAGCAAAAATAAATGCAAAGCGACATGGAATATAATAAAAAATGAGACACAAAACATTAAATTAAATAACTACATTGACACAATTAAAATTTATAACATGATACTCACAAATCCGATTGAAATAGCGAATGCATTTAATGATCACTACATAGAGTCTATCACATCTTTGTCACCTCCTCCCACAAGTACTAGTTCTACCAATACCACGGTCTCGAATTCGATGTTCTTAAAACCAATGTCACAAAATGAAGTTAAAAACGAAATTGCGTCACTAAATACTACAAATGCTGAGGGATATGATGAATTAAATACAAATGTAATTGAAAAATGTACAGATGAGTTACTCCCAGTCCTAACACACCTGATAAATGTGTCTTTTCAAAATGGTGTATTCCCACAAGCTCTTTAAAATTATGTTATCAGACCAATGTTTAAAAAAGGGAATAAACAAGTTATACAAAATTATCGTCCAATATCACTGATTTCTATTTTATCGAAAATATTTGAAAAATGTATGCTAAATAGATTGTTAAGTTTTTGTATCAAATACAATATTATAAAGAAAGAGCAATATGCGTTTCAAAAGGGAAAATCGACGACATTAGCCATATTTTCTTTATTAAAAGCTGCACTATCTAATGTGAATAAAAAGCTTTTGACCACAGGTTTATTCCTCGACCTCAGCAAGGCCTTCGATTTTGTAAAACATGAGGTATTACTAAATAAACTAGAAAGTGTTGGTGTCAGAGGCCTTGCTTATTGTTGGATAAAGTCTTACTTAGAAAACAGAAAGCAGTGCGTTGTTATAAATAAAATAAACGAAAATAATGATATGGTAGCGTTTAGTTCTAAAAACAGAAATATCGAATTTGGTGTGCCACAAGGGAGCGTTTTGGGCCCAATTTTATTTATTTTGTATATAAACAACATATTAGACGTTATCAAGTATCCCTGTGTCTTGTTTGCTGACGATATATCTGTTATAGTCACAGCAAATAAAATGAATAATGACATTTTAAGCTCATGAACATGAAATCAATTTGACATTAAGTAATATTATTGACTGGTTAAAAATAAATAATCTTCGAATTAACTTAGACAAAACAAACTATTTACAATTTAATCAATCTAATCATTCAAATCGTGACATTAAAATGAAAATTAATTATGATAATACTGTTATTGAACAAATTGACTCTGTGAAATTTCTTGGTGTGACTTTAGATCAAGATTTAAACTGGAAAAAGCATGTCGAAATTATCTGCTCTAGAATAAATCAATTCGTTTATGCATTGAGGAGAATTAAAAATGTGACTAATATACAAACGGCTAAAACAGCATATCATGCGTATGTAGAGTCGATACTACGCTATGGTTTGCTCATATGGGGAAACAGCACAGATGTTCATAGAGTATTCGTCGCCCAAAAGAAGTGTATAAGAGCGATGTACGGTATCCCGCCAGATAAAACTTGTAGGCCTCTTTTCCAAAAGCTTGGTTTGTTGCCCCTGCCTAGCCTTTATATATACGAAATATGTGTATTTGTGAAGAAACACAATAGTTTATTTATTAAAACATGTGACATAAATCCTCGTCTTCAAAGAGATCCTCACAGACTAATGTTTGATGAGACTCCGCAGACTTTAAAATTTGATAAGAGCTGCCTTGCGATGTCCATAAGAATTTACAATAAGTTACCCAAACACATTAAAATATTAAACTTATTCTCTTTCAAAAAAGAATTATACAGGTGGTTAAGTAATATAATTTTTTATGATATTAATGAATATTATAGATTTTTATCGGAGTGACATTATAAAAACATTAATATTTCATATTCCTATAATGACAATATTTAATTTTAGAGGTAGTTTGACATAAATATTGATTTTATAATTTTATATTTTTAATATTTTTATTTTTTTGACATTTGTATAATTTTAAATTTATAATAAAAATATTTGCATGCTAATAACCTCATTGGCAAAATATGACTGTACTGTACTGGAATATAACTATACCACCCTTTGTAATACCATGTTTTATGCAAATAAAGTTTATGATTATGATTATGATTAATGCAGTGTTCTATTACTGTTGCGGGCTGACGATTAGAAATGAAAACATCGTGGTAAATTTCTAACAAATATTTTCATACTTTTATTTGAGCATTTTCTAATTTACGTCCAACATTGAAATTTCTACAGAAGTGTCTATCTGTAAATAATGATGCGGAGTATGGTGATTGTTCTAGTTCGTTGTACATCTGGTCTGCGTTAATTTGAGCATCCCGCATCATTCTCTTTTTTATTTATTGTACACACATATACATACAGAATACAGAAGAGAAAGGACATATACAACGGCAAGCTTAACTCAAAAAATGAGTTTTCTTCTTGCTACCCTATGTGAGAGGGAGAGGCAGTTGAAGTGGGCAAGAACGTACCAAGAGAAAATGTGTGGTGATCGGTTGAGAATAACACCACCCCATTTCTTTCCGTGGGTGTCGTAAGAGGCGACTAAGGAAACTCATATGAGACCTGCCTCCTAGTAATCCATCCCAGGCAACGACACTTAATTTTTTTCTGAATCTGTGGTGTCGTCCTATGGTCTCATGTGATGTGGGAGGCTCTGTAAAGGGCCGTCTGGTTCGCGACCACCCTCCTACCGAAGTCCGACGCCAAACAGCTTGCTATGTTCCGTGGTGCGTGGGAGTACCAGTGCCTTATAGGTATTTTCTGGGTTAACTGGCTCCGTCGTCGACCTCATCTTTGACCTTATGGTCAAATCCATCTTATAATAAATAAAAAAACATTTAAAGCATCAACATCAAAATGTTTGTCGAGCTTTCAATGGCACCTTTACCAATTCCCGAGGACTTAAAACATTTTCAAATGAGAGAGCTACTAAGGTTTTCAATAGATTTGTGAATATGGTATTTTTTCAAATTTTTACACAGAAGATTGCAGCGATTCCAGAGTTTTTTATACACTAGAAAATTGTCTTCAGTTGGAAGCTTCCGGTATCGTCGTTTAGCCCTATCTCTTCTGGCCATCATACTTTTGATCGAATCAGTCAACCACGGAGCAGGTAATTGTTTCATTCTGACACACTTGACTGGAGTATGGACGTCGTACAGGAGAGTTTAAAGATTATTATAAAATGTAGAAACCATCTCTTCAACTGTATCAGAGCCACAGACAATAGAGCAGTCAATGCTACCCGCATCAGCCCGCAAATGTTCCAAGTCAATGTCCTTAAAACTTCGAAGAAACATGAATTTAGGTTTGGGTTTAGGAGAACAAAGTTTGTATGAAAGGTATATTAGATCGTGGTAGGAAAAGGGATATGTCAACTGACTGTGAGTCGCCACCATGCTAGGATTTGATACTTTTATTAAACCAATAAGTGAGGGATTGGGGTATTGAGATGTATGATGAGTCGCTGAGAGTAGGAGAATATGCATATTTGTAGAGGAAAGAACTGAACGTATTTGATTTAAGGAGACATGTGGTATAGTCACCTAGCGGAATGGTGTGATCATAAAGAGGGCATAGTGTTTCAAGTTTTGATTCAAGGGAAGAAAAATAGTCGATGCGATAAGAAAGGCTGTAGAAGACACCTATAAGAAGTTTGGTATGATGAAAGAAAATTTCAACAAAGAGATGCTCAGCTGACTGGGAGTAGGCACTGGGAGAAAGATCTACTTCTTGGGAAGGAATGTCAGCTTGAAGGTCAATGGCAACTCCACCGAATCCTTTCCCAGTGTCATTTCGCAGCAAACGATATCCAGGAAAAGAGTATTGAGTGGAGGGAATAGCAGGCTTAAGAAATGACTCAGAGATAAGAACTGCATGAACGGTCTTGGAATCAAAAGAAGACAGAAGATCAAGATAGTGAAAAGGAATACTCAGTGCGTTAATCTGTACGATGTTGAGGAATTTCGAAAAACGCGAAAATTTTGTCACACAGAATTACGAAATAATTTTATTATTATGTCGGCAAATCGAGGAGAATAGCCATCAAACAGTTTCTTGTCTGGAAAATGTATGTGACGTTGTTTGTATGGCATCGTTTGATTTGTCACATGATGTTGCTGCCGATTCTCCCGTAAGTGATGGATTGGTGGAGTAACCCAAGTGTCTCTCATTAGCCACCCTTCTTGGGTAGTTGCCGTAATTCATTTGAGAGTCCAATGCATTGGTAGAATTTCTCTTACGATTGAATTCAATAAATTCTTCTCTATACAGAGAAGACACACTATACACACACACACACACGCACACTATACAGTTCGTACTATGCATCCAGCTCGTCTAGGAAGTGGTAGGTGAATTATGGCACGTTAATAACTATTTTGGAATCTTGTATGAATCCCACTCCAAGTAGGGTTTTATTTTCTGTTGCCTTTAGTAAAACGATTAAAGTTGTGATTATTGTGTGTTACACTCTGTTCAATAAGAAAACCGTCGTGGAATAAAATGGAAACTACTTGTTGATTTGTTTATGGCAATACAAATCACTCATTTGTCAAGAAGACGAACTTGACACAGCTTTGTTTATTGCGATAATTTTGTGTATTCTTCGTCAAATTTTAATTAATAATTATGTCGAATAGTGGTAAAAATTTACCCAGTACCGTTAGGAAATTTATATTTAACATAATAGGGTTTTGCCAGCAAGAAAAGGCAGCAAAACACACCATAATCGACCTCAACAAGATCACTGAACGTGTTGCAGCAATGTGTGGTATGAGGAATCGTTTCACAGTTTTATTTCAATATTTATAGACTTCCCACCAGCTCTCAGGTAATCTCCGGTCCCTGGCTTATAGAGATCTCAACTAAATTTAAGTGTTTCACGTAAATATAAAGTATTACGAAAATATTTAGTTGAATTTGTTAGGATCAATAGCCCGAGTAAAGAATTTTGATACTTTATATATTGAATGATAATATGTATGTTTATTTTTGTGTAAATAAGGCTAACTTGAGTATTTTGTGCCATAAACAAACTGTAAGTAAAATAAAAAAAGAAGGTTCGACCAATAATGGTGTGTGGCATACTCAAGCAACACACCGTAAAGGCAGACCGAAAAAAGTTATAATTGATGATTTGATGAGTGTGTTATCCGGAACAAAAGAGAGTTTTATGCAGTAAGAAAGGAAGTTCCGACTTTGAGAAAACTGCATCGGGTTCTCAAGGAGGACATAAACTTTTGCGGTAGTGTAGCTACTTTATCAAAAATTTTGAAACAACTGGGTTACTCCTACAAAAAATGTCAGTCAAAACGAAAAATTCTTACTGAGAGACATGATTTAGTGGCTTAGCGTGCTAAATACTTGCGAACAATCAAACGCTTAAGAGAAGCTGGTAAACCCATAATATACGTTGATGGGACGTATATTCATACGTCACACGAAGTCAATAAGTGTTGGCAAGGTCTTGATGAACCTGGTGTTTCGAAAGCGATTTCCCTTGGTCAAAGATACCTACATTGTAGTTCACGCAGGCAGCAAGGATGGATTTGTCGAAAACTGTTTGCTGGTTTATAAAACTAAAAGTATTTCAGCGGATTACCACCATGACATGAATCAAAACAATTTCACTAAGTTGCTAAAAGAAAAACTGTTGCCAAACTTGTCTACACCGTCTGTCATTATATTAGACAATGCGTCGTATCATTGCACACGCATTAATAAGCCCCCAACTAGCAAGGATAAAAAGGATACTTTAAAAAGATGGTTGGAGTCTAATGGAGTAGATTATCCTGCTGAAGCTCTTAAAGTAGAACTTTTAGACTTAGTAAAAATAAATAAAGGGGAACCACTAGACATAGACATAGACATAGACATATACTTTATTGCACACCGTGACACAAAAACATTAAAATAACAAACAAGGACAGAAAACAGAAATGTACAAAAGGCGGCCTTATTGCTAAGGTAGCAATCTCTTCCAGGCAACCTTTGGGTAGGAAAATAATAAAAAAAATATGAAGCAGAGCGGGTGGTGGCTAACAATAAAAAAAAATGAAATAATAATAATAATAAAATATATTTATATATTACATAAACTACAGCTCTAATATTTAAGTACATAATATAACAATATTACATATACTAATACATATAATACAATATTACTATGAAAGAAAGGAACATATGATAACAAAAAGGGTTCATTGGGTAGAGGAAACGGAGTTGAGGAAATGGGCTTTGACTCGTAACTTAAAGGATTCTAGGGAAGGAGAACGTCTTATGGATTCAGGAAGATTATTCCAGAGACGGATAGACTGGACCGAGAAGGATTGAGAGAGGAAGTTAGTAGTGTGAGGAGGAATATTTAATGAAAGATTATAGCAAGAGCGGAGATTTTTATTTAGAGTAGCTGAACGGAAGGTGAAGAAGTTTTTGAGATAGGCGGGAGCATTAGGATTGGACAGGATAGTATACAAGTGCGAAAGGATGTGACAGTCCCTACGAAGGCGAATGGGCAGCCATTGAAGACGGGAACGGTAGTCGGACACATGATCAAATTTCCGCAGACCAAAAATAAAACGAATGCAAAGATTTTGCAAACGCTCTAATTTATTTATAAGCTCAACCGTTATATCAGGGTAACAAACATCGGCATAGTCTAATATTGGCAGAAGTAGTGCATGAGCCAAAGATATTTTGGTTTTGATAGGCCGAAAGTTTTTAAACCGTTTGAGCGAGCCATACGCGGCAAACACCTTCCTACTTACCTCTGAAACGTGAGGTTTCCAGGACAAACTACTATCAAAAATGACTCCAAGATTTTTTACTTGATCGCTAAAAGGAATACGTACGCCATCAAAAATAACTGGTGGTAGTGTATTATAGTCAATCCTTGCAGCGTACCATCGACCTCCAATTATAATGGTTTGGGTTTTGCCTGGATTCACATTAAGACCGTGA
Source organism: Aproaerema taeniolella (assembly GCA_949987775.1). Classification (NCBI taxonomy): domain Eukaryota; kingdom Metazoa; phylum Arthropoda; class Insecta; order Lepidoptera; family Gelechiidae; genus Aproaerema; species Aproaerema taeniolella. The sequence goes on along the minus strand of OX465266.1, from coordinate 15,692,727 downwards.
GAGCGACTCCATCTATTAATACTTACAAGGTCCTGATTAATAATATCAATCGCATTCCCGAGTTGTGAAATTGGAGCCTGTGTATAGATTTGGAGATCGTCTGCATACAAATGATAGGAAGAAACAAGAGGAAGGGTTATGGAATTAATGAAGATAGAAAATAAGAGAGGGGAAAGGACGCCACCCTGCGGTACGCCGGCAGACGTGTTACACCACGTAGAGAAGGTTTCTTCAATACGGATGCGTTGCCGACGCCCATACAGGTAACTATAAAACCAAGCCACCACAGTTGGAGATATGTTAAGTGAACGCAGCATCGCAAGGAGAATATCAAAATCAACAGTGTTGAAAGCGTTACTGAAATCCAGTAACGTCAACACTGTCAACTTCTGATTCTCCATACCCGTACGAATGTCGTCAGAGATTTTAACTAAGGCAGTTGTCGTACTATGACCGGGGCGGAAGCCGGATTGAAAAGGATTGAAAAGATTGTTCATGTTAAGGAAAGAGGAAAGTTGTTGCTGAACAAGTCTTTCAAGGACCTTGGACAGGAAAGGTAATATGGATATAGGACGATAGTCTGAAAAGGAACTAGGGATGGGCTTTTTGGGCAGTGGGACAACGTGGGCTTCTTTCCAAGTGGAAGGAAACACGCCTAATGCAAAGGAATTATTAAAGATTTTTGCAATGATAGGGGAAAGGATGTCAATGATGGGAACGATCATGTTACGACTAACGCAGTCACATCCGACCGCATTCGACGAAATGGCGAGAGCATTCCTTTTAACATCACAAGCCGTGATATGACGAAAAACAAAAGGTGGAAAATCTGGAGCTGGCAGTGACGAAAGATTACTGATGGTACTAGACTTAATGTTGCTATCAATCGAAGCAGAAGAGGAGAAGTGAATGTTCAAAGCATCAATGTCAACATTGTTAGAGGTGGACTCGTTACGTGACTTGCCAACTCCAAGTTTATTGAGAAACGACCAAACCTTAGAAGGATCACCGTTCTCAACTGATTTGTGAAAATGGCGTCTCTGTATATCCCGTATCTTCGTATTGCAGCGATTCCTTATTTCACGATAATGATCCCGATTTTTGTCCGTTGCGTCAGTCCTGTACTTGGTCTTGGCTCGCGTCTTCCTCTCCATGAGGCCACGGACCTCATCGTTTAGCCAAGCTGCAGGAAGCTGTTTTACACGCACAGCTCGCACAGGAGCATGCTGGTCATACAGTTCAATGATTTTACGATTTAAAAACGCCACTTGTTCGTCCACAGACCCAAGATCATCTATGGTAGACTACTCTATTCTCTCGGCATCCTCACAAAGCTTATTAGTATCTATACCGGCAAAATTTCTAAGCATCAAGGTTTTAGCTTTTGCTTTAGGCGGTCGTAATCGGTATGAAAGATACACCAAATCGTGATACGAAAATTGATCTGCGGATACCTGACCATGCTTGTCTACGTGGTCAAGGGAAGAAACAAAGATTAGATCAAGAAGAGAGGGTTCACAATTAGGAAAGTGGTGAGTAGCCTTTAAGGGAAGAATATGCATATCACAAGAGTGAGCTAGTGAGCTGAGTTTTTGAGAATTAAGATTATTTTTCAACAAATTTGTGTTGAAGTCGCCTAACAAAATAGTGTGTGCATAGGAAGGAGATAAATTTACAATCAGCGATTCTAAAGAGTCAAAGTAATCATTATGCATAGAGGGATTGTAAAACACTCCGAAAAGAAATTTGCAGTGGGAAAGGCTCACCTCAAGGAAAAGGTGTTCAGCTGTACCAGGGGGAGGAGGTTGAGGAGATCTATGAACGATAGAGTAGAAAAGATGAGAACGTAGATAAATAGCTACCCCCCCACCATGAGTGGAACCGCAACGATCATTTCGCACAAGTTGAAAGCCAGGAAGAGAGAAAGAGGTGGAAGGGAGAGAAGGATTAAGCCAGGTTTCTGACACGAGAACCGCATGAATATTTTTGCTGTCGAATGAATCAAGCAATTCAGTATAGTGACCTGGAATGCTCTGCGCATTAATGTGGACTATGTTGAAATTCTTTTTAGTGTCAGAAAACGTGGCGTCCAGAAAGTCTGATAAAGAAGGTTTAAGACTATGAAAGCTGTTATCAGAGTCAGAGGAACAAGAATGAAATAAATCAGATGAATTTCCTATAGTAATATCCATAAATAGTATGCAATAAATAAATAAATATAAGTAATAAACACAAATGTAATATATTAAAAAAAAAAAAAAAAAAAAAAGAGTTAGGTTTTACATCTAAATACCTGCCAGCAGCCTAGAAGAGAAAACAAAAAAGAAAAAAAATACTTATTATAAAAGTTGTTGCCAATTCTGCAATAAGTAGGTACCATTAGAAATAATAATAACTCATAAAAAGGAATGAAAAAAGGAAGCAGGATTGACAACTTCAACATAATCATTTTATACGTAGTAAGCAAAGATTAAACAACACAAACACAGAAAGCAGATATAAGAACAGGAAAGAGACAAAGTAGTGACAGAAAATCACACTGCACACTTTATAGTTATTAATTACACACATAAAAAACAAAAAAAACAAAAAAGTAAAACACAAAAAAAAGGAAAAACTTATCACACGATACAGGCGCAGCTTGCACATAGGTATATTATGTTATAAGACTACCAAGCAGCTAGTTACAAGCCAGCAAAGAAAGGAGACAGAAAAATAATAATAAAATAGTTTTATTTCTTTGGCTGTATAGAATTAACAGTTTTAAAGTCATTGCCGTAACATAAATTGATTCTTGCCTTTTTTAACAGAGTATGGCTGCATTGTCATAGTTTTCCGTTGCCTTACCCGAAAGGAATAAGATAGACAAGACAAAATATTGCATAATTCGGCATAATTGAATCGCGTCATTGCGTAATATATGCGTAATACTTTAGAGACCTATTTATATTCAAGTGTAAGTTCCTTGTTAAATTATAGCCCACACATTATTAAATGTAATGCTGTTATTATCTACATCTTTAAAAATAAAGTGATTGTAAACCACGTTCACGAGAATAAACCTTTTTGTAGGCAAAGATACATAAGAATTCAGAACTTCAACAATGTCAGCAATAATGTGTGCATCTGCAAATGATATAGAATTTGAACAAGAAGAGGCTCAGAAGAAAGGCGTATTAATTAAGTTGAAACCAATCATGGAGGAAAAAAAAACATAAAATAAATTATTTAGATCACAGATTAGAAAGGCAAGTACTCAAAAATCTGTTTATAATATGATTGAGTAAACATATTATTATAGTGCAATGCCTAGGAAAACAACAAACTAAGACTAATTGTATTATACTTTTCTTTTAGGTACGTTGCGTTTCACTCGGGGCCCAGATGTGTTTGGAACAGGCACTGTGATGCCGAGACCACTGGTTGTGCCGGTCACTTGAGTCGCACCAGTAGTTGAGTTTGCTGCCGGACCCAGACAGGGGATTGACTCAAGCTCGTTGGTAGACGATATGCGATGTCGCTTACCATCCACACCGCAGACTATAACACGTCCTTCCTGTGTCCAGCATTTGGATACTCCAAACTTTTCACGTGCAGCCCTGAAGACCCGGTGCCTCCGCTTGGTCAGAAATTCCGACAGAGTTACTCCACTACCTTTAAGTGCAGTCTTTGAAAACCAGACTGCATCCCTGACCTCACGTTCACGAAACTTCACTAGGATGGGACGAGGCTTATCTGCAACAGGGCGACCCATGCGCTGAGCCCGACTCAGGTCCTCATATTGCATATTATCGATATTAAGTCGTTGACTGGCAAGCTCCACTACCGTACACTTTATGTCTTCCTTATCCTTCTCCGGCACTCCGTGAATAAGCAGCATCTTTCTGCGACTTCTCATCTCTGCGCTGTCACACTCTGCACTGAGCATATCTAGTTGCTTCTGGAGACCAGTGAGGGCACCAGTTACAAAACGTTGGAACGCTCGAAAATCGGCGGCGAGTGAGGCTACGGAGGGGGTAACTGCTGGTGCTACCGTCTTCAGCTCTTCTTCAAACGCTGCCATCCTCGTGTGAAACGATTGAGATATCTCCTCAATAGTGCCCTTCAAGTGCTCCATTGTGATAAATATGAAGTGATGTGATGACAAGTGTTGGTGAAAAAGTCGTTACAAATAAACGCTGATTCTGATGTTTTTAGTGAAAGGATATGTGTGACTACTAGCAGGTAGGCGTTTTCACGTAAACATTAATAATATTAACACCAAATTTTATGTCAAAAAGTAATAAATACGCAAATATAGCATAAATCAAAACAATAACACGTCTACTGTTTTTCGCTCCTACCCGCCGAAAAAAAAGTCTCTTTTTTTCGGCGGGTAGGAGCGAAAAACAGTAGGTATATGTACTCGATCAAATAATTGAAAAAAATGGTCATACTCTCATCAGATTGCCCCCTTATCATTGTGACCTTAATGCAATAGAAATGACCCGGAGCCTTGTCAAAAGACAAGTTGCATCAAAAAACATCAATATTTCAGCTAAAAACTTATTACCAATTATACATGAATGCTTTGAAAATGTTACTGCAGAACACTGGCGAAAAGAATGTGATCATGTGCTGCATGTAGAACAAAACTATTGGGATGAAGACCGCTTAATTGAAAACGAGAAAGAATTTATTATCCATGTAACTGATTCAAGCAGTTCAAGTTCGGAAGAAAATGATTCTTTGGATATGTCTGTCAATTCCAAAAGTGATTCAACTATGTCTGGCGTTGAATATTAAGAATCGGAGTTTGACTATGGTTCTGATCAGGAAGAATAAATAAAATAAATAAATCGTATTTACAAATTTAAATGATTGAAATCAAAGAACTCGAATAAATAAATATTTGTTGACCTAATCTGACACACTAGTTTTTTTGCGCGGGTAGCCGTAACTGATAACAGCTGTTTTAGATCGCTCGTATTTATATCAACAAAATAAATTATTTAAATGAATTTTTAAACAACTTACGGCTCATATATGTGTTAAATCAAGCTTGAAGTACGCCACCAGCCTATTTTCACCTCTCGCTTTCCCTCATCAGTAAGTTTTCTTACACTGTTAACAACACTTCACTCACTATGGATGACATCACTCAACTGAAGAACACGATTGATGACCTGACCACTATGTTCACAACCCGTATGGCAGCCTTTGAAGAGAAGTCTTGCCCATCTTCTGTTAGCAATGATTTCCAATCATTCAAGTCCTTTGTACTTGCTGCTATCGTCAATCTCAAGAAGCAGCGGGAGATCATCCATCACAGCCTCGACTCCATCGAGATGAAATCTAGGGCAAACGTTCTTCTTTTGCATGGCCTCGATGAAACCCCAGGTGAAAACACTGCTGAGAGGCTTGCCACTCTATTCAGTGACAAATTATCCATCGAAATGACTGAATCGAAGATTGTGGCCTGCTATCGTCTAGGAGCCAACAAGCTGGCTGATAAGCCTCAGCCTATTTTGATACGCTTTATTGACCGAAGTTTTCGCGATATGATATGGTTTTCCAAGAAGGCTCTTAAAGACACTGGGCTAACATTCTCTGAATTTCTAACCAGCACTCGCCATCAAGTATTTGTGGAAGCTCGTAAGCGCTTGGGTAAAAGCAAGTCATGGACAAGTGATGGCAAAATCATTATAGTCATCTCCGACGGCAGTCGACGTAAAATCACTAGCATGCCGGAACTTATGCACTTCCTAGGTAACACGGCAGAGAAACCGCTTATATCTAACACCAGACAACTTAACAACATTGCTACAAAGTCACCCCAAGAGCCGCCCTTAACCGTTAGGCAAAACGACAAGCAGTCAAACCCTCGACGGCCTATCAGATCCACCACTTCATCTAAGGCGGGCACGGGTAAACCTACCAAGTGAGCTGCACTGGGGTAGTAGCATACGAAACGGTTTTCTTTAGTACTTTCGTAATTTGCTATCTTTAAAATGTTATTATTCCCTATTTATTATTAATCCTAATTCTCCGATGTTAATTTAACAATGTAAACAATGCAGGTAGTGCCGTAAACAATGTCTGTTAAAATTAGTTTGTTTTAAGATTACCCACTTTTGACCCACTTTTAATAATGTTACTTGTGCATTGGTTTTAGAACGTTGCTGAACCCCTGTTTAAATGTTGACCTTGAAACATTATGTTTTAAGTCGATTAGGTACCTATCGAGTCAAATCATTACCTATTACAAATATATAACTTTTTTTTTTCCTTTGGGTACACTTATTATTTTTTACCATAAGTAGTAATCTTAACAATGATTTGTGACTCTGAACGTCTCTCAAGGCAGTTTATCGTTTCGTTTTTGCTTTGTTTCCTGCTTTCATATATTTTATTTTATTTTAGTTATTAAGTTCACTGCTTGCGTTTGGTTTGTTGCATTATTAATGTGTTTTTATTTCTAATTTAATAAGTGTTAAGTATGTCCTTCTATGCAAAATTTGTGATTCTTACTGCATGAAAAACTTCATTATGTTGAATAACAGCTGCTGGCGAGTATCTTTGAGACGGAAGGCACATTGCCGAGTTGGACAAAATTAGAATAGTTTATTATTGTTTTCTATTTATTTATTTATTTTATTATATTTTATTTATTAAATTATTTTCTTATAATATTTATGTCAGACGTATTGCAACTTAGTTCAGATCTTGAATATTTTTCTTTATCATCGTTGTCGCTGGGAAGCCCGTTTAGTGATGCCCTGGATGTTTCGGATATGCCTTCTCTGGGCGATAACCTGCACGCTGCTCTATCTCCTTTTCACAAAAATTTCAATGTTGTGCATATTAACGCCCAGAGCATTCCAAACCACTATGCCGATCTCCTTTCTACCTTTTACAGTAAACACTTGCACGCAATCATTATTTCCGAGACCTGGTTAAAACCTACGTTACCTTCAATCTTATACTCCTTGCCCGGTTTCAGACTAATCAGAAATGACCGATGCTACTTGAAGACATCGGGGAAGGTAGTGGGTGGAGGTGGTGTGGCAATATACCTGAGAGGTGATATTGCCAGTCGCACTATTAGCCAGTCTTCTGGTTCCTTGAACTCTCCCGAGCATTTACTTCTTGAGGTCGAGCTTCATCACACGAAAATACTTTTAGGTGCTTACTATAGTCCAAACTCCAACATTAATTATTTTAGTTCGCTTGAAAGTATTTTGGTGGATTTGCGGCCTCAGTATGAGCACATAGTTGTGATGGGAGACTTCAATACCTGTCTACTGAAGGACGACAACCGTACTCAGCAACTCGTATCTCTAATTAAATCTGTGGATCTTCATCTCCTTCCGCTCAATCCAACACACTACCCTCACAACGGCCCACCTTCTCTATTAGATTTAATTATTACATCTTCACCAGATTTCGTAGCGTCACATGGTCAGTTCATGGCTCCGGCTTTTTCCAAACATGATTTAATCTATGCGTCCTTTAAATTTCGTCCTCCAAAGCGTAAAAACAAAATAATTCTTCTTCGCAATTATAGTAAAATTGATGTAAAAGCACTGCGCTCTGATATCTGTTGTGCTGATTGGAAGCCGGTCTTTTGTGCCTCGAGTGTCGATGATAAGGTCACTGCGTTTAGCAATATTTTGATTTCAATATTTGACATATACGCTCCACTGACCGCTGTACGTGTGAAGCACTATCCGGCACCTTGGCTTACAGATGAGATAAAGGTGTTGATGGCTAGAAGAGATAGGGCAAAAATTAAGTTGAGGCAACAACCAACATCGTCAAATAAGAACAGATTTGTTCTTCTGCGTAATATCTGCAATAAAGCAATCAGGAGTGCGCGACGGGCCCATATTCATTCTAAAATTAATAGTTGTTCACCTGACAAACTGTGGAAGTTCTTGCGTTCTCTCGGCGTGGGTAGGGGTCCGTCGAGCGTACCCATGTCCCTCGACATTGATGCCCTCAACCAACACTTCAGCTGCGGTGCACCTAGCCTGGATCCCGTCCTTAGACAGGAGACTATCTCTTACATTAAATCACTGCCTCCCTCTTTCCGTTCCTCCTCTCCCCTCGATCTTGGCACGATATCTGTTGCATCTATTATCAAAATCATTGGCTCCATCAAGACGCGGGCGGTGGGGGATGATGATATTTCCCTTCAGATGATTTCTCCTATAAAAACGGAAATAGCCCCCATCTTAGCTGAAATCCTCAACTGTTCCCTAAGCTCAGTTGTATTTCCTTCTTCTTGGAAGCAAGCTCATGTAATCCCACTGCCGAAAAAAGCCAACCCTGCATCCTTCTCCTATATCCATCCTACCTATCCTTTCAAAAACCCTTGAGCATTTTGTTCACCAACGTCTCTCGTCCTATCTCTTGCGTTCCGATGCACTCAATCCTCTTCAGTCCGGCTTCCGCCCCGGCTACAGTACGGTTACAGCCCTTGTCAAGGTCACCGATGATATACGCTTAAACATAGAGAATAAGGAGCTTACCCTCCTTGTTCTTCTCGACTTCAGCAGCGCGTTTAATACGGTGGACTTCGATATTCTGCTAGCTTTGCTTGGTAATCTAAACCTCTCTTCTTCAGCTTTGTTTTGGTTTCGGTCGTATCTCTTCGGGCGGAGGCAACTAGTTAGAGTTGAACACAGACGCTCAGGCTGGTCGACCCTGAAGGCAGGTGTTCCGCAAGGAGGAGTGCTCTCACCGATTCTCTTCTCAGTTTTTATTAATGGAATTACGTCTTCTATTACCTCTAAGTACCATCTATATGCTGACGACCTGCAGCTCTACGCCTCTGCTCCTTTGGGTGACCTCTCTAGAGCCATTGATAAAATAAATGCTGATCTTCGGGTCATTGCATCCTGGTCTAAAAGGTATGGCCTTTGTGTGAATGCTGCCAAGTCTCAGGCAATTGTTATAGGAAGCGACTATTACATGTCACGTGTTTCTAGTTCCGACCTACCCAGCGTTGTCTTTGACGGAAGCATAATTGCCTATTCTCCTATCGTTAAAAACTTAGGAGTCATTCTCGACCGTACACTTTCATGGTCCCCACACGTCAATGAAATTAGTCGAAAAATATTTGCCTCTCTTCACTCACTGAAACATCTGCAAAATTTTCTACCTATAGAGACCAAGACACTGCTGGCCCGCTCCCTCCTGCTTCCCCATCTGGACTATGCGGATGTTGCTCTTCTGGATTGCAATGAAGCTCTACTAGATAAACTAGAGCGCCTCCAAAACGTATGTATCAGGTACATTTATGGTCTTCGTAAATTTGATCGCATTTCAGATTTCCGTAAAAAGCTCAACTGGCTCCCAATCAGGCTTCGCAGAGACCTTCATATCTTGTCATGCTTGTATAATGTTTTAAATAACCCCTGTGCGCCAATCTACCTGAAAAAAAAATTTTCGTTCCGTGACGTGATGGCGGGTCGACTTAGATCGAGTCGCAATCTATCGCTGTGCGTGCCAGCCCACTCCACTACGACTTACACTAAATCCTTTGCAGTGCATGCAGTGCGGCTTTGGAACCGGCTGCCAGTACATGTCAGGGCTGCTCCCTCTGTGGACTCTTTTCAAAAGTCCCTGAAAAAACTCTGGGGTTTTATTCCTGTTTCTGATAACTGATTGTTTCTCCTTGTGATTGGTTATGTACGTCTGAATATATATATATATTTATACTTATTTATATATTTTTTAGATCTATTGTATTTATCTTGATTTATAAAAAATTATATTACTAGGTATTTACTTGTTTTGTTCCGCTTTAGAATAGTAATTCTGACTACTATTTTTTTTTTTTAAATCTTTTTTAATTGCATCGTAACCCGCGTCACCTGTGTCTCCTCTCAACTACTCTAAGGTAGACTGGAAGAGATCCCTCCAGGGATAAGTCCGCCTTTGCTATTGAATTACCTATAAAATGTTTTGTATAACACTGTTTTTGAGCAATAAAGAATTTACATACATACATACATACACTACATTCTTTTTTCATTTTTTTTTTCTAAATTAAAAGCAATTTTAAAGCCTTGCAACACGCCAACAAAGCTATGATAGACTTCGATTGGCATTTATTTATAAACAATATTCTCTTACTACTGTTCCCAAACGGTTTGATGAGTTTAAGCGTGAGCGTAGTAATCTATTGTCTTGGAAATGTTCAAAACAAGAAAATTTCACTACGGCAGGTAATGTTTGAGCTCTATGTTAGTAGGCATATGAACGTAAATAGTACCCAAAAAAATAAACATAAAATATTTTCCGCATTTTTTTTTACAAAAACCATGTCAATATTTATTTTTCCGTGACGTCTTTCATCACGGTTAGCCAAATTTATTTAAAAGATTTATTCATTTTTATCATCAAACGTTGAAAATCAACAAGCTCACTATGAGTATTTGCAGTAAAATTATTATACGTCGCAGTAACTCGTGATGGAAACTTGAATTTCGCCGTGACGGGAGCTGAGGAAACGGAGGTTTTTGATATAAAAAATAACCCCAGTAATTTTTAATAGTATTTTTGTGAGGTAAGCCACCTTTTTTTTACGTTATTTTTTCCATAACCAAGCTTGTTATATTTTAGGTGAATAAATATAAAGGAATGGAAATAAGTGAGATCGATGTCACTGTCCATGTCCATGTCGATGTCCATGTCCAGTTACGGGAATTGGTAACTCATGCACAAACATCACCAAAGTAACACTACCAAATGGCAAAACGGCTGCAGTACGACTGGCATTTGACCACTTTAAAGTAAGGAGTGTTTGTGAATAGTTTGCAATGTATATCAGCAATTGTTTAGGGGTATGGTAATTTATCCACTAAAAATATAAACTTTATACGGTTAAACTTTAACTTGCTTCTTGTTCGGCGGGTCCTGGGTTCGATACCCAGCCGGCCAAACATTTGTGTAAACAGCAGGTGTTTGTGTTTGTTCTCGGGACGTGGATGTTTGTGTCCGTCTATTTGTGTGTGTCCCAAGGGACCCACGACACAAGGAAAAACCTTGCTGTGGGCCTCTGAGTGTGTGACGTCTTTTTTTTCTTCGAATATCGTTCCAAAATATCAAGATTATTTGTCCGCGCTATAATGACGTACCAGTGTTGTCTACATAACAAAATCGGCAAATAAATACAGTGGCGCCCTCAATTCTCACGACGGTTTTCTTACTGAACAGACTCTAATTGACTTTTACAAGTGCGTTGAATGTCAGTGTTTGCTTACTCAAACTTGTAGCCTTTAGACTTGAAACCACAGTACAATTCATACGATGCTGCGCTACTCTTTGCACATGTGTCTATAAATGCTGTGCCGGACAGGCCTTCTACATCAACGTAGATAACTGGGCGAGAACGAGCTGAATTCGATTTCTTCCATTATCGGCTTTGGTTTTGGCTTAGAATACGTATTGCAATTATTGCATACTACATCAGGTGCGCACATCCATAGCACGAAAACTTTGGTGCCGAAGGTGAAGGAGCTTGAGCAGCAGCTATTGCAGTGGGGTTCTTGATGTTGTTTTCTCATCTCTGGCTTTCTTACGACAATCTTCCATTTTGTGTCTCATTATTTTGCAATAGTTGCACCGCTCTTTTTTGTAATTCTTTTCTCGCTTTTGATTTCTATCTATTTTTCCTTTGGCTGCGTCTTTATCTTTAATGATTTCCTCTACTGAACGGGCTTTGTCTAGTAATTCATCAAATGTTTTTATTGATGATCTTTCCTTGATAGATATTTTGAGTTGATCAAATATCATGTCGATTTGCTGTTCCTCTGTATGATCTGGTTTTGGTAACTGTGCAATAATAAGAATATTTCGGTGGGCTCATTATAATCTTTCTTAATGCCAATTAGTTCTTGATAGATGATGTATAGTGGCTTTTTTGGGGAAAAAGCATAATGGAGTTTCTTCTTGAAATCACCCCTAGTTGTTATTTGCTCCCTGAAACCTTGCCACCACGTTGCTGCTTCTTTCTTGAGAAGGAGCGGTAAACCGGCGATTGCGTCTTCGTCGGAGATTTTTTTTACTCGTTTGCAGTCTCACTCTCCCTCGTAGGAAGGCGTCTCTGCGAGCAGTCCACAGATAAAAATACTTGGTGAGTCAGTTGAGAAAGTGGATGTTGCACGTAATCTGGGTGTCCTCATGGACTCTAACCTGCAGTTTGAGGATCATGTTGCAGATATCGTGCGTGCTTGTTTTTATAGGCTAAAAGTCATTTACGATATCCGCGACTTCTTAAGTGTCGAGATGCGACTGTGTGAAACTTTGGTATTGTCCAAGATTAGTTATTGTATCATGACTTTAGGCCCGTGTTTACTCGCCAGAACTCAGAGATTCATACAGAGTGTGCAAAATGCTTGTGCTAGGTACCTACTGTTTCCGGATTCCACCTAGGACGTACGTTACACCATTCTTAAATAATAGTAACATTCTCAAAATGTCTGCCACGCTAGATCTTCTGTATGTGTCAATGGTTTTTGACATTATAAAAACTAAGACACCCACTTATTTATATAGTAAATGAACTTGGTCAGCTGAAAAGTTCAGGACGATACCCACACATGCATGAATTTTATTTTCTCCTGGGCATAGAACTGCTGCTTTCCGTGGTAGTTTCAAACACAGAGCATCAAAATGTTGGAATAATATTCCACCACCCGTATTTAAACTTACTTCTAAGGTTTATTTTTAAATCAAAAATTAGATCAATATTGCTAGATCTCCAAAAACAAACATGCTCCTAAAAAACCACCCAATCTACCAATTTACCCTTTATAATGTATCCTTAAATTGACATAATTTCCATAATAATAATCGATATCATAATCATTCTTATCTTCTTACCCATTAAATATTATAATATGTTATTCTTACACAACATACTTACCCATTAATATTATAATATGTTAACTTACTCTACATCACCTTACACTGTCGTCTATTTCAAATTTTCATCTTCACTGCCACTCTTGCTAAATTTCTATCTAGGTCCTGACGGAAGATCACCGCTACAGACTTTATCTGCAGCATAATGCTGAGTCAGCGCCTCTTCACTCCTGTGACACTCAGTGTTGACTGATTGTAACTATTATTTAAATGCTTAACTTTTTCATCTTGCTTTGTTTATGTGTTTTGTTGTGTGTTATTGGAGTGAATAAAGCTACTATATATCTATCTATCTATCTACGCGTGCTCAGCCCGCTCTTGGTCTCTTCTTTTTTTTACTCAATACTCACTTTTGACTTGGTTTAATCTCAAACGGAGAGTCTGCTCCTTTACGTTGGTACTGGAACTTCCAAGGACCATCGCCAATGCATTTAAATTTCACGGGTTTTCCTGTTTCTATTGTTTTAGTTTCAAGAAGAATCATAACATCATCTGTGATTAGAAAAAATAATGTAATGGTTTGACTAAAAACAAGTAAAACTTTTCGCTAAACCAATGAGCAATATTCCTTAAAAAAATTCAAGAGCTATATAAAGTACTAGCTTTTTCCCGTGGCTTCGCAAATAACTTTCAGTCACCTGTTAGTGACATTCTTTAAAAAGTTGATTTTTAAATAATCGCAATTCATAGAATTTTAATTTATTTTACGGTGGTACTTTTAAAGGATGGAATATATTTTTTTAATTCCCTCACTTCACTTTTATCTAACTTCAAAATTGGAGGAGGTTCAATGTTCGACTGTGTGTATCTTTTTAAAAATTATGGCTTCTTTTTGAAATTTAATTTTATTTATTGGGCACTGTAACAAATTATTGTAAATCATAGAAAAAATCATGGAAATATAATGCTAGGTAGTACAGATTTAAATGAACACTTCGATTATTACCATGCACAACACTTACTTATACAACGTGTTAATGAAAAAAAGCAAAACGTGAAATTAATTTGTTCAAGATTCAGCGTAGAATCGATTCCACTAATAAAAAATAGGGTTTAAATTTTAAGAAAATAAATTAAATTACGCCATGTTAATCACGGGGGCGCACACAAGATCCTTCGTGCCCCAAAAGCCAACCTGACCAACGGACGAGGCTCTGGCGACCGAACCAATGGCGGTATATAAATCTAGTGCTGGGGTAAATTCACCTGGCCAACGACAGGCAGCAGTGTCGTTGGTGCGACACCCAGTACCTGCGCTCACCAACCCGCTTGCCGAGAGTGGTGAGTATGGGCAATATCCCCCCAATGTCAGAACACCAAAATTCACGGCCCCTAGTTCCCGGCCGCCCTGCTATTCCAGGCCACGGCAGTGCTAAGAATCTCCGGGTTACGGACGTCTGCCAAAAACTGACCCTGGCGACGTATAACGGACGCAGTCTATGGCGGAAGTCCGAAGAGAGGGGGAGGATACGACAACCCTAAACTCAGGCCATTTGTTCTATTTCAAGGAAGGAGACCAGACATCCCAAGGTGGCATAGGTTTTCTTATCAATAAAGCACTCCATGACAACGTGGTGGAGATATCCAGTATATCGACCCGGGTAGCGTACCTTGTACTGAAACTGACTGAAAGATACTCTCTTAAGGTCATACAGGTATATGCGCCGACGTCAAACAGCTCAGATAATATGGTCGAGGCCCTATATGAAGACATTACCAAGGCCATACACACAACCACCAAGACCCAATTCACCGTTGTCATGTGGGACTCTAATGCTAAAGTAGGGAAACAAGGTCGAGACGATTTGCATGTTGGACTATATGGAAATGGATGCAAAAACCATAGGGGACAGATGCTAGTAAATTTCCTCGAAGCAGAAGGGTTCTTTTGTAGGAACTCGTTCTACGAGAAAAAACCCCAAAGGAAATGGACCTGGCAAAGCCCCGATGGCAAGACGAAGAACGAGATCGATTCCATCCTGACGGATAAAAAGCACATGTCACCGCATGGTTAGAGGCACCCTAAATATCGATTTTAAGCTGGAAAGAAGCCGAATGATGAGATCTGTTCTTCGTCCGACACTGCTCCAAGTCGAGAAAGGTTCAGATGCCTTTCAGCTAGAGCTGAAAAATCGTTTCGCCCTACTCGAAACCACAGGCAATATTGACAAGGACCTCGAAAGCGTGGCACGTACAATAAGTGAAGTGGGAGTCAGGCATTTTAAGGGAAAGCGAGCACGACGAGAAATGCCGGAGGATGTTTTGTCAGATCCCCAGACACTCCATAGAGAAATCTGGAAATTGGCGAGACGTGACCTCCGAAGCTCTAATACTCGCCTCATACAGGAGGCGATTGAGCAGAACCGGGGGTCAAAAGTCTTTTCCAAGAGCCTGAGAAGGAGTTGTGGTGGTCGTGGTAGATGCGCAGGTAAAGTCGAGCAGGGAAGTAGTGAAACGCCGAGTGCCGTTGGATGAATGCTCGTTTATTAGATGCGCCGGCCGTATTTATACTTTGCCCGCGGCGATTTTATGTAGCTACCCTACATATACTCCCCCCCTGGGAAATAAAACAACTTTCGCGAAAGAAAATATATTTCCCTTTCCGCGACGCCTAACAAATAATACATAGTTAAAACTCAGTTAGTGCGCTTGAGGCGTTGTACGCGGCGTTGAGTTGAGCAGGCGCTTGCAGCGGTGTACGGTGGGAGGGTGCTGACGTAATGCAGCGTCACCGGGCCGGTTGCTGGAGCTCGCAGTACGTCGATGACTTTCAGCCGATGCGGTCGTCGTGCGCTCCTTGCCTCGATGAGTGTCGATTGCTAACAGCTGCGTATTTCTCGTAACACGTGTTCGTTGTGAAGTATACTGCTGCCTTTGGCTGGCAAGCAGTATCTAGTGCTTGTGATTCGGTGATGCGCTTAGTGTGAATGCGCGCGTTGCGCGTATGGCGTATGGCGCATAGCGTAGTAGGGTAGGCAGAGCTTCGGTGATGCGTTCTGCGTGAATGCGCGTAGTGTGTATGGTGTATGGCGTATAGCGTAGCAGGGTAGGCAGAGCTTCTAGCGTGTGATGTGGCTCACCCCTGCTGCATCCATTCTTGAATTCTCTTGAGTTGCTCATGCACTTCCGATAGGTCCATCTTTGCTGAGCTTGCGACATGTAGTGGTGCGCTCATGCTAGCTTGGCTTCCTTATATGTGCCCATTTGTACGGTCATTTTGTGCTACCCGCCGGACAGAGTGTTAGGTGAGGATCTTCTGCCGTCCACCCGCCTCTTTATTTCCCAAGCCAGTGAGATCCGCTTGTGGAAGGCCGGTAGGAAAGCACGAGTGGAGGGCTGTTGTTTGTATAAACTGTGTGTGAGTATGCTAATGCATGTTCGAATGAGCAAGTGAGGTACTTAGCAGTGATGTAAATGTATGTACGATTTGATTTGCGTTAAATAGTATGTAGCTATGTATGCAGGCATATTATTTAGGTATAAAATTGTATCTATGCGATTGCTAAGTCGGTGCGTACCGAACAGGTGGTTTCGAAACTCTGCCTGAGCGAGTTTGTATGCCTGTACTCGTTGTAGTCGTAGTCGTCTTGTCTTCGTTAGCTTTTTCGTTGAGTACGTAAGCTGGTTTCAGCCTGTCGATCGATATGACCGTTGTTCGTAGCGGTAGCTGGATTTTAAAATACTTCTCTTTTTTCTCGAGTACTTCGTATGGTCCGTCGTACGGTGACGTCAGTGGCTTTTTTACTGTGTCATTTTTTATAAAAACATGAGAACATGTTCGTAGATCTTTATGAACGAAAGCACTGTGGTTTGTTTTATTTTCGTAAGTAGGCAAAATGTTCGCCATTGCGGTGACTAACTCTTTCACATAGTCGGCGTCGTTCGTGACTGGTTCCGTAGGTGACTGGTAAGTGAGTAGGCAGGGACTCATTTTGCTATCTCTGCGTAATGTAGTCCTTAAGCCTAGTAACACAGTATGGATGTCGCTAGACCAATTGATCGTGTTACCCCTAGCCATTAATGCTGCTTTTAGGGTTCTATGCAGGTGTTCGACTTGTCCATTCGCTTGAGGGTGATAAGGCGTTGTCCTTATGCGTTGTATACCGAATCGTTTCAGTAGGCAGTTGAAAAGATGCGATTCGAACTGACGTCCCTGGTCAGTTGTAATGCGTAGCGGACATCCGAATCTCGTGATCCAGGTCTCGTATAGTACCTTTGCTACAGTGTCGGCGGTAATGTCGCGTACTGGAACTGCTTCTGGCCACTTGGTGAAGCGATCAATCATGGTAATGACGTATCTATTGTCACCTGATTGTGGCAGTGGTCCTACTATGTCGATGTGTATGTGTTCGAAACGTTGAGAAGGTGGAAAAACTTGGTGTGCTGACTTAGTATGTCGATTGACCTTTGACTTTTGACAGTCGATGCAACTTCGTGTCCACGTCCCAATATCTTTATTCATGCTTGGCCAAAAATACTTTGACGACACCTGTTTTCGCGTCGTACGAATACCCGAGTGACATAATTCGTGTTGTGCTTTGTATGCTTCGTAACGATATGTCGGCGGTAGATAAGGGCGAGGTGTACCCGTTGACATTTCGCATGCTACTGTTTGCTTCGTGCCTGGTCAGGCGATCTGTGAGAAACGTAAATTCGGTTTTTTCGTTAAGCGTTCGAGTTCTACACAGTTTTTTTGATCGACGGGTAGATTTGCAAAATCTATAGTTGTCGGGTAGGAAATAGCTTCGATGCGTGACAACCAGTCGGCAACCGTATTTTGGTTGCCCTGCAGGTATATGATGTCTGAGCAGAACTGGCTGATAAAACTTAACTGTCGTTCCCTTCGTGGAGTGTCGTTTTCGATAGGAAGTTTCGTGAGCGCGTTTACTAACGGTTTATGGTCTGTATAGACGATGACGTCATTTCCTTCGATAAGTCGTCGAAATCGTTTCACGGCCGCGTATATCGCTAATAACTCGCGATCATATACGCTGTACCGTCGCTGTGTGTCGCTGATCGTTTTAGAGAAAAAAGATAGGGGTTTCCACTCACTGCCTATCCTCTGTTGTAGTACCGCGCCTATGCCGCGATCTGACGCGTCTGACATAATACATAACGGTGCGCCCGGAACGGGGTGTGAGATCATCGTAGCTTTCAAGATGCTTTGCCGGCAATCTTCAAATGCTTTTTCGGCCTCAGGTGTCCATTCGATGGGCGTCTTGTCGTTTTTTTTCGAGTTATGCAAGTATTTATTCAGCTCGTGCTGTAATTGTGCTTGTTGCGGTAGGCAATCGCGATAAAAATTTATCATACCCAGAAATCTACGCAATTCTTGAACATTCGCCGAATTTTTGTAATTAGAGATAATTTCGACTTTTTCTGCAGTCGGCGCTATTCCTTCGCTTGTAACTTTATACCCAAGAAAGTTGATTTCGTGTTGGCCAAATTCGCACTTATTTACGTTTAGCGCCAACCCGTATTCGTCTAATCGCGATAAAACTTGTTCAAGTACTTTCCGGTGTTCCTCTTCGTTCCTAGAAAAACAAAGTTTGTCGTCTACAAATGGAAACGCACCTTCTATTCCTCGTAAGACTTCGTGCATAAATCGCTGAAAAGTCTGACTTGAATTTCGTAGTCCGAATGGCATACATTTAAATTCAAAAAGACCAAACGGTGTAATTTTTGCTGTTTTCTCTGGATTTGCCATAGGTATCCAATAGTAGGCGCTCTTAAGGTCGAGTGAAATCTATGACACGCGGGTATAGGGTAGCGATCCGGTAGTGTCACTGAATTTAATCGGCGGTAACCGCCACACACACGCATCGAGCCGTCCTTTTTCTTGACTACGTGAAGTGGACTGGCCCAAGGGCTCTTAGAAGGTTGGCAGATACCCATCTCCATCATCTTGGCGAACTCCTCTTTTGCGGCTTTATACTTATCAGGTGGTAGTGGTCTCGCCTTGGAGAATAATGGTGGGCCTGTGGTTTCGATATGGTGTACCACCTCGTGTTTCGAAGGTTCTTTGAATGACATGGGTCGTAACGCGTCTGGATACCTCTTAAGTAAGTCGTAGTACGCATGGCTTTCGGTGACGGTGTGTACTGCCTGTTGGTCCGTCTTCACAGTTACCGTACTTACTGATAGATCTGTGACACGGTCGATGAGTTTTTTATTATGTAGATCTATTAATAGCTTGAAATGTTTAAGGAAAACGGCTCCTATGATTGACATTTTTACGTCGGCAATGATGAATGTCCAGCGAAAGTTTCTACGTTATCCTAGATTTAGACATATTGATTTTTCGCCGTACGTACTTATAGGCGTTCCGTTCGCGGTATATAGCTTGTACGCGGCTTCTGAACATTTTTTTACCTTTCGCTGTGCGGCTAAGACAGATATCTCCGCACCGGTGTCGATAAGAAACCTCTCGCCTGACTGTTTGTCTACTATACATAAGCGGCTATTTTTGCTGACACCGACTCCCGCCACCGTCGGTGTCGCATCTAGTTTTCCGGTTTTTTGTTCCTAACGCTACACGGAGACCTACATTTTTTTGCCTTCTCGCCATAGGACTCGTGATACCAATATTTTGTCGTGGTCGGCGCGCCGTGTGTCGCATCCCGGGTCGCTCTCTGCCGAGAGCGCATGCGGGAGCGAGACCGATTGATGTCACGCCGTCGTGAGCTGGAGCGAGAGCGATAGCGCTGGCTACTTGTTTGCATTTCTTCGACCTTGCGAGTGAGTTCAGCTATTTGTTTTGCTAATGAGTCTTGCGTAACCTGTTTTTGCTCGATTGAAGCTAATGTCGAAGTACTTGTGTATTCTAGCATCTTGTCAGCCATTTCCGCGAGTTCGTTAAGCGATGATTCTCGATTGACTGACAGCACCGCGCGAGCCTGCGCGGGTAGCTGTTTCATCCATTCAATTTTAATACCCTCTTCGGTAATTAAATCGGAGCCTAGTTCGCGCATCCGTCGTAATAACTGCGATGGCTTTTGATCGCCTAGTTCTAAACCACTAACGAGCTGTTGAAAGTTCTGGACGGATGACTTTTCGTACACAGATATCAACCGTTCCTTCAATGCTGTATATTTACCTTTTTCGTGCGGCTTTTTAAGAATATCGCTAACATGGCGCAGTTCGTCAGTTTTGAGCTTTTGTAAGACATACCTATATTTTTGTTCGTCGGAAGTCTTGAGCGGTTCGACTATAGCTTCAAATTGTACGAATCATACGCTCGGCATTTCTTGCCAGAATGCGGTAAGCTTAGACTGTACAGACAGCGCACTCACGTCTATACCTGCGAACGGCGGACCGTCATTAGCCATTCTCACGCGTTTCTACTTAGCAATCCCTACCTATACAATGGTCTATGTACGACATTTTAAAAATATTTTTAATTTCGTTTAATTTTTTATTTAACATAAAGGAATAAGGTCCAGTTTCCTAAAAAAAATATATAAAAAATCTATCTTTTGAAATAAAAATATAATAATTAAAAGTTTCTCAGTAGGGTAAACTAATCATAAATACGGCATTATACAATCGTGTCTTTGCCAAGCTATCATGTCAATAAAAAAAACATAACTTTTTTTTCATTTTGTATTTGGTTGTTTATTTTTGAGTTTTATAAAAATAAAAGCAAAAGCTTTTGGTTAATTTTTTCTGAAGTCTTTTACTGCTACCGCATACCGGATTACGATTTAACTTTGCACGGACTTGTAGTGCCAGATTTTGACTGATTTTCTCACGACTACACCTTATTCATACCGAACTCCGAGAACTGCTTCAACGATAGTGATTAATACTCTTCGGATTTGTGGAATAACACTAATAACGACAGCGCAGCAGGCTTTGCTACTCAACATGGCATCTGACGAGTTACAGCGGTGGAGAGAACCAAAAAATGTTTTATACCTCTTTGTTCAAACACTGACATTAACTCACCAGATTTGACGTTTGTTACCATTCCAAAGGAATTGAAAGAAAGTTGGTGTAAAATGGATCATTTAAACGTGTAAGCGTCACCAACGTACATGACCAATAAAAATCAGGAACACTTTCAGAGGTTGGACTCATCATTGGGAAAATATGGGCTACACGCCCGAACGGCCTCCCTACTCCCCTCACAGCCGTCCCAAGCCTCGCATCACAAGAAACAATTGTAAGCGTTGTTCTGTCCAAAGGAAACTTTCTTAGGACACGACTACTCTCCTCAATTGCCAAGCAACGAATGTCCCCATCAGCAAAACTTCCCTTCCTTCACTGTACAACGGCTAACTCGCTTCTGCCTCGAAGAGGGGCGAACGTTTCCTTTTATAGGTGCTCCGCCCGGTGGGGCGAGCGCGCAGGTGTTGATGACTCAGTGAGCTAGCAACGCACAAAAGTGGCGTGATCGAGTCAGACCACGCACTGCGCCAACAAATAATCCAATAAAACCACACAAAATAGCATACTGCTTACATTCGGCCATACTGACTCACAGATCGCGTCCTCGCGGTATGTCTATGTTGAGTTTAAACAAAAATATGGCTGAAAACAATACTTTTGGACTTTTTGGCAATACTTGTCCAAATGGGTCATTATTTTTTTTTTTTACAGATTTATTTATTTGTTCATTGTCAATACCGTGCTAACATTTACCAAAGAGTACAGTACTAGGTTTACTTCCCTTAATACAATTCTGACTTCTCTTAATATAATACTGATTTCCCATTGTATACCAACTTCAAACACTGTAACATCAATATCTCATACTCAAATACCAAATCTAAACTATAATATTAACTTTTACTACATTTGTAGTTTCTCACTCTGCAATAGCAAATCCAATGTTACCATAATAACTTTTACTATACTTGTAGTTTCTCACTCTGCAATAGCAAATCCAATGTTACCATACTAACTTTTACTATACTTGTAGTTTCTCACTCTGCAATAGCAAATCCATACTAACATCACTCATACTAACTTCACTTGAAAGTCCTATTTTTTTTTTCGTCCTATCGCCGGCTTTTTCCTGTTACCCAAGGTGGCCATGGCGTGCTCTTCGACGACAATGCCGCACTTAGGCTTCATTGCTCACGTCCAGACTCACCGACTCACCGTTACTTTCCAGCCCCTGACTTTGGCTACAGAATCATTTTTGTGCTCGGTCCATGACCCTGACCGTTACCAGCACTAAACTCGCCTGCCCGGTCCATAACATTGACCGTAACCTGCAGAATCATTTTTATGCTCGGTCCATGACTTTCACCTTGACCAGCACTAAACTCGCCTGTCCGGTCCATGACATTTACCGGTTCATGACATTGACACTTATTTGGGACCATTTCACCCAATACTCCACAACAACGCATGAGTTTTACCTCTGCACTGACAGTTCCACCTCTTTGAACCTACCCGAAGCTTTAGCAAACCCGATTATATCCTTTATGTTAAGCTCTTGTATTTGTTCTTTTTTTTACCTCATCCATGCCTATTGTCTCCCATCTTACCAGCGCGTACATTGGACACTCAGTCAGGAAATGGAGACTTGTTTCCTCCTTGTCACATTTTGGGCATGTGGGATCACTTTTTAGGCCCATTATTGCTAGGTGTCGGTTCAAGGGACAGTGTCCCGTGAGCAGACCCACTACAATCCTCATGTCCTTTCTATTTAACTTTAGAAGTTGCTTCGACTTTCTTTTTTCATATGTCTTTAGGAAGATTTTTGCCTGGCGGCACTGTTTGTTGTGCTTCCATCTTAAATTGGCTTCTTCTATTATCTTGCTTATTATTCCTTTACTGATTTTACTTGATATAGGTAACCTGGGTTCCAGGCCAATAAATGTCTCATCGGCCCCTTTATTTGCTAGCTCGTCTGCAATCTTATTACCTATATGTCCTTCGTGCCCCGGCACCCAGGCAATGGTAACTTTAGTCTTTTTGGCTAAGGCGTTAATAGCCTCCTTACATTCTGTTACTAGGGCCGAGTTAGTTTCGGCTCTGTTTAGTGCCTTCAAAGCAGCCTGGCTATTACTATATATTATGATGTTCTCTTTGTTTTCAGTGATCATGCTGTCTATGATTCTAACTCCCTCTGTAATAGCAAGCACCTCAGCCTGGAAAACGCTAGCGCATCTTCCCAGGTGCATGGTAACTTGGCCGTCTATCTGGTTCATGATGTGTATTCCCAGTCCTGATAGTTTTGTTGTTTCTTTCCTGGAGCCATCAGTGTAACACACTATCTTTGGATCTTGTATGTCCAAGTTCCAGCTTTCTCTAGCTCTTATATGGATCCTGTATTTTTTGTCAAAGATTACTTTTTTCCTGATGAGGTCATTATTAGAAAGTATCATTGACAACTTCCCTCCATACTTTCCATCTAATATGGTGTGTCCTTTATCCATGAAGTTCCCTTTCTATTCAAGGCTTGATTTCATCCTATACCATTGCTCCATAGCTCTCTTTTAAACTTCCAAGTCCCGAGGATGCAATCCCAATAATACATCTAAGGCAGCTGATGGAGTGGTTCTCATCGCTCCTGTGATCATTAGGGTTGCCAGTCTTTGTACTTTCGCTAGTTCATTCCTGTTTGCTTGTATGGTGGTTTTATGCAACTAGACAATTGCTCCGTATGTTACTCTTGGAATTATGATTGCTTTGTATATCCACATCATGACATGTGGCTTGGTACCCCAGGTTTTGCCTACAGCTCTTTTGCATTGCATGAGTGTGATTTTTGCTTTATCGCATTGTTCTTTTATGTATGTGTTGAATTTAAGAGAGTTATCAATTGATATCATTTGTTACCTGCAGAATCATTTTTGTGCTCGGTCCATGACTTTGACCGTTACCAGCACTAAACTCGCCTGCCCGGTCAATGACATTGACCGTTACCTGCAGAATCATTTTTGTGCTCGGTCCATGACTTTGACCGTGACCAGCACTAAACTCGCCTGCCCGGTCAATGACATTGACCGTTACCTGCAGAATCATTTTTGTGCTCGGTCCATGACTTTGACCGTGACCAGCACTAAACTCGCCTGCCCGGTCAATGACATTGACCGTTACCTGCAGAATCATTTTTGTGCTCGGTCCATGACTTTGACCGTGACCAGCACTAAACTCGCCTGCCCGGTCCATTACATTGACCGTTACCTGCAGAATCATTTTTGTGCTCGGTCCATGACTTTGACCGTTACCAGCACTAAACTCGCCTGCCCGGTCCATGACATTGACCGTTACTTGCAGGTTTGTGTAACGTTCACGGCTGTTCCGTAGATCTTCAGAAGGCCAAACCCTTGACCTTGTCCTTGACCTCGCTATTGACCTCGCTATTGACCTCTGCATCCGACATCATCCACGCTTCTGGGGTCTTGGGCCGCGACTGCGGTGCCCGCCCCGACCTCGAGGTCGGCCATGAATGCGGCCGCGCCACCGTCTCTCTAACCCTGCTGCCACTGGTGGGGCAGCCAAACGTCTGCTCGACGCTTCATCATTTTGCTGCATGTTCTCTGAAACTCACAAAAAAAGAAACACAAACATCCATTCTTTCTGCTAATAAAATTACAGTTACGTTACGAATGTATTTAATCTAGAACAAACTGTAGTGTAGGTAGGGTAGGTATTAAATATAACTAGAATATTAAATAATATCTTCAAATAATATCAGGTAACATTTCAAGATCGGTTCTATGAAATGAGTCCACGTGTCTTCTTATATGGAAAGGAATATATCAAATTAATTCAGTAATATCATATTATATTCACAGAAGTATTTAAGCTCCCCTAAATTTAAATAAACAGTAGTAGTTTCTACTCGCCTTGCTAACAACATCACAAAACAAACAAAATTCAAACTAGAAAACTATAATGAAAATGTATAAGGCATTTATAAAAGTGGTCATATCTTCAAAACGGCTACTCCTAGCGCAAAAATAACAAATTTTCGGGCCCCCTTTAAGAAACCCCTACACACAGTTCGAGTAATCCGGTGCCACCATATTTTATTCCCTCGGTAACAGTTTTGTTCTCGATCATAGATTGAATGTAGGTAGAGAGAAAATTTCAAAGCACTCATAATTATTGTTCAAAAATATACGTTTACGTATGTACAGGTACCGAGTTGGTATTTTAAGACATCGATTACGTCATTCTATGTAAAAGAATGACTATTCTACGAATTGTACATAATAGTTGTAAAAATAGCTCTGCCAAAATGTAGAATTATAAAAATTACTAAAAACAGTTACCTTCATAGTGATTCCCTTTTATAATTGGTCGCTTTTTGCAGTTGTGTCGAATTAATCATGAAATATCTACATCAAAAGGAAACAAAATGATTAGGGCGTGTTACTTACGCGCTTATGCGTTGTTCAATCCCGCTTCTGAGATGTAAGCGTCACCAACGTACATGACCAATAAAAATCAGGAACACTTTCAGAGGTTGGACTCATCATTGGGAAAATATGGGCTACACGCCCGAACGGCCTCCCTACTCCCCTCACAGCCGTCCCAAGCCTCGCATCACAAGAAACAATTGTAAGCGTTGTTCTGTCCAAAGGAAACTTTCTTAGGACACGACTACTCTCCTCAATTGCCAAGCAACGAATGTCCCCATCAGCAAAACTTCCCTTCCTTCACTGTACAACGGCTAACTCGCTTCTGCCTCGAAGAGGGGCGAACGTTTCCTTTTATAGGTGCTCCGCCCGGTGGGGCGAGCGCGCAGGTGTTGATGACTCAGTGAGCTAGCAACGCACAAAAGTGGCGTGATCGAGTCAGACCACGCACTGCGCCAACAAATAATCCAATAAAACCACACAAAATAGCATACTGCTTACAAACGTAAGTACATTGAAACGTATCTCTAGTTAGTCTGTGATTGAAACTTAAATGTTGAACTTAAACTCAAAAACGCAACGGTATAGGTTATATGTCAACCAACTGTCAATCGTTTTTTTTTTTTTTTACTTTGGCAAAGGAGTTAATCTGTAGAATGCTGTAATAAGCAACAAATCGTACCCAAAATTTTAAAAATTAATTATTTTTATATCTATGATCAAAATTATTTGATATATTTTTTATTTGAATATGGGACCTTAAACCTGCTTAAAATAAAAAAATCTAATTATTTTAAAAATCTTGCACATAGCCCAATATGTGCGTGCTTACAATGCCGGTCGTAGCGGGCAGTCTGACGGGCTTGTCTGACGGGCTTGTTCGATGTCTCATAGGTTCTAGTCCCTCGATGGGTAGCCGCACCGTGCCGTGGGTGCTAACGCGGCTAGCGTCGTCGGGAGCGATACTGTGTGGCAAGTTTGTACTTGTGAGTAAGCAGTACCGTCCACGAAGAGGCAACTAGTGAGCGAATAGCCCGGGGCCGAGGTCGTTGGCTACGAGATATGTTGATTCGTCGTGTTCTCGATGCGGAAGCGTCGTGGGTCACCAATGTGGTGGTCGTGGTAGATGCGCAGGTAGGGTCGAGCAGGGAAGTAGTGAAACGCCGTTGGGTGAATGCTCGTTTATTAGATGCGCCGGCCGTATTTATACTTTGGCCGCGGCGATTTTATGTAGCTACCCTACAGAGTCATCTAATAAAGCTAAAGACCTCGGATGGCAACATCGTCACATCAGCACCGGAGATCCTCTCTGAAATCGAGGACTTCTACGGCAAACGTTCCTTAATAATGAATCGAGGACTGCATTAGTAAGGAGCCATTTGGAATATTGTAGTATAGTTTGGACGCCAACTTATAAGAAACATACAGATAGGATAGAAATGGTGCAGAAGCGTTTCACTGAACACCTTGCGTATAATTATAACATGTGCAGAAGATTAAATTCGACAAATGCTTGATATGGTATTTCTGCATAAATTAATCACAGGAAAAATTGACTGTCTAGAGATTTATCAAAAATTGATTTCTACACTCCAAGCAAAACACCGCGACAAAGCACTAAGAAAAAACTATTTGCGTCTGGTCCCTGCCGCACTAACCTAAAATTGCATTACTCTGTTGTTAGAATGTATAAACTACATTAGTTGTATTCAGATATTTTAGATATAAATGTAGATTCAGAGGCTAGGATTAAAAAGAATGTATTAGATAAAATGCTGCTTTATAAATTACTTTAACGAATTTGTACTTTCTACTGTCGCTATGTATAGCTTTAGTAAAACTTAACTTCATTGTTTTTAGATCTTATGTATTCATGTTTGTTTAAGTAGTATATAAACTGTGCGTGTGGTGCTGTCCTGTAAGTAGTAAGGCACTTAGTTCTAAATTAAGTTAGCATAAGTAATATATGTATCAGTGTTCTTGCTGTTGGTCAGCCAAAAAAATAAAATAAAATAAATAAACAAATTTTATGCTTCGCGAAACCCAAAGTCTCCATCCGACTCCAACGATCCACATGCCATGCTTACACGCCACTTAACCGACGACCTCCCAGATATAGACGAAGACGAAATTGCGGCAGCTCTCCGACAGCTTAGCGATGGGAAGGCTCCTGGCGAAGACGGCCTCAGAGTTCCTGAAGGCAGGAGGACGACCGGTAGTCAAGGAGCTCAAAAGGCTTTTCAACTCCGTAATAACCAATGGGACTACCCCGGAAGCATGGAGCAGGGGCGTGGTAGCGTTATTTTTCAAGAAAGAGGAAAAAACTCTCTTGAAAAACTATAGACCGATTACGCTCCTGAGCCATGTCTATAAGCTGTTTTCGAGAGTCGTCACCAATCATCTGGCCGCTAGATTTGACACCTTCGAGCCACCGGAACAAGCAAGGTTTCGCAAAGGCTTTAGTACCGTGAAGCATATCCACACAGTAAGGAAAGTTATGCAGAAGTGCGAAGCGTATAACCAGCCACTTCGTATAAAGCCTTCGACTCAGTCGAGACCTGGGCCGTTCTGGAGTCTTAACAGCGTTGCCAAGTCGATTGGCGATACGTGGAGGTGCTGAGAAGCATATATAATATGGCAACGATGACAGTTCAAGTAAAAAACCACCGTACAAGACCAATCCAATTGCTCAGAGGTGTTAGATAGGGGGATGTCATATCCCCGAAACTGTTTTACAATGCTCTAGAGGATGTCTTTAAGACGCTAGATTCGAATGGATTGGGCATCAATGTCAACGGCAAATTTCTATCGCACCTCCGCTTCGCAGACGACATAATAATATTGGCAGAAATACCACAAGTCCTGCAAGTAATGCTGCATAGCCTTAACGCTGCCTCAAGACGTGTCGGCCTTGGAATGAACTTGGACAAGACTAAGGTCATGTTCAATGATCATGTCGTGCCCAGGCCGATCACTGTTGACGGTGTTACGCTCGATGTTGTTCAGGAATACATATACCTCGGGCAAGCGTTGCAGTTAGGTAGAGATAACTTCGAGCTGGAAATCACCAGAAGAGTGCAGCTTGGCTGGGTAGCATTTGGGAAGCTGCATCATATCTTTTCGTCGCCACTCCCGCAGTATCTAAAGACCAAGGTCTTTAATCAATGAGTCCTACCAGTCATGACCTACGGAGCCGAAACGTGGAACATAACAGTGAGGTTGGCCCACCGATTGCACGTCGCTCAGCGAGCAATAGAACGCTCCATGCTCAGGATCTCGCTAAGGGATAGAATCCGAAACAAGATCATCCGACAGAAAACCGGAGTGATGGATATTATCCAAAAGTGTAGAGCAAGCTGAAGTGGCAGTGGGCTGGCCATGTTTGTCACAGAACTGACGAGCGTTGGAGTAGACAGGTTCTCGAATGGAGACCACGTCTTGGCAAACGTAGTTTAGGACGCCCCCCAGCCAGATGGTCAGATGCCTAAAGAAGATAGCGGGTAGTGGCTGGATGAAAACAGCGGAGGATCATGCAGAGTGGCGCATCTTCAGCAGTGGACTGCAATAGGCTGATATGATGATGATTTTGTGATTAAAATGTTTTGTGGTTGATTTGTAGATATATTTAGTCAGATGGGAGTGTTCGTTGACTGGTGCATGAGCAGCTAGCGGGAGTACAATTTAAAGTCCGAAATCCGTATTACTATACTTTTAATTATTCCTTACAAACTCACTTATTTTATGCGTAAACTAATGTGAAGGAATTATGTACTGACGTATTAATTGTTATGACCGACGCGGGCGGCGGCTGGAAATCCACTGTCGTTCCCCGCACTCCTCTGAGCTCGGGCGACGTGCAAATCGCCGCGTCAATATAATGTGTCACCACAATGGTAATCATTACTTAACTCTATCAGAGGCGAATGAACTATCCAGCTACGACGCTAGCTACTTACCTACTCATACACGTGCATGTATACATTGGATTCTTGCAATCAGCGTGTGAAAGCATAGACTTTTTTAAAAAAGCTGTAAATAATCCGCGAAATTTAAATTTAATAATTTATAATAAAAATAAATTGGGTTGTCTGAAGTTTTGTGCTTTTTCATTAACACGTTGTATTAATAACATATTCGTACATACAAGACAGGTACTGTGCTGTATGCGTCCTTAAACGCCTAATTATACTTATTTAAATAAATAGTTTTAATGTAAGAGGATCGAATCTTTTTAGGATTAAAGTCTCGCTTTGTCAATGAAAGAAAAGAAGTAAAAAGAAAATGACAAGGAAGGGGGGATTTATCAAAAGAAATAAAAATTTGTGTTTTTTTTGGGAGATGAGAGGGGAAAAATGATTTGTTTGTGAAAAAATAATAAAAAAGGGTTTGATAAAAATAATCGAAGTAATTGGGTGTAAATATTTTTTTTAGTTTTGGGATGTTGAAGATCGTAGTCGTTATCTTTTGCAAGGTTCTACCAGGTCCCTTAATTGAGGACGCTTTCCGGGGATCTTGCAAGGATAGAGAATGCAACTAGCCAGAAAGGTCAACTTCCGATCCAGGGGGGGAAGGGAATCAGTAAGAGTGGTAGTCTCGTTGGTGCTTTGATTTTTCAGAACTACTTTCCTAATGAAGAGGGCTTGGAGGGAACTATAAGTTTGGAGGAGCAAATTACCCTTACCCGAGTGTAAATACTCAAGTAATCAAGATTTATTTGTAAAGCGAAGTACTATTGGGACGGTTTTACAGCTAAGTTGACAGTTTTATATCTAATGTAAAGAAAACCCTTAAATAGAATTAACAGGACAATGAAAGCAAGCAGATTTATCCTGTCTCGAAATTTTGCTTAAAACCCTAAATTCCATTTACAATCAGAAAATCGCGAGTGACATATAAATAAATTGTGAAGTGTCAGTGAAAACAAAATCTATAAGAGGGAAGCCCTCTCATATTAAATAAAATGTTAGTGCGAATTGAAGAGAACCAAACAGTGTTGTGATAAAGTGCTGGAAAATCTCGTTTACAAATAAAATTAGGTAAAAAAACTTTTTAAGTTAAACGGTTTTATGTTAAACATACATTGCAATGTTTAAGATAAATGTACTAAAAACCAAAAAATAATAAAATAGATACAGTCGTGGGAATTATAAACATATGCATAGACTAGACTAAAATAAAACCGTGGGGCACGTCAATTGTCTACAAATTATCGACTTAATGTGCCCCACGGTTTTATTTTAGTCTAGTCTATGCATATATTTATAATTCCCACGACTGTATCTATTTTATTATTTTTTGGTTTTTAGTACATTTATCTTAAACATTGCAATGTATGTTTAACATAAAACCGTTTAACTTAAAAAGTTTTTTTACCTATTTTTATTTTTTAGTTTTTAGTTTTTATTAAAAACATACATTTGGTAGCGGCGGCCATCTTGTATTTCAATTTTTTATAGTATATTGTATTCTGCTTGTTGAGCCCTTTCATTTGATACCCATATTGATGGGATTGATAAAACCTACGTTATCCGCCATTTTGTAGCGGCCGCCATCTTAGATTTCAATTTTGTATAGTATATTGTATTTTGCTTGTTGAGCCCTTTCATTTGATACCCATATTGATGGGATTAATAAAACATAAATTATCCGCCATTTTGTAGCGGCGGCCTTCTTGAATTTATAATGATAATGAATAAACATAATTGTATTGTCACCAAAATCCAAAGTGTATACAAAATTTCAGATTAATCGGTTGACAGGAAGAGGGTGAAATTTGAATTACTAAATTTGACCCAAGAATAAAACAAACGGGGTGAGCTAAATAAAACCGTTTAAAAAAAAGGAAAATCGCGAGTGATAATTTGACTCATTTAAGTGATAGTTACAAAAAATCATAGAGTGATAGAATTTGGGGGAGAGGGGAGCCTTTTGAGGTCTAGATGAAAGAGAGATTTATTCAACAGTTATTTAGAATAATAGTTTTGCGTGAACAGTGTCAGTGTTATTAAGTTAATTCAATAGTGGTGGATAAAAAAATTTTGATAAAAATAATTTATTAGTTTAAATAGTTATATAGTATTATAACACTAAAGTGACTAAAGTTGTCAGTTTTTATTTTGAACTTGAATATGGATCAGGCCAAAGTTGACTTAAGAGATTCTCCATCAAATGTTAGGGATAAACTTTCTAGCTGTACCTAGTGAAGTGGTTGTCTTGACTTTGGACTCTGGTGAGTAGAACCTTCTCTAAGATCACTAGGGATTTTATTTATTTTGGGATTAAGTTATAGGGATGTTCTTTAAATTTCGGGCGGACTCTAAATTGTTTTTTTTTGATCTATTTATGACTTGATTTTGGTAAAGCGCTATGCCTTTATTTTATTCTTTCTTATCAGAAGATTTAAGGGTTACGTACTTGCTGCTAGTTTAGGATCCGCCTGAAGGTTTTATTTTATTTCCTTTTCTCTCTGTCTACTAGGATCGTTATTTCGTGATTCGCGATGTTCGGCGAGGCCTGAGTGACTAGGTTTTCTTGAATTTTCGAGACGACTTTATATTATAGCACCTATCTCTCCTTCTATGATTCTCCCACTAGTTCACGAAGGACAATTGTGACGCTGCTATTAGTGTAGCACAATACACGAGTAGCGACAAAAGACGGATGACCATCGGCGGCAAACGTCAGATTTTAGTTTGCTTTCGTAGGCTCCCTCTTGCTTTACAGTTGACCTACGGAAACCAGGAGATGCCCCTCACAACCACTGAACAAAGTACCTCTACAGACTACACACCCTACTCTGAACGATGTAGCCGAGCAGACTTCTCATTTCCTAAATTATTCTTGGGGTTGCGCGGTCTCGTTCACCGAAGCGCAAGGGGAGGGCTTGTCAGTAGCAGATACGTGGTCACCGCGTGCGGGGGTTGTTCAGTTAAATTGGGGGGGTTAGCTTTGTAATACCACCCCAAGGAACACTGTCCTACCCGTATACGTGATCACAGCTGGCTACTTCGGTAGTCAGTCGTAGGGTCTGTAGTCTGCGGTAATATTCGATCAACTATAGAAAACTAGATACACAGTCCCATACAAAATGAAAATTTAAAAGTGTCCTAACTACAATACGTACTTAGATAGTTGTATACCACTTCATGTATTATGAAAAAGTTCTAAAGTATCAAACATTTTAATCTAATTTAAACCTTAACGTAATATTATAAGGTCAAAAATAAAATCTGTTTAATTTGTAAAATACCACTTTCGGTTTTGAACAAAGGATAACGTAAGACAATTTGATGACACTGGCTGTCACGTAGAACATGGGAGGAGTGGAGTTGCCTTTGTTAATTTTAAAAATATATTAGTTGAGTCGATTTCACATAAAAAAATCTTCGTGCAAACTTTATAACAAATTCAAAGTGCTACGAAATGGTGTGGTTTTCTTTTTAACCCCTGATTGTGTTGTGTATGTATAGGAGCATCATAGCTCTTAAACGGATAATGTTAATGGTGCAGTTTATTTTATTCGAAAGCTTATGGTTTTTTATTAGTAAAAAAATCACATTCATTTCAAATTAACCGACGATTAATATACATTACAATTGATAATCACAGCCGCCGCCATTCTTCTTAATTATTGCTAATAAACATAATATTCTATGCTTATTTTTTATGAAATATGAAATAACTTATAAAAAAAAGAAAAGAACTGTGTCTTTCCCGATTACACATATATATGTTTTGCTTATTTAAAACTTAGTATAATTTTTTGAACAGAAATGACCTATTGAGATTTAAGAGAGGAAATTAGCTATGAAACTAAATAGATATTTAAGTACAAGAAATAATTTATTTAAAAAAAAAACAACCAACTCAAAAAAACATTTGTCTTCTACGCTGTCATCATCTTTGTCCTGAAGATGAAACATATTTTTTTTATTTTATTCAATACAAGAAACTCCAAATCAAAAGTGATAAAAAGGTACATACTATTTGAGGTGCAGCTGGTTTGTGTAACCTTTTGACTCATTTTATAGTGACATACGAGTCACTTTCTAAAAAATGCTTAGAGCAAACGACACTACTTTGCGACGGCTAAAAAAAAATTTTCACATCTTTGATGTGCGATCACGGATTTCCACTGTCTACATCGCACAGAATCTCTAGGAAAACTAAAAATCCAATAAAACTTTTTTGTAAACGTCACGCACGTTAAATTTTTTATTAATTAAATTTTATATGATTAATGGTTTTGCCATAATACCTTTAATGTAAGTATAGAAAACAAAATTAATATATCATATACTCTTTACACTTAAATTTTATAACACAGATGAAAATGAAAAAAAAAACAATAGAAAAAAAACAGCGTCTCTATTCACACCTCCAGAACATTAAAGGAATATGGAATGACATTTTTTAAATTAGTAGTTTTGTAATTATTATATATGTGAATTGAAATTATCTTGGTATTTAGCCAAGAAAAGGTTATAAAACATTTTTTTAGTTTAATTTAATAACATTCGGCGAGAGTATAACCCTATTTTTACAATTTTTCACTGCGCACTGAGGCATGGTTACTTTCGAAACGAACGAATGCTACTAAACGAAAAGACAACCCAAAACGTCAAGTGGGTGATCATTTAGTGAGGAAACTTTTTTGTTAAGGATTGTGTATCTAGTTCTTTATAGTTGATCGAAGGCGGTAATACAAGGACGCGCTGCAGGCGACGGCTCCTAGGTTTCGCAGGGAGGAGATCTCTCCATTCGGCTTTCCTTTCCGACACTTGGCTTTATAGTTCGGAGTCTTATCCACTCACAGGAGAAATAGGGAAGCGCGATGTTTGGCCTAGTATTAGCTGAGGATATTGTCGCTCAGAGAACATAACGATTCTAGGAGATCCCACAAGATACCTGACCCGAACAGTCTCCCCGGGTCTCACCATTTGGAGCGCCGTCGACAGGTTCTGGGGCGTGGCTGGGGGCCCTAGAACGGGAAACTCCCCAAATGATGACCTGGGCTTATATTAATCTCTCTGTCTAGGTATTTTACTCGTTGTCCCAGCCTCCGGCTCTCATCCTGCTTCGAATGGAATAATTAAGAGATTATTCCTTTCGTGTCAATATGTCAAAATGTAATTTATTGGACTATGTGAAGCGCATTAAACTATGTTTTAATCTTGATTTTGCTTTTAATTCCTCTCTAAGTCTGAAAACCCGCTTTTAAATTGCTTGTACCTGCGAGAATCCTGGAAGTAATTCACAACGTAGAACCATAGACATCACAGCCGTAAGTATAGAGTATCCACCTCCATTAATGCAGGTGGGGATCAGTACAGTACCTATATGATATTTACATTTATTTGTGAACTTACAACGAGTGGTTAAATATACAGTCTTAATTTTAGTTTTTGTAGAAGAAATTTTTCGTGCAGACATTTGACAAAATGATTTAGTGTAACATAAAAAATATCTACTTCATTGCATACATCGATATATTTTTACACATATTGGCAATCAGGCTATAATATGATAAGTTATTGTTGGCAAATGGTATTAAAAATCGAATCAAATTTCTAGAGGGGTGTAACGCCGCGCCCCCGCCCGCTGGTGGTGCAGTTGGTGTGCCGCGCACAGAGAGACCAGCTACTAAAGAGCGCTAAGGCTTGCTGCGGTACTACCATATCTGAACTTGGATATGATAACGATTCAAAACCAACATGTTAATTAGCGACTAACAAAACGTAATCGGGAACTGTTCTGGAGAGCATGAGATGCAGCCCGTTCCTGTAACTGGAAATATGTATGGACGAATGAAGGTCGTGTTTATGGCAAAAAAGCCGGCCAAGAGCGTGTCGCGCCACGCGCATTGTAGGGTTCCGTAGCAACATGTTTCAAATATGCAGCTGGCTTCTTAATTCTACGAGCATATTGTCATAGTCGATGTTAATATCCCCAAATACTATTGTATCAAAAACAAATGTATTAAAAAGTTGGTAGCTTCAGAAATAAGTGTAGTTTTGGCCTAAATAAAACAGAATGGAAGTATTTAATGCGCGAGCGAAGCGAGCGCGAATTTTTATTTTATTTTTTATTTTTGCGTCAGTATTATTGTTAGGAATAATATAATACTATCGAGCTGCTGCTAAAGCAGGTCGCGTGGTGATCGTGTACAATTTTGATGTCATTTTCGTAATTAGCACCCCCAAAAACCTATTAAACGACACCTGAAATGTCAATGTCAATATCAGCTTGGCTTTCGGCTCGCCTCACTTTTAGCGTGGAACCTTGTATGGCAGCCATTTTGAATTAGGGTACACTTTGTCGTAAATGCTACCCTCGTGAATTATTCCACTTTTTTTTCATTATAAAAATTAATGTTTCCCAAACGGATTGCTGAATTGTTGGATTGCTGAACCCCTTCTACTTTTTAAAAAGCTAACAGGAGTTCTTCAGAAGTCGATACTTAATAATTTATCGCAAAAAACTCGCATGTTAAAAAAGTCACGGGAAAAAAACCTGTAAAGTTCTTTTCAGCGCAAGTCAACCCTGCGTCGAAGAATGTGCAAAATTATCCACGTCACGTGAGTTTACCTAACCCTTCGACCTCCGCCTTAAGATAACGGGCGTAAGCGAACTCGCAAACTACCTCTTGCATTTTTTTTCGCACACTATCAAAAAAATAAAGTGGGTGTTATAAATACTTTAATCGCCCACCGAACAAGAAATTTATAGCTCATTGTGACATTAAAATTTACCGCTGCAAGAATAAAACCGCGGCGCAGTTAATCCGAATTTGTGGGCACGCGGGGGTGCAACAAACTATAAAATTGTGCCCTTTAAGTGATCTTGAGCGATAATCCGTGGGGCCCCAAAATTCCTGTTTCGCAGGAGGTTGCCGCTATATAAGCGCGTATTCTGTGCATCGCCGGCATTTTGCCTCAGCGCATCTAGATACAAGTAAGAACCTGTGCATTTTTTACTTTTATTATTTTTAACTGAACATTAAACATTCTCCTCATGATTAAACAAATCACAGGTGATCAATCGCATCCGCTATAGATTCGGGAAACATTTATATTAACACCGCAATGTGTTGCCAAGCGCGTGGCCATAAATCTTGATCTCGAGTCACCCACAGCTCGCTTGAACGTGAGTACATTAAATACTCTCAGCGAGATCAGTACAAAAAAATCCTTGTTCGACTAGACCTCGGGAAAACAGTCAACTACTGTATTCGGTATTTAATTATGTGCCGTACTCGTTATCATTACCGCACAGAAGCCGTTAATTGATGGTCGGGAGGTGACACGGAAAACAATCGGTTTATTGTAATAATCACATTTTAGCATTGGTCTAGATTACTGGTGGTTAAGTTAGTGTGTGCTCAGTTGCCGACCGAGACGTCGCTTGTTGGGATATATTTTCAAGTTCCGTCAAATATTCAAAACCAGTTTCTCTTTGAAGTGCTGTTATGTTACACTTAGCCTTACAGCGGAGCAGTATGGACCTAGTGAACAGTAGTCGAGGTAGGCTACGTCGAGGGTCCTATAGATATAAGACCCTAGACGTAGGTAGGGTAAGGTCGAGTGAAAGTTAGTGGTAGTAAGAGAAAAAGAGTAGATACAAGGGAACAGATGTATTTTACATAAGGCCTAGCAGTACAAGTTTCGATCCTGCCTCCCTAACGTCACCGGCAAGTTATAGGCAGCTGAGGGAAACAAGAGTTCGACTTAAGTAGGCATGACGCAGCTCAAGCCAGGAGAACGAGGTCTTGACGGTGCTACAACGGGTACTCGGCGCTCGAGGTGTTGACTGCGGCAGATTTCACGGCCTACGCCGGAGGCAAGATGAGGCTGCCCTCACGGCTCCTCGCCGGAAGCAGGATAAGGTTGCCCTCACGGCTTCCAGCCGGAGGTACGAGGAGGCTGGAGTTATTGAGAGCCCCCACGCGAGGTGCGGTGGCAGAAGGGGGACTGTGGAGTGAGTTCACACGCGCCTATCACTTTAGGGAAATATACTAGATGTCGAGTACTGTTGTAGCGTAGGGTTCGCGCCTGGGCAAAGTCCCTCGGCCGTGCTGCGGCCCAGGGAGGCCTTGAGACAGTAAGGTAGCTGTCCTGTCCTTCTATCCCACGTGAGAGATGAAGGAAGACTCTCTTTTTAAAATTCAGCCGTCAAAAGGTAAACAGAAAATCGTTCGCGCGAAACTCACAATTTCCAATTTTGATTTCAAATTCAAATAGAAGTCAAGATTGACAAGAATAGGTGGCAGATACCAAAGACAATATGAATCACGGTTGAACCATCATTCCATGTCAATGGTTTAGACGCCAACGACAAGGAATGATGCCATCAACCAAAGGCAGAGAGTAACCAAAGACATAGGATTCAATGTCAACGGCTATATGACAGACCAATGACATGACCGCTGTGACAATGCAAAATACAATGTAAACAAATAAAACAAGAAATAGAA
Source organism: Aproaerema taeniolella (assembly GCA_949987775.1). Lineage (NCBI taxonomy): Eukaryota > Metazoa > Arthropoda > Insecta > Lepidoptera > Gelechiidae > Aproaerema > Aproaerema taeniolella. The sequence continues at coordinate 15,655,017 of OX465266.1, read as the reverse complement.
ACTAACTAAAATACAGGAAGAGAAGAATACTACAGTGCATTGCGGTCACTTACACCGCCACCTAGTGAATTCTGGTGGTTAGTTTAATCAATAGGTTATTAATTAGTGAGTGTCTGATTGTTACGGTGTAATAACATGTGTTATATTTTCAGAACAGCCAACATACGGGAGCGGTTGAAGACAATGACGTCTGTCAAGGCTAAAAAACTGTGAGTATTGAAATACATGTTTGATTTAGATGATAAACTCAAAATTTCTGATTAGTTTCGTAGATTGATGGTTGGAATATCACCAGTTCGTGGGCTAAGCCGATGTCCGATCTGCATAGAATGCATAGAGTGAAAAATGTGTTGCCAAAAATAACAATGTTTCTAATGGAGCAGTAATTTCAAATTTCATGTGAAATAAAGATTATAATAATAATTATTATTATTATTACATACTTTCCCTCAACACCATGTTACCTCGTTACGTCAAAGTTGTTGTGTCTTAACTAAGTCAAGTTTCCCCTTTACACAGATCTGAGAAGCTGGATAAAATGCGGGATGTGAAAAAAGGCGATCGTTAAGATGTTAGCGGAGATAAAAATTGGGCGATCCAAGACAGGCGTAAGTTCTGGTACAAAAGAGCCCAGCTACTTCTATAAACCTAAGTTATAAGTTTACTGATAAGGTATTTTTTAATTAATTAAAATAAAAGTGATCTCAGTGTGATATTTTTGTTTAATTTAATTAACCTTCTCCTCGAGGTGGTATCCGTGATTATATATGCTAATTAGGAAATTATATTTGCATTGGCAGTCTGATTGTAACGTCAGCTCATAAGTATTGACTATAATGGCTCTGACATTTTGCATTTCACAATTAAGTTAAATCAATGGTCAGGTAGTGACCTGCTGGCCTTGACGAGACCAAATTAGACTTGAAAAAATATAGTGCAAATATTGGTGGATATAGATCCAAACTCTAGAAGGAAATTACATATATTAATGATCTAAACATCTATGCCGAACTTTCAAAAACTCTTGCGTGTTGGCGGCTGTTTTTGTCGTGACGAATTGGCGGTCAGATTCGGCAGCGATTTTGATCGAAGACTTGCAGGACGCCGTGGAACTCTGGAATAAGAGGAAGAAATTTCGTTAACATATACTGCGACGTTACGAGTGCATGGCGCTTTAGTTGTGACGCAATATCTAACTTGGCTATTCAATAGTCAAAAAAACTCTTAGTACTCACGGTCCTTTCCTGCAACAGGCGCAAAAAGCTGTAGTTCGTGGGCGCATGTTCTCCATTTTCGTACAGTTCCTTTATTAGGTTAAAGATTCAAAAGATTAAAATAAAACATTAAAGTCTTTTTCTTTGTTCTGCTCTGAACGGCGACTTGTTTAAAACTGAGTCACTCTAAGTTATGGGACAGAGTGTGCCAGAAATGTTTCCGATAAGGAAAAAAAAATTACCATCCAGCCATCAGCACATTAAATTTTTCCTGCTGCTGTTGTAATAATATGTTCACGGACAATGCAGCTACCCCATTTTAAAACACAGTAACTGCAAAATTTTTATACCTAATTTTTTTTTAGTATTGCTGCACTTTTTATTATATTTAAGAGTAACCAACGAACTCTGAAGCCTTGGATGACAAAAGGCGTACTTCGTTGCATCAGGTTAAGAAATAGTATGCAACTAAAATTAAAATCTGAACCTTTCAACACCGTTCTCAAAATCACATTTTCACGTTTTAGAAATTTCTGTACAAATTTGATCAGGAAACTAAAAAGACAACACAACAAAACTCAACTAGAGAACGCTGCTAAGAACCCCAAACAGTTATGGTCAACTATTAATGAAATTTCCCAATTTAAAAATTCCAAAACTTCTAATAAAAATTTACTCAACATTACGCAAAATCCTATTGACTCTGTAAATCGTGTAAATCAATTTTTTGTGGGCATAGGTAAGTCATTGGCAGAAGAGATTATGAAACGCTCAAGCTCGCAATTTACCACTTATGCTACGAATTTTAATCAATGCTCCAATTCTTTTGTCCTGCTAGAGGTTGATCGGAAAGAAGTCGATAATATACTTGTAGGTCTTGATTCAAACAGCGCACCTGGATGGGACGGTATCCCGACTAGGTTCCTTAAACGCTGTCGAGACTTCATTGTTCCGCTGATAACAGAATTGGCTAATAAGTGTTTTAAAACCGGATTTTTTCCTAAAGTTCTCAAGCAATCAGTGATCACACCTGTGCACAAGGGTGGGGACAGAGGCGATGTAAACAACTACCGGCCTATTTCAGTATTACCTTGCATATCAAAAATTCTTGAAAAGCTGTTAAATAAAAGACTAATTAGTTACTTAGATAAATTTGAAATTTTGTCTAATAGACAATACGGTTTCCGTAAGGGACTATCTACTCAGGATGCTGTTTTAGACCTTACCAGATTGATTGTTAATAACGTGGATAAAGAAAAAAAGTGTCTTGCTGTGTTTTTGGACCTTCAAAAGGCATTTGACACCGTTTCTGTCCCTATGCTGGTGCGCAGACTTGAGAGTATTGGAGTTAGGGGAACACCATTAGCGCTGTTTGAAGATTATCTCAAAGACAGGAAGCAGATCGTTAAAATTGACAAATATAATAGTGAAGAGGCGTATGTTACCTTTGGCGTCCCACAGGGATCAGTACTAGGACCTACATTGTTCCTCATCTATATAAACCCTCTATGTGATCTCGAGAGCAGTGGAGGTCAGATATTTTCGTACGCTGACGACACGGAAATAGTGTTTTGTGGTCAATCTTGGAGCTCGGTTCGAGAGGTTGCTGAAACTGGTCTGGCCAGAATAGCTAAATGGTTAAACACCAATTTGTTAACCCTAAACACCACTAAAACTAACTACCTTTGCTTCAGCCCTGACCAAAGATCTCAACCGAACAATGAATTTCAACTTAAAATTCATGATTGTGCCAATCAGTTAAATAATATTAATCTCAATTGTGCTTGCCCAATCATACTTAAAGTTTGCCACGTAAAATATCTTGGTATAATGGTTGACCAAAGGCTTTCGTGGCATTCTCATTTGGATCTAATTATTGGCAGAGTCCGTAAACTCATATGGATTTTTAAAAAGCTGCGTCATGTTGCCTCTAATGTGCTGATAAATAAAATATATATAGCCCTTGCTCAGTCCATATTAACTTACTGCATCCTGTAGGGTTTCGTTTGAAGCCCTAACTATTGAATTTTATCTTTTCGTTTCACTTTTTGTTTACCATGGCATGTTTGGATAATATTGTCACAGCTGTCTTGTCATCGTTCTGTCCTCGAATTCTATGTCTTTGGTTTATGCCATCATTCTACGCTATGACATCATTCTATGTCGTTGGTCTTACCTTAACCATTTTAACCATTGACATAGAATGATGCTTAGACTGGCCACTTACTTTTGTCAGTCTTTATTTATTTTTTTGACATTGGGACTTCAGACTTGGAGCTGAAGAAAACCACCTTTTTTTTCCGTCCTGGTGCTCTGAGTAGAGACCAACACCAGGACCTTCATACTTAAAAGTCCTTCCCTGGGTCAATGCTTGGCCCAGGGACTGGAAAGTTCGTAAAATCAAACTTGAACCTTTAATTGGAAGCAGTGTTCTAAAACTAACTATTTTCTCCAAGAACTCTAGCCCAAGACAATCTAAACGTCTTATAAAGTGCGGTTTGCACCTGTTTCGGCAGCGACTCTAATTGTTGCTAACTACCGCCTTATTTCTTCTACGCCTCTCCAGTGTCACTATAGCGACGGTATTTGTGATTCCATCATGATTTCAATGGGATTCTAAAAGCCTGATACTTCAACGGACCTACACCTGGATCTACGCGTCACCCCGTATTGTTGCCCCCCTTTATTATTAATTCTGTATTTAGTATCAGTATACCACGAGCCGTAGTGTAGATAGTTTACTCGCTTGTTAACCTTTACCCAATAAATCTCTGTGTCTTACCATAATCCATCTTCTCTCTTTCACCTTTCCTCTCCACCTAGGTCGCTACGTTTGCCTAGGATTCTGACCCTAAGGTCTTAGAATCCTCGACGCAACGCCTAGAAACTCTAAATTTCCACCTAGGATTTAGTGACCTAAGCTCCTAAAGCCTAGCTGTAATCCTACACTACCCCTATACTTTTCTTTACTTTTAACTCGTAATATTCTCCTAGGACACTAAATCCTAGGTGTAATACTACAGTTTGGCGCCCTTCTTTACGAACCTACCCCCCCTCTAAATTCTAAAACACCACTTACTCAAGTGTATTTAAATTAAGACACTATTTTAGGCACATTTCAATAATTTGTTTGGATTTACTACCTACGATATACTACCTACTTGTTACTACTTACTATTTACTACCTTCTATTAACTACCTACTATACCTACTACTTACTTACTTACTACTTACTAAGTACTTACTTACTACTTAATTACATACTTAGTACTTACTTACTACTAGCACTATAACACTTATTCTTTTACTTATTATTCTACTACACATTATTCTACTTATTCTATTTATTACTTATCTACTCTTATTCTCTACCTACACATATTTCACCTTACACAACTTTTTTCATTTTGTTAAAGGACATTGTGAAAAAAGGTGTCTTTTTGGTATAAAGGACATGGTGCAAAAAACTAACATTTTGGTTAAAGGGACATTCTCGTACTCGTACTAATTACACTATTGGCTCTAGGCTTGTAATTCTTAGTTTAATATTGTAATAAGTACTTAGTTTAATATTTTAGATTTTAGTGCTTAGTTTTAATGTTCATGTCGAACAAATTTTTAAATTGTTAATAATTTTTAACTATTTAATTTTAAAAAAGAACACTTTAATTTAAATAGACTAACTTGATATTTTAAAAAAATACCAACCTTTTAAATTAATAAAATCTTTAAATTGTTAATCATCTTTAACAATTTACCTTAAAATAATTTATATGTGATGTAAAAAACACAACTTGTTAAATAATAACAAATTTAATCTGTACTATTATTTTTACCAAATGTTAATTTTTTTTTTCTCCTAACTTTAACTTATGCTATCTTAATTTTATTGACTATTCTTTAATTTTTCTGACTTATTCTACTATACTATAACTTAAACCTATTTTATTTTATTCCAACTTTCTTTGTAAATCTGCAATATGGCTCGTCGTATTGTTTTTAATTTACTGAATAAAGCAGAAGCCGAATATGAGGTTAAGATCCGTAATGAGGAACCTGCATCGACGGTCTCTAATCTCCATTCTCAGCTAAAAATATTGTCCAATATCTCTCCTGAACAGATTGAAACATCTCCTATTCCCCTTTCAACTGACCTTGATCAAATAGATCACTCTCTAAAGTATGCAGAACTTAAATTCGATCTGGGCAAGGAACAGAACTTCCCCAAGATCGAGACATACTTGAATCACATCTTCTTCAGACTCCAACGTATAGACGTTGATACTTGTGATGATGACCCTTCTGCTCTCGATAAATTATACTCTCTCCGTCAACGCTTCAAAAATTTGGAAAAACAATTTAAAGATCTTACAGCTAAAGAGGAGGAATTTCACCCCTCTCTTCAGGAACTCCCAACAGATGACTGCGTTCCCTCACCTAGGAACCAGCCTTCTAAGGATACTCCCCTTTCTAATTTGCATTCTTACACTAAATCTTTAGGCGAATTGAGGAAATTTTCCTATTCTGGTGATTCTTGTCCTAAGTCTTTTTTGTTAAAATTGGAGGAATTTACAACTTCTCGGGGTATTCCTAAGGAGTCATTAATTAAACATGCTTCGGAATTTCTTTCTAATAACGCTCTTCATTGGCTCCGTTTTAAGCTTACTCGGAATCCAGCTTTGACTTGGTCCGACTTTTCAACCTCTTTAGTTCAGGACTTTAGCGAATACGATTGCGACTATAAAATTCTAACTGCAATTCGAAATCGCACTCAAGGCTCCAATGAGAATATTATTATTTACATTTCGTTGATGAATGGAATGTTTTCAAGACTGACTAAGAAATTGTCTGAGACAGATCAACTAGACATTCTTAAACGTAACATACGTCCATGCTATTCTATTTATCTAGCCTTGGTTAACGTAAATTCTATCGATTCTCTTATTTCTACTTGCCGGAAATACGAGGAATTTATTGATAAGGATCGGAATTTTAAAGAACCAACGTCTGATTATAATCCTCTGGTCTCAGAGTTTAACTATACACCTCCAGTTTCTTCTAAACCCTCTACGTCTTTTAACACTAATCCTTCTTCTTTTAAAACTAATTTCTCATCTTTTAAACCTAATTTCCAAAATAGGAAAGCGGTAAATGCTACTTCTTCACAATCTCCTAGCTCGTCTACCAATATTCAACCTTCTGAGGTCCCTTCACCTACTCCTATCTTGGATTCTACACCATCAACTAACGCTACTTACGTACCTTCTGCATTTTATCTACATTGTCCTCGTTGTCGAACTAACGATCACTCTCTAAAAGCTTGCAAACAACCTAGGATACCCATTTGTTTCAAATGCGGTCTAAAAGGTGTAATTTTCCCTAATTGCCCTAAATGTAACCCTACCTATAATTCTAATTCAAAAAACTAGATTCTAACTTGAATCCTAAACCTAGTTTTGATAAAGCTGACTGGGATAAATGGTTATTGACGATTAAAACCTTCTTAGGTTGCTATAGGATCTCTTCAGTTTTCTACAAGAACGAAAGTGATCACAACCGTCCTTTCTTAAAGGTTTCTATCGATAATAACTTATTTTCTGCGCTTCTCGACAGCGGCAGCTCTATCACTATCTTAGGCAATAATTCTCATTCTGAAATTTTAAAACTAGGTTTTGAGTTGTTCAAGTCAAACCCTATTACTGTCGCTACGGCAAATCGTCATGAAGTAAAATCTCTTGGTTACTTTGATCTTCCTATAACTTTTAATGATCACTGCCATATAATTAGAGCTTACGTGTTCCCTGAAATGTTTCCATCCTTTATCTTAGGCATTGACTTTTGGAAAAAATTTAATCTGATGCCAAAATCTTTATTATCTTTAACTAACAAATTTAACTCATGCTCTATTACTACGGGTCAGACTGATAAGGTCTTACCATATGTTAATCTTAGTGATTCTCAAAAAGTTATTGCAGACAGTATTATCCAACGCTTTAAGGATATCTCCTTTGAAAGCAAGGGTGAACTTGGTCGCACTGATCTTATTACTCACCGGATTGATACCGGAGATTCTCTTCCGATCAAGCAGAAATGCTATAGACTCTCTCCTGAGAAACAAAAAGCCTTGATCGATGAGGTTGACAAGATGTTAGCCTGGAAAGTCATTGAAAAATGCGAAAGCCCTTGGCTTTCTCCTGTCCTTATCACGCCTAAGTCTAACGGGGAATGGCGTTTCTGTGTCGATAGCAGAAAACTCAATGCTATTACCCGTCGTGATGCCTACAGTCTTCCTTTCATAAATGAAATTTTGGACAACCTTAAGAATGCTAAATACCTTTCTAGCATTGACATTGCTAAAGCCTTCTGGGAAATCCCTTTGGATCCAGCTGATAGAGATAAATCTGCTTTCTATGTACCCGGTAGAGGAATGTATAGATTCGTTGTCATGCCCTTCGGACTTACAAACGCTCCAGCTACTCAGCAACGCTTGATGGACAGATTGTTCACTCCGGAGTTCGAAAACAAAGTATTCTGTTATTTAGATGACATTGTTGTCATAAGCGAGACCTTTGAGGAACATATCTCCCTTCTACTGAGAGTAGTTGAGAAACTTTCGATGGCTAAACTAACCATCAACTTTGAAAAGAGCAAATTCTTTAGAAGCGAGCTTAAATATCTCGGTTACATCGTTGATGCTAATGGTTTACGAGCTGACCCCTCTAAAATTAAAGCTATTCTAGACTATCCTGTTCCAACTTCTCGTAAGGAAGTTAGGAAATTTCTAGGAACTTGTAGCTGGTTTCGACGCTTCATTCCTAACTTTAGTACTATCTCTGCCCCTATTAATAAACTTACTTCTTCAGCTAAGAACGCTCCTAAGTTCATCTGGGATGCTGAAGCAAACGCTGCCTTCCTCAAACTTAAAGAATGTTTTGTAACTACCCCAGTTCTAGCCTGCCCTGATTTTGACCTTCCTTTTGCTGTTCATTGCGACGCTTCTAACTTCGGTATTGGTGCTATGCTTACTCAAATCCGAAACGGTGAAGAAGTTGTTATTGCTTATATGAGCAAGTCTTTGAATAAACACGAAAGGAACTATTCTACAACGGAACGTGAGACATTAGCAGTTATCACGGCTCTTGAACACTGGCGTTGTTACTTAGACTCTGGTAAACAGTTTACAGTCTACTCTGACCACGCTGCCCTAAAATGGTTTACCAACCTTTCTAATCCTTCTGGCAAATTAGCCCGTTGGACTATTCGTTTATCTTGCTTCAATTTTATTCTTAAACACAAGAAAGGTAAGGATAATTTAGTTCCTGACCTTCTTTCTCGCTCTAAACCTCCAGACTTGAACTCTACTTCTACTCTAGAATTTCAGGCTTGTCCGGTAACGGGCAACCCTATTTCAATTTCTTCTGAAGTAGAACGTTACAACAGGTTACTTTTAGGCTGTCAGAACAATCCTGATTGTTTTCCTAACTATACCCTCAAAGACGGTAAACTTTACCGTTGCATTCACTCTCCTTACTCTCTAAATAATGACTTTATTTGGAAGGAAGTCCCTCCTCCATCTTTAAGGCAATCTATCATCAAGGAAGCTCATGGTCCTCCTTCTAATCCACATCTTGGTATCTTTAAAACCTACAAAAAACTGTGTTTAACCTACTATTGGCCTGGCATGTTTAAGCAAATAGCCAAGCTCATATCTTTATGTAATGTGTGTTTAGCTTTTAAATACTCAAATCACTCACCTTACGGTCCTATGGGAAAACCTAAAGTCTGTTCAAGGCCCTTCCAGACTATTTCTCTAGACTTGATGGGACCATTCCCTATGACTAGAGCACGCAATCAGTATATTTTGGTTGTCAATTGCTTATTTACAAAATACACTCTTATCTTTGCACTTAAACGCGCTACCGCATCTAATGTGATTGAAAGACTAGAGAATCTAGTATTTTTGGTTCATGGTGTTCCTCAATACATTCTTACTGATAATGGTGTACAATTTCAGTCTAATGAATTCCGTAACTTACTTAATAAATATAAGATCCCCTATCAAGGTCTTACTCCTTACTACTGTCCACAGGTCAATCCTACTGAAAGATATAATCGTACGATTGTCACGGCACTAGCTTCCCTAGTCAATGAAGATCATAGATCCTGGGATTTGCACTTGCCTAAAATCCAAGCTGCAATGAATAATGCCGTAAATGTCGTTACGGGTTTTTCTCCTGCCTTCCTAACTTTTGGTCGCGAGATCATCACTTGTGGGTCACTTTATACTCATGACTTTAACATTGATGAATTAACCTTCTTGCCACGTGACCTCTATGCCCATAATCTTGGACTCTTGTCCGCACTATTTGACAAGGTGGAAACAGCTCTTCATATTTCTCACCAGAAGAACTCACTACGCTATGACTTACGTCATTCCTTCAAAGAATATTCTGTTGGCGATACCGTTTGGCGCAAGAATTATGTTCAAAGTAACGCTGGTACCTACTTCAGCGCGAAATTTGCGCCTAGATACATTATGTGCAAAGTCGCACGTAAGCTTTCGCCTCTTGTTTATGTACTTGAAGATCCTAATGGTTCCCTATCTAAATGGCACATTAAGGACATCAAAGTATGAAATGCTACTTTTGTAAATACTTACTTCTTATGTAAATACTTTCTCTTCTTTACACTTTACTTTTCCTCTTTTTCTTTCTTCGACTTCAATATTTGGCTTCGTTTGGCACTTTTTTGTTATTATTTCTTTTTGTTATCTCTTGGAGCGGTTGACAACTCCTTAAATAAGCCCTTGTCATATTCCTTTTATCTCTTGGAGCGGTTGACAACTCCTTAAATAAGCCACTGTCATATCTTAACCCTCCACATTAGGCCCCTACTGCCCATGGTTGGGTTGGGTACTACTGTTTCTTATTTCTCCTCAGCAGGCTCCTACGCCCACTGATGGATGAGATGCTACTTCTACTTCTTCTCTTTAACCTACCACGTTAAGCCCGATTGGACTGCTTATCGTTGGTTTGGGTGTTTCTTTTCTGAAGTTTAGTATTCTTTCTCTACCTTCTTCCCTACTCTCGATTGGTTGCATACTAAACCTCCTTTCGTTAGAGAAGTTTTGTAGCTACAGGAACTAACTTCCTATTTTCTATTGGGTTTTCGCATAGAGCGGCTGACTACTCTTTAAATAAGCCTACAGTCCCGCCTCTTTATAGGCAAGAGCGGCTGACAACTCTATAAATAAGCCTATTGGTCATGTATATCATCTTTTGAAGCACTATCTCCGGAGTACGCGTCATTGAATGTGAACCGTACCCCAACTAATGTTAGTGTGAAGTATGTTTGCGAATGAATATATGATAGTGTTATGTGAGTGGTTATGTTAGTGTGAAGTATGTTTGCTGATGAATATATGATAGTGTTATGTGAGTGGAAATTTTGCTTCCCAAAAATTTAACAAAAATTTTTTCTCTGAAGTCGAAAAATTTTCCGGGGTTGTTGGGGTAATGTAGGGTTTCGTTTGAAGCCCTAACTATTGAATTTTATCTTTTCGTTTCACTTTTTGTTTACCATGGCATGTTTGGATAATATTGTCACAGCTGTCTTGTCATCGTTCTGTCCTCGAATTCTATGTCTTTGGTTTATGCCATCATTCTACGCTATGACATCATTCTATGTCGTTGGTCTTACCTTAACCATTTTAACCATTGACATAGAATGATGCTTAGACTGGCCACTTACTTTTGTCAGTCTTTATTTATTTTTTTGACATTGGGACTTCAGACTTGGAGCTGAAGAAAACCACCTTTTTTTTCCGTCCTGGTGCTCTGAGTAGAGACCAACACCAGGACCTTCATACTTAAAAGTCCTTCCCTGGGTCAATGCTTGGCCCAGGGACTGGAAAGTTCGTAAAATCAAACTTGAACCTTTAATTGGAAGCAGTGTTCTAAAACTAACTATTTTCTCCAAGAACTCTAGCCCAAGACAATCTAAACGTCTTATAAAGTGCGGTTTGCACCTGTTTCGGCAGCGACTCTAATTGTTGCTAACTACCGCCTTATTTCTTCTACGCCTCTCCAGTGTCACTATAGCGACGGTATTTGTGATTCCATCATGATTTCAATGGGATTCTAAAAGCCTGATACTTCAACGGACCTACACCTGGATCTACGCGTCACCCCGTATTGTTGCCCCCCTTTATTATTAATTCTGTATTTAGTATCAGTATACCACGAGCCGTAGTGTAGATAGTTTACTCGCTTGTTAACCTTTACCCAATAAATCTCTGTGTCTTACCATAATCCATCTTCTCTCTTTCACCTTTTCTCTCCACCTAGGTCGCTACGTTTGCCTAGGATTCTGACCCTAAGGTCTTAGAATCCTCGACGCAACGCCTAGAAACTCTAAATTTCCACCTAGGATTTAGTGACCTAAGCTCCTAAAGCCTAGCTGTAATCCTACACTACCCCTATACTTTTCTTTACTTTTAACTCGTAATATTCTCCTAGGACACTAAATCCTAGGTGTAATACTACAATCCCCGTGTGGGGAGGCGCAACAAAAACTCACTACCTCGGCCTGGAAAGGGCTCAGTGATCTCTATTGAAGGTTATGTACCTCAAGCCATACAGATACCCAACTCACGATTTGTATAGGCTTAGTGGCTTACTGTCTGTGAGACGACTATACATTCATAGACTAATAACTGACCTACATAAAAAATTGCCGCTAGATTGCAGTAAAGTAAATAAAAGAAATAAGGATGTGGCACCATCTAACCGAGTTCGTACGACTTTCGCTGAGCGTCAATATGGCTCGCAGTCAGTGTTCATCTATAACGCAGCGAATCGTAAACTAAATATCTATCCTCTACAATCGTATGAATGTAAGAAAATTCTGTTGGAATGGCTTTTGACCTTATCATATGAAGAAACCGAATCTCTTCTAAAAAGGGTCACTTAATTAAATTGCACCTTGTGGAAATTTTTGTAAAACACTTGTACACATTTTATATTCACACAAGTTAGTGGAAGCTGTCTTGACAGCTTCCGATCCCAAGACTCGTTCGTAGGGCTAACTCACACGCAGGCATATAATTACACACACACACCCACTAACACACACTAGCACACACACACACACACACTAACACACATACATATACACACACACTCACGTACACTTACACGTACATAAATTATGTTCGCTAAATACTAGGTATGTTGTTGTTAAAATACTTTTAAAAACGAGCAATTAATTATTGTTACATTTTTGTCTCTAACTCCGCTAGAATTGTCACGGGGAACGAGCGAGACAACTCCAACACAAGTATTTTATTACTTACTGGGAGTGTCTCATTTTTGTTTGTATAAATTAAGGAGTAATAAAAGTTTTTTTTTTTTTTTTTTTTTTATTTAGACCCTAATTTGAAGTATTTTTTCTTACAAATATTTTAATTCAAGTATCTACTATTCATAAATCGAATTTTTAATCAATTTGGCGCGCAAACTTTTTTTCTATAAGACAAATTTCGAAAAATCTGAGAATTGTCAGTTACTGTGTTTTGAAATTGGGCAGCCAAATATAGTACACAGAAAAAATGGTTTACTTGAGATAAGAAAATTTTCCGAAAAACCTAAGTTATTTCTAAGCAAGAAAAACCAATTTTTGTGTGTTATTTTCGATGAAATATTTAAGTACCTTTCACGGTTCCTAACCAATCTGTAAATAAATCAAGACAATTTTCCATGAGTGTGTTGAAACGCAACCAATTTGTTCAAAATTAGCATAACAGATTTAGTTACATGCCTTATAAAAGCAGAAATTATACAGCGACGGCGCCATTCCGGTTGTGTAATAGTGCCACCTGGACGGGTAGTCGTTGCTAACAGCTAAATGTAAATCAACCTTAAGCCAATGCAGCGAAAATTCGAATTTACTTGTCGCTGGATTTTTAGATTTGGTTACTAATTAATTTGTAAAATAATTACTTGATTTAGGTGCGCTGGCCAGTAGTTATCGCATTTAATACATAAGGTCATGCTTCTGTGTGGTTGAGCAGAATTTTATACCTATTATTCTCTACCTATTACCCCTATTATCCTCTACCTCTTATCCCGTTAGCACTGCGAACGAGTTAGCAAAAAGTAGACTATAATTTAATGACGAAAAGAAATCAGGTATTGCGTTATTTTTTGTTGGCCGTCGGAACTTTTTATAAGATTACATCAGACAATGTCAAGGTAAAAAAACGTATTTTTTCTCGCAGCCGTCGCTAAGCATTTAATGGTTGAACAGCCTTATTTTATCACCGACCGTCGGTAACTCGACCGGCGATAAGTTGACACGGTTTGTATCTGTCTACCGAACAACGAGACGTATTCCAATGAATATGAGTCACGTTCAATAGGATCAGCCTGCTCTGTTTGCGAGCGAACTCATTCCAAAATCGCCCATAATGAATTCATCGCAAATTAGACATGGTTATATCTTCCACTTGATTAGACGCTAATTTATCAATTAGCAGCAAGATACTGACAATTATGTTTACAAATAAGCCGTTTGAATTGACACTTTGATAAATGGCTCCGATCGCACACAAAAACCGACCAAGGTCAAGTTTAACTGATACGCCGTGAACTAGTGACGTAATTGCTGGATGTTTTATCTAACGAATTACATCTAAACGGTGTGAAGTCTGCTACCTAGACGTATGCAACACATAACCCGCGATTTTATCAGATGTCATCGTGTAACAAATGATAATGAAACTGCTAATCGGTCCTTAGTTACACAAGAGCTCAAGTAGACGCTCTCTTATCATTTCGTTCCAACTTAAATACCTCGAAAATGTAAACAACGCTACGTTGCATGAGGTTAGTTCGGTATTTTGATCGGCGGCTTAAGTCAGTGACTATTTGTGTGCTCCCTTACACCGATTTATACGCTTTTGAATTTAAATTATCTGCGCAGTTTCCTCGCAGGTCAATGAACTTCTAGTGCACTGACAACCCAAGGATATTAGTTCAGTCACTACACGCTGGGCGTGGTGAAAAGTTTCTTGACAAAAATGCGATTAATCTAGACAGGCATTAAGGCTAAGTAATTAGATTTCTAGAACGCATATGAAAGCAAGATACTTTATCGTTACACTTTTAATCATTAAAGTCGTAAGCATTCCGTAGTAACCACGTGGAGATCGATGTGTAGCCCAGTTTTACCTTGAGCGTCGCTGCTGACTCACAGCTACATCATAGGCGCCGGCTAGTCTACGGCTACCGTAGGCCTCAGTGACGATGCAATGGAGATAAATTTTAAAGCGCTGTATTTATCGCCGTGGTATAGATTCTACGACGTATTTTTTTCTGCACAGGACATCTCAAGTGATAATTCGTATTCAAGTGTGTGTTAGCATATTGATACGTCCTTGGTTTACGGTTCATATAAAAATGGGATGGCATGTTAATCAAGATTAGTATGTTGCTGTCCGTGCTCGAAAATGTCGAGTCATTTAGTAACCAAGTACGTGAAACTGACAGAGACTATCTCGGTTCCCGAGGAATGGCCTGTTGACGTCTTAAGGGAACTCCTGGTGACTCAGGTTGAGCAAGTGTTTGTTGCTGTGAATACGGGCAAATCGGTTATTTTACAAGTGATTAACCAGCCCGCGATGTTGGTACAGCACCAAAACAGAAGTGGCATGCATTACTTGTTCGAAAAAGTATTTACAGAATGAGAGATGTTTATTGGATTTATCGGCGGATTTGTGAGATTTATTTGTTGACTAACGGTCTGTTGGTATTTTGCAGAGAACTAATGGGCTCGTACGTGATAGACGTGATCTTTGATACGAGCGACAAGAACATCCAAGCGCTGAAAGACGTCACTATGCCAGACTCTGATCCGTAAGATGCGACGAATCTTGTGTCTTTGAACGAAACTCGGCACGAGAGCCTACCGTGGACCCAGTCGGTGGCATTGACATTCATAAATTTTCAGGGACTCACGCAAGCGTCGGCTTTCATTTAACGACTACAATGTGCAAGTGTGCCGAAGTGAATACAGAACGACCTATTATCTAATACCAGTTGCGAAAACGTGAGTAGAACGTTAACTGATTGACAATAGCTGTCCTTTACAGGAAACTAATTTAACTTTTTTTTTGGTGTGCCGAAACCAAGACCTGTGAACACTCATGAGGACGGTTGCCGTCTACAGAAGACGTCAAGTGAAAGGTTTATTTTTTTAAGTTGACCAAGTCTTTGTTTGATGAAATAACCGCCACGCTACCGTCTTTATTTGTTGAAACCTGTCAAACATGTTCAAATATTTGCAGACGTTCAACCACTTTGCAGCCTTGACGTAATTGTACAAGTATTGTGAAAAAATTCAATGTAATTTTACTGTGGGTACATTGTACTGGTGAACTATACAGAGTCGTTAGTCGTCAAAGGTCACAATTGGTCTCTATTTCAGGGCCACCAACTGTGACGTCGCATTCTTCCTGGCTACTGTGGGAATCCCTCCTCTGTTATTCATCATTCTTCTGATCCAGACCTACGTCTACTAGAAAGCTGCATGGTAACAACTTAGTCTTGGACGTCTGCTTGCAATAACGGTTCACCTTCATGTCAAGTTGAAGAATAAACTAGTTACTGACACTAACTGTTATTTCGCTTACGGTAAAGGAACCATAGCCAATCACGGACCTAGTAACTCATTTCATCTTTTGTCTTCAAAAGTCTGCAGACGGCATGCACACCAAGACGTTTCAATGCACACAGTATATTTATAGTCATCTACAGTCTACTTTTGAATAGGGCGAATTGCGGCGACTCGTTACGCCCTATTGTTTACGACGTTTCTTATATTCCGTTGAAACAGAAGTTTGTAACTCGTCTAGGAGATTTTTACAGCTGCAATTTATTCCGTCAACTTTCTCTTGCGACGTTACATCAATTGGAAAATGTTGCCATACCCGCTCTAAGCTCGATGTAGCCTCGGGCGGCAGTTGACTTTTTAAGAAACTGTTTATAACCGTCTGGTCGAATGCAGGCACAAAAAATTACTAATTTCTTATCTGATGAGATGATCAGCGATGGTGTCCAGTTGGCCGCATAAACCAAAATCGCGAATGACGGCTGATGTCACCGGAATAAATCGCCAGAATAAAGCACCTGTTCTGAATGTTATTTTGAATATATGGTAATCTGGTAAATAGGTGACATTAATAATATCCAATTATCAATTTCTAGTCAAACTGCCCGACATAATAACAATGTTGTATCTTATTTCACCTTGTAGAAAGATGTGTATATACAAACGAATTCAGTTTTAGCCGTCAGTATGTGCGAAGAGCCCGAGCGATATACCACGATCTTATTATTCAGTAAACAGTAATCGGAATTAATTGCGTATCGTGTTGTGAGCTTCAAGGCAGAACAATTGTAAGTACAAGCGACCCGCTAATTGAAATGAAAAATAAATAAAAACTATTTATCTTTATTAGTGTATGAGGTTTTTATTTATATAACATGTATAATTATATATATATATACCTATATTAAAAAAAAATTATTGGTTATTATTATACAGTTATGATACACAAAATTTCATATTTCTTAATCTATATATTATTTTATTCGACCCCTAATTGATAATTTAATGTTTTACATAGAATACTTGAAAAGAATCAACAATATTTATCTTACCATTAATCTGATAAACGATATTATAAGATCAATTCATTGAACCAAACACGGAATCTGCCTGCATTACTAACCATTCTAATAAAATATTTTTTCATCTATTATTTTGTATTCCCTCATGCAAAAAACGTTATTGAAAAAAATCAGAGTATATAAACACTAATTAATTTTTATACCAACAAATTTACAATTTTTTTTTTATTTTACTTATAGATTTACGTTTTTAACCTATTCCAATAGTAATAGTCAATATTTGACTCTCAAACATATTTATATATTTAAAATAAAATAAATGCAGGATAAAAAATGACATCTAGCACAAAATTCGAATCTAATCACAACTACTTCGAAAACTTAACGTAATTAATAAATTATCGCTCGAAAACCAATGAAACCTTGAAGAGGCACAAATTCAGTTCAAGACCTCTTCGATGATACCAAATTTAATGACAAAAACCCATTTTATCATATAAATATAATGGCTACAATTTTTTTCTTATTCTCTTAATTATATAGAATAGAAGAATAATTGAATAATAGTATATTCTGGCTTACAGACATAAGCATGATATTTTGTTTCGATATCACAGATGACGTCCACTAAGAAATTTTACTATGCAATACACTTCGCGACAGTGCCATATTGGGTGACTGACACATTCGCAGTCGTCCCGTCCACATGGGTCTCATACTCTGAGGACCAAGCGATGGTGGCGTACCCTTTGGTTGAAAAGAAAAAAATTGTCATGTTCGTAAAAAAGAGGAAGTGTCCTGACAAATCTTGGCCAATATTTCCGGCAGCTGTTGAATTCAAAGCCAGTAAGTCATCCGAAATTTTTCAGCTTTTGTCGACTAATGGAAATTTATGTAGGCGCTGGCATCTGAGCGTCGCAAAAAATGGCACTATCGTACGGTTTTGACTTCTAGACACGCGATGACAAATGGTCCATTTTTAATTGCAGACGCCTACAAAGATGCAGTGTCATACATAAAATTACGCCAGCAGCTGCGGTCTTCGTACGTGACGTCTGTTGGTACGACTGCAATTTCGACAGATGTCATTCAAGTCAAAGATTTACTATCGACGACGCTCAAGAGCACACCTGCCTCGAATAGTGCTGAGAACAGTTCCACAGCTCTGCGAGCGAAAACGAAATTTCGGAGGGTTATGACGTATGTGAGCCAGGTGCACCGATGCCGGATCAGCAAATCGCCAAAAAGGCTATCGAGCACGACCTTTTTATGAGAATCCTTGAAAAGATGAATGAAGTTAATCAATTGTTGGATCATTACATAGAAATAAAGCGCAAATGATTTTGAACTACCAGTTGAATGCTCGAGCAACAGTTCTTTGTACACATACTCTGGCAGTGGTCCAAGTATCTAATTGACTAGTCGTCGCTTCAATGAAACTAATGTGTATTTTATTGATTTCCATCATTGCAATGACATCTGCTTATTAAAAATTATCACAAAATATTGAAACCTTAGCACTATTTTGAGTATCAATTTGATGGCAGTGATTTTCAAAGTTGATCTGAAACAAAGAAAGATCTGTTAGAAGGCACCCTAGTTTGGACAGTAACTAGTTGATTGTCTAGACTGAGTTCGGTACTTCATTCAAATCAGACAGACGGCTCATCACCATGTATTGGCCTTACAAATAAAACTCAGACGCTGTGTCCGCACAGATGCCCATAAATCATTTCTATTTATGTTCTGAAATCAGCAGGTAGCTTGTTTGTCTGGTGACATATAGGGGCGCAAAAAGCGTCCGCTCATTAAACTTGCAGAGAAACCTAGACTTGATTCAGCTATGAGGCAGCTGTTTATAAATGTTTCCAAAACAAACTGACTGTTTCAAAGTAAAATCTATGTAGAGGAGAGTAACCTGAAGCGAGTAAGCTAACGTTAAAGGCCCGAAATTCTTAGTTTTTCTTTGATTTTACAAACAAATCTCTTTTGGTTGTATAGAAGAGTTATCGGACTTATTATAGAAGGATTGTGTGATTTTGTATTTGAAAATTATTTATTTAAAAAAAATGAAGACTCTCCAAAAACCCGCTTTGCCCTAGCCCCTAGCCTAAAGCGGGTAAGCACTACAAAGGAGCCGGATCCAATCAACTGTGATAAAAGATGATTTTCAGCTTATATTTATTTAAATAATAATCTTAGACCTATTTAATCAGTCTTTAGCAAAATAAGGATATTTTTATTGAAATTCACATAAACGTTTCAATCAAGAATGTCTGTTCCGTTTTTTCTTTATTTTTATTAATCATTCGATAATATTGCATCACAAAATAAGTATTGAATTGCATCACAGCAGAGAAAACAGTAACCCGCTTTGCCCTACCCACTTTGCCCCAGAGCACATTTTTTAGTTTACAATTATAAAATCAAAAACACAAAGAAAATCGCCAGAACTTTAATTGTTTTTTAGAGTTAAATAGAATCAAAATAATATGGTTTTATTACCTCTCTGATAAGATATACTAGTTTTCAAATTGTCAAATGACACATTTCTTTCGCATAGTTTAAACAAACTCATCAATTTCTTTATTTTGCATCTAGTTATGTTATGTCATAACTTTGGATCCCGATCGGAACTTATAAAAACTCAGGAGTGTTCACATAATCATCACATGTGCATACTTTGACATTCGCACTTAATGCCACAACAAAATAGCGCCCACCCACATTAGGCTACTTTTCCCTACGTCCTAAAATGTGTTTCAATTTTCTTACCGTTCAGGATCAAATCCACGGCATATCGAGTGCTTCGAAGACCCGAATCTTCAGGGGGTAATATTTGACTAAATCCGGCTCAACTTCATTCCCGCTGCGCTTCCGGAACCACACTGAGTAGCAGTGTCCTTGAGATTCCGCGGTGACGTCATCGATGCAAATGACCAGGCCCTCCGTCGTTTGATGTTGCTGCAGGTGATGCCGGAACTCCTTCGACAGAATCATCTTGGTGACTCGTTCAGGATGGTTCTTCCACTCGTTAGGAAGGAGGCACAGAAGATCGACGAACGAGGACTGGGTCCGAACACGCGACATCTTACAGTACGAGCTTCGCAAGTTGCACTGTCTCACCGGCGAATGCCGCTTACTCATCAAGGTTAGGTATTTATACGAATGAGGTTAATATGGAGATATTGAACTGCTAGTAAAGCTGTTTTTTATGTCCCAGGCGGTCACAGATCTTACGAGTAGCGAAGCAAACAAAAGGTTGATAGTCTTGAAGCTGATAATTACAGAAAAACTTAACTAAAGTCGAAAAACATTGTGCAATTGTATTTACATAAAAAATGAACAGTGCAGATAGTCTTTGTCGCATAAAGTCGTAAAATAAATTTGATAAGTTAATTGCTGTACTTTTGCAGACCTGTTGCACTAACACGGGGCAGATAAGTCTTATCTGACCCTGAGTTTAACGCAAATGCAACAAAAAATTCGTCGCTAGGGCGTTTTGTTGAGAGGGAGTGGGCACCTGAGCACATGCGCGCGGCAACTTTGTAGGTCAAGGCTTCGGCGACCTTCAGGAAGCATGCTTCACCACGTGATTTTCTAATGTCGCGTAAACACTTCCTAAAGTTCTATCTAAATTCTGTTTACTATAAACCTGTCAGGTATTAGACCCGCTGATATATGAGAAAATCAAGTACAAGTAATAATTTGTTTCGATACAATAGCTTGATGCAGATTAGTCTGCAGCGCTGAGAAACGTGGAAGTTTGTGGAACTACTTAGTTCTACACAAAACACAGAGACAAGTCTGCTCTCTGTTCGCAAACTTAGTTGATCAAATAGTTCGGCGACATTCTAAGAGATGGCGTGGATCCCTTACATAAACACAGACGGCTTTCCATCTGAAACTGTTTGGTGAGCAGCAACATTACTTGTCTAAATACTTCTGCTTTAATCTGCAGATGGCGTTGTTTACATCGACCCAAATGTAGTTGTCTGCATCTACTTATTGTACTAGGTTCTTTTGTACTTAGTGATTGTGGAAATGTTTGACTTTTATATATGGAGTACTAGGTATAAAAGTAGTTACACCGCAATCTCTTTTTATAATTTTATAATTCCTTGGTTGTGTTTGAACTTTTCCGCAAGCCACTAACAACAGAAAAATAAAACCTGTTCTTTCATAGAGGGGCAGCACTATACTCTGCAAGGTGGCCTTAGATAACATTTTGTTATTGAGTAATATCAATTTTCGTCTGTGCGAGATAATATTAATTAGCTGTAAACAATAAGTTGGGTATCTTAATTAAACAAAAAAAATGATATAAATAACTTATGGCCCATGTTGCGACTAATGTGGAAGACATGTGTATTGTTGGATGAGTCAAAGTGATATAATTTGATGGATCATTTTTTCGGAAGAGTTAATGTTCAAAATAATGTTCAAATTTTAATTGTAAAACGTGTGTGACGCATCTTTAACTTCCATGAGACACATTGGGTGTTTATCTTGTAAATAGCACAAAGTAAAAACTGACAATATCAGTATCACTCAAGGTCAAAATTAGCATCATCAAAATGACTATCTTCGCACAATTTTTTTCGGCGGAAGTTAACTTCGCTTGAATATATAGCTTCTTTAACGCAGCCTGCAACGATCTTACGCGTCGCACGGCTGTTTCCTCTCTGTGTTGCGAATAGTATTTGTTAGTTTCACTCTAAATTTTTACATCAACGTGATTCAGTTTCTTATTGTTTCTCCAAAACCTCTTAGATCGTGTCATGATTCAGTTTGGTTATTAAGAATAATGGGATTTCTCTGGTTTGCGGTAGAAGTTCATCTCATAAGTTCAACTGACGATAACTCAAAGCTGCACATTGCAGGCAGTAATAAATCATGTTGACAGTTAATTAAGGATAATCCAAGTGCGCATTATTTATCAAGTCTAATTGGGTCATGTATTTTTTGTAATTAGATCGTTCTGACTCGCCCCTCAGATCGATTGCTCTAATGTCAATCCAACAGCAGAACATGTGCCAAGAGATCAGGCAGGATTTTTTATTACACGCCCGGTCATCGATAGAAAAAACGCATTAGCATACTTGATATTCATGGCGACAACTGAAAATAGCAGAGTCTGGTACTTCTCTGGTGGATGACGTCAGCCGAAATCGGAGACAATTACAAGATAAAAATAGTCCAAATTTTGATAATTTGCTCTAGCAGACATACAAAAACTGGAATGTTAGTATCGAGCTTTAAGAGGTAAATAGGGCCGTTTTTATGCGCAGTGTGGTCCAGGTGTATCCTTGTTGTTCTCAATGCATTACCAAGAATACGGGTACTAACCGGAAAATCACAGCTATTCAGAAACAGGGATATGTTGAAGAATTTGAAAATACGTTGACGAGTTTGGGAAAACTGTTAGCTACCGGCAAGTAGCAACTAACTATAGTTAACCAAAAACGGCGTAAAGGTGGCGCTTTTGTCAATGAGCAATTTTTACTCATTATGCGCGACAGTAAGTATTTATTCAGGTGTTTCGCGTCAACTCGCAGACAGCAAATAAGTTTTTAATATTCTGCGTCGTAAAATTCTTATATGAGCGAACAAACAACTTTGAATTGGAGTGTCTTAACGACCGCTGAAACGACCTTTGAGTAAATTTGTTATGGCGGCGATAACCCCAAAATAAATAGGCGATCGATGAAATTTACGACGGAATTGGTTATTCGTCTGTTCTGTTGTAGATCAATTCGAAGAAGCAAAACGTAGTGTAGAAAGTTGTGTGAACAATGGGATAGAATACTCGGTATTTGATGCGCAATGCTCGAGAAGAGTTTGGAATATTTCCAAAACTTTAAACAGGAGGTCGCAAACAGATGCTCCGGCCGCCAAACAGCTCACAGGGACGAAATGTTGATGCCGTATAATTGCCCTTAATCACACCTATTGAACATAATGTGGGACTTTACACTGTGAAAAACTTTTAATAAATTTTATTTCCTATAGTATATGACACAAAGTAAAATGTACCATAGTAAAATGAATTAGAGCGCCAAATTAAAAATTAACTCATGTTCTACTGAAATCAATCGAAATAAATAAAATTCGATAAATGAATATAAATGTTTTTTTAACAATAATTAAATTTATGAATCATATATCGGCGACTCTTTATTTTTTCATCGTTTACAATGTAATTTTTCTTTAATTTTTTAGAGTTACACAGTTTTATAACCTAGAACGTGTGCATTGAATTTTTTTCATGCGCTTATATTTGAAATTCATTGTCTCGACGGTCACCCATCCAGCTACGAACCATCCTCAATGCTGTTGAACTCCAACGATCACACTGCGTCCTCTGAATACGTCACTCTGTTGCATTAGTAGATATTTAAATGTCCGTAATTAATACTGTTATTGAGTAAATAAAAGAACGCGTGTTGTCCTATGCGCTGCGAGTGACGCGCATATGATTACTATGGGACATTTTAAAATTTAAAGTCTACCATATCTATTTAGAAACTAATACATGGGACTAAGTAGTTTGTTATTCAATTTACTACGGTAATGTAGTACAAATCACTCGCTACACTTATTATTTTTAATCGGTAATATGGTAAATTTTAAAAAGTAAAAATTTACCATGGACTCTAGTAAATTTTCAAGAATAAGATATTACTTTTTCTGAAGTATTATTGTAAAGCTCTTGAAAATCTCTATATCTATCTATCTATGGAGGGGACGCCCGTCAGGCACAGGCGGGTGATCAGTCCACTCATTTGGGACCATTTCACCCAGTTCCCCACAACAGCGCATGAGTTTTACCTCTGCACTGACAGTTCCACCTCTTTGAACCTACCCGAAGCTTTAGCAAACCCGATTATATCCTTTATGTTAAGCTCTTGTATTTGTTCTTCTTTTACCTCATCCATGCCTATTGTCTCCCATCTTACCAGCGCGTACATTGGACACTCAGTCAGGAAATGGAGACTTGTTTCCTCCTTGTCGCATTCTGGGCATGTGGGATCACTTTTTAGGCCCATTATTGCTAGGTGTCGGTTCAAAGGACAGTGTCCCGTGAGCAGACCCACTACAATCCTGATGTCCTTTCTATTTAGCTTTAGAAGTTGCTTCGACTTTCTTTTTTCATATGTCTTTAGGAAAAGTTTTGCCTGGCGGCACTGTTTGTTGTGCTTCCATCTTAAATTGGCTTCTTCTGTTATGATCTTGCTTATTATTCCTTCACTGATTTTACTTGATATAGGTAGCCTGGGTTCCGGGCCGATGAATGTCTCATCGGCCCCTTTCCTTGCTAGCTCGTCTGCAATCTCATTACCTATATGTCCTTCGTGCCCCGGCACCCAGGCAATGGTAACTTTAGTCTTTTTGGCTAAGGCGTTAATAGCCTCCTTACATTCTGTTACTAGGGCCGAGTTAGTTTCGGCTCTGTTTAGTGCCTCTTTGTTTTCAGTGATCATGCTGTCTATGATTCTGACTCCCTCTGTAATAGCAAGCACCTCAGCCTGGAAAACGCTAGCGCATCTTCCCAAGTGCATGGTAACTTGGCCATCTACCTGGTTCATGATGTGTATTCCCAGTCCTGATAGTTTTGTTGTTTCTTTCCTGGAGCCGTCAGTGTAGCACACTATCTTTGGATCTTGTATGTCCAAGCTCCAGCTTTCTCTAGCTCCTATATGGATCCTGTATTTTTTGTCAAAGATTACTTTTTTCCTGATGAGGTCATTATTAGAGAGTATCATTGACAACTTCTCTCCATACTTTCCATCTAATATGGTGTGTCCTTTATCTATGAAGTTGTCTTTCCATTCAAGGCTTGACTTCATCCTATACCATTGCTCCATAGCTCTCTTTTTAACTTCCAAGTCCAGAGGATGCAATCCCAATAATACATCTAAGGCAGCTGATGGAGTGGTTCTCATCGCTCCTGTGATCATTAGGGTTGCAAGTCTTTGTACTTTTGCTAGTTCATTCCTGTTTGCTTGTATGGTGGTTTTATGCCACCAGACAATTGCTCCGTATGTTACTCTTGGAATTATGATTGCTTTGTATATCCAGATCATGACATGCGGCTTGGTGCCCCAGGTTTTGCCTACAGCTCTTTTGCATTGCATGAGTGTGATTTTTGCTTTATCGCATTGTTCTTTTATGTGTGTGTTGAATTTAAGAGAGTTATCAATAGTTACTCCAAGGTATCTTATTTCGTTTGATACCTCTAATTCAACACCATCTATCGTAAGTGGTCTAAACTCTTTGTTTTTCCTAGTTTTTGAGAACAAGAGTATTTTCGTTTCGGCTGGATTTAAATTAAGTCTCCTGGCTCTGCACCAGTTCAAAACAGTTCTGATACCCTTGTTCATAATATCTCTCATCACGTTGATTACATTTCCAGATACTAGTAATACTCCATCATCGGAGTACGCTTGCATGAAAATCTCTATATAGTTCGCCGATAGGATGCACGCATAGTAAAATTTCATTGAATGTTTTTACAGTGTATAGCAATGACTCAATCTTTAACATCCCCCTGTTAAAAACAGCTCGGAGTTGTTTTCGTCTCCATTATTATTATACGTGTAGTACTTGTTTTGCTCGGAATTATTTCCAGTGGAATGGCCAGCTTACGAGGTGTAAAATGTATAATCCATAAGCACGCAAAACCGCAATTATAACACTTTCGATGAGAATAATTTGCGACACCATTTTCACGATAACCTCGTTAGGTAATCATTAGGTCGTGATATGTGGTTATCATGGCATGGCCCAAAACGCTGATTAGAGCAACTCTTATTAGTTGTGTTGAACTGATGATAAACGACTTTTTAAACGGTGGCCCACTATTTCTGTCCATTGCTGAGAAGTCACATCAAAAAAAAAAACATTATACCGTGGACTTGATTCGCTCACATTTTTTTCGAAAACATAAAAAATATGTTTGCGTAATTATAAACAGCTGACGGAATCCTGAATAAGTCATACGCCCACATTAATAAACATAGAACAGGCTTGTCGACCAACAGTACGTGTTAACCGATTAAATTATAGGAACTGTTCATGAACTACGCTCGCAGATTATCAAATATTATACTTTGACTTTTTTTCAATTTTCTGTAACATTTCTTCTGTCAAAGGGAAATGTTTTTCTGGTTTAAACAAAACATTATTTACAATTTGTATCTTAAAAATATTAACCCGTTTTGAATGAACAAATTTCTGAATTTTATTTTTGCGAGACGCAGTGTATGAATAGCCCTTGGTTTCCAAGCACCTTCCGCTTAAAGGTTACCCCATTCTATATATAAAGCTTGAGTGCTTTCCGCGTCAGTCATTTGTCGGAATGTTGGTAACGTGTTGTAACGTTTTGTGCGTGAGTTCAAAAGACATAATAGTATCAACAATTTTCTTATGAAAAAGCAACAATTGTAATGAAGATATACTGGACTCTTGAGAGGTGTATGCTTAGACCAAAAAAGAAAAACTTTTCGGAGATATTTTTAGAAAAAAAAACGAGGTTAGCGTCGTCGAATCGGAACGAATCTTAAGAAATCAGACTATTTGATATTTTTGAGGATTATATATGGTGTTGGTCGTTTTCAGTTATTTTCAATTTGAAAAAATCATTGTCATTTATATTTGAGAGTAAGTATTTTTTCATAACATTATGTTATTTGCTATCCATCATAGCGTATTAAGGAGGCTCGATAACGATTTTTGATATGATACGAAAATTCTGAAATTTTTTATGTTGAATGATTTATAAACTAAAAGATTACTGTCTGAATTTCAAATTGATTTACCACACCGTTTTCAAGAAATAAATGATCAGAACGTTCCTGAACACATTTATATTTTATTTGAGTTTTATCGTGTGTTTATTATTCAATTATTGATGAAATTTAAAGCGAAATTTAGTCTATGACGTCTCATGTGT
Organism: Aproaerema taeniolella; assembly: GCA_949987775.1. NCBI lineage: Eukaryota > Metazoa > Arthropoda > Insecta > Lepidoptera > Gelechiidae > Aproaerema > Aproaerema taeniolella. Next base: position 15,628,159 of record OX465266.1, on the reverse strand, counting down.
CGTAAAGTTAGGTCAGACAGCAACAGCGGAAAGCGACAGAACGGCGAGAAATTTGAATAGCTTATACATCTGCATTGTTTTTGTGTTAGATGTGAGCGCCAGCTAGTAACAAACCTTATTACCAACGCAAAAATCATTAAACGCTAGCGCGCTGTTGCCGTACTTTCGTGTGAATTTTGTAATCACTAATGTAGAAGTAGATCTTATGAATTTCTCAAAACAAGTTTTTGTGAGTAGGAGTTACAATTCTGTAAAAATATAACACAAAATCATGAAAATCCCCAAGAAAGATAAACGGTATCGAACCTCCAAGATAACGCATGCGCAATGTTATCGTCGAGTAAATTACTTTGTAAGCAATGATGACATTCGGCTGTTTGATCATTTCGAGTATATCTTATCAAGGCCGAGTGGAGTATTCTGTAGGTAATTGAACTTTTGCGTGACTGACATTGTTTTTCGTAACAAATCTGATGAGACTCTGGCTTATTTGTGTTTTGGTTTTTTCAGATGATACCTAATAAAGATAATAAAAAACTATTTTATGTGGTTGAGTTTCAAGAATTACCTTTCCATGACATTGATGATTATGTATGCGTGCCGCACTGGTGGGTAATACATCACCTACAGTATGGACATAAAGCTATTGTTGCATATCCGAACAATGAAGCTCCTTTAGTGACAAGGAATCGCGTTAAGAAGAGAGAGAAACTAAATGAAGAGTGGAAATATTATTTGACTATCATCAAACATGAATCAGGTAAATTATTATTCGCATAACCAGTTTTCTGCGGGTTGTTGCGCTAAAGTTACACAGAAGTCTTGAAGTAAACAAGCAATGAAATAAGTTTTTTTTTTAGAGACTTACAAAGAAGCTGTTGACTGGATTGTGACGAGAGCTGATCACCAAGATGAAGAGAAAAAAGAAAAAACACAAATAATTAAAAGTAAGGTATAAATAAAACTTTTCCTATTTTTCGTCGTAGTCTGTCTAAGATTTCTTTAGTATTTAATGAAACCTTTTTTTTCAGTCGATCAACCAGAACTTGTCCTGGACAGGCAGTTACGCAGTTCAAAAAGTATGCTCTGGGTGGACTACAAAGCAGAAAAACCGCAGTTGGTAGTGGAACCTTTCGGCAAGTCTCGGAAACCGCTGCCAAGAATTTTGATCAGACGACCCTTACCCCTGAGACCTTGGAAGGAAAATCAGGATACTAAACGGTCGAAACCGGACGAAACTGCTGAGCCTGCCGTTGCCGCGAGTTCTGCAAGCACAGAGCCTGGGAACTTGGAACAAGAGCATCAAATAATAATCAAGGAAAACCGGTTGATTCAGAATGCTGAGACCAATATTGTCGTTGCGATTAACGGTGAAAGTAGTTCTAAGCAAGATACCCAACCTGGACTTAGCAAGGAAGACCAACCGGTTGATGCGTTAGTGCAATTCACAGTACCAAAGATTCCCGATGAAAGACAACCCTCACCTGTTGGTCAAGACTGTGAACCCCTCAGTCCACCATCAGTAGACTACGATGGACCTGATGTCGATGTCGAGGCTGATAAACAAGTTCAACCTGAGCCTGTCACGGAAGAAAGACCGTCTACAAGCAAAACTCCTATAGACACTTCAGAACAGGAATTTCAGGCTTATTTGGGACTTATGAGACCAAATGCACTTGATTATTATAAAAATTCACTGCCAAAGGATATTGTACATGGAATACCTGCCACACAATGTAAAGAAGCCAATGACACCCAACATCCTCAGCTTCACCAGCTCTTAACGGGATCAACAACAGTACTGAGGCCTCCCAGTAGAGCCAACCAGTCTCGATAACCAATTATACCAGGCAGTTGTGCTCCAAGTTGTAAATCTCCACTGCAAGCAACAGATGCAAGAAATCCGACAGATGCGACCAACAGCCGTCAAACGGCGTACCTTCAAGGCTTCGTGGAAAGGACACCATCTGGTACTCACGACACACAAAGCCCACTGGATCTTTCTTCTAAGCGACATAAGCCCATGACAAGGAGAAAGTCTTCATCAACATCCAAAAAGCCTGTTGATAAGAAAACTCGTCTTGAAAGTATCACCAAAAAAAATCCTATGCAGCATCCTCAAAATTCGATAATGCAACTCAATTTGCCCAGTGGGTTGGTCACCTTAAGAGCTGCACCACCTACTCAAAACCACTTGCAGCAAGCTTTCCCATTGAATCATACTGGAAGTAATGTTGGAGAAAAGGTCGTTGATCCAAGACTCCCCCTTCATGGTATGGTCATCACATCTGCTGCACAGAATCTCTCAAACTTAGTTCACCAGTCTCGTTCCTTCGACCAACCACCACACAAACAGCAATATTTTTCCACTCAAGAACAGTATTCGCAGCATGTAGCGCGTATGCAAGAGATGTTCAGGAGACGTGATATGATACCAAGTATTGACCAGAGAACTTTTCTCCAAACTGGAATGATGAGTGGAGGACATCTTCTACAGAATCAACCAAATCAAATCCACCAGCCCAGTCAGTTCCTTCCACAACGGGGACATCAACGCTTACTGGTGAATGTAGACTACATGCAAGCGCTGATGAGACATGAAATGGTGAAGGAATCCATCGATAGAGCTCATATTAGTACACTTGTCGCTGGAAATGGCGTAGCTAATTTTCAATCTACTGCACAGAATCCATTGCTTGTACCCATCCAGCCACCTGTGAGCTTCGATAATTCACAAAACAGACTACACACACTGAATTATCAAGATCCGAGGACAACTAGCATACAGATTGGCCTGCCTGTTGAATCCAACAGTAATTCTAGAATTCCCAAGCCTAAAGAAGTCACCACAGAAATAGGATCCTCTGCTGTACTGGAGACTTTGAACTAGCCACTTTCACATGATCTAAGACACTATTCACTCCAAGATCCGCGCGTAGTTGCAAAACTAAGCCAAATCCCTACTGAACATCATGAGATATATGCAGCAGCTGCTCCTGAAAATATTGCGGTACAAACAGAACCCACCACCCAAGACTTTGAGACTCAGACTACGATGCCATTTGAGCAATTGCAGGAGACACAATCTGCACTGGTCCCTGAAGACAATGCCTATCAACAGTCTCACACGACAAACCTGGTGGTTGATCAGGCTATTGAAACGGATATCACCATGGCCGTCCATCACTGGGAAGATGAAATTACTGTTGTTAGAAACCGCCCAGAAATGATGGACAGCGAGTGTCAGACTGATGAATATTTCATGGAAGAACAAGAATCAACCCATCAAAAGGAAGATCCAGATCCGGAAATTATTTCCGATCACGATATGGTATCAGACCACGAAGACATTTTGGATGACCAAGTATCTTCAGATGGTTCACTTGTTGACGCGATGAACGAGGATCATGCTTCTGAAGAATGTGCTCCCCTCGCAAATATCGCAGAGGAGAGACCTACAACCGTGCAATATCCTACACCAGAACAGCAGCAGGAGCTTCCTAGAGTGGCGAAGCAGGAAAAGGTGGATATATACAAAGCTCTTCTCAGTGAAACGTTCAAAAATTTAACGTACACGCAAGATGTACATAACAACTTGCGAAATTCTGTGCTTCTTATGTCTCAATTGTACGAAAAGCTGATTGGCAAGGACGAGGAAGTCAAACCGACTGAATCCTTCCCTACGTCTAACGTGGCATCAGAAGTTCCACAGATGGCTAAAGGAACGCCAGTTGAAGTATCCCAGCAAGAAAGTCCTGGTAGCGCTGACCCAGAGAAGAACTCTAGTATCAGCACCGCGCCCTCGACAAGTCGCAAAAAATATACGTTTGTTCTGCCGCCAGAGTATGATCCAAAGGACTCTAGATGGACTCTAAAGCATCAAGAAAGTGGGCCAGGCCTGATCAAACTGATGCCTCAAAGTCGAATTTACGTTGGCAAGGCAGAATACAACAAAGTCATAGAAGCATCAAATGATTGCAGATCGTTAGCACGATTGATGGTAACAGAAGTATTCAGCAAGAACGCACTGAGTGTGTGTTCACTGACGGGCGGGAAAGCGAGGGCTTTCAAACCCTTGGATATTGATGTAAGACCTGTGTTGGATGAGTATGCAAGATTGGTGCTGCTGGCATTCATTGAAGAGTACGATATTAACGTAAGTGGAACACGGCCGACTCGGCAGGTATCATCAGCAGCATCCGTACGAAGATCCAGGAAATGAGAGCCAAGTTTGGTAAAAAAAATAGTTCAAGTGATATGATGTATCATTGTATAACCAATTACGGGTCATTATTTGTACAAATGCTTTAGAAGTAAGAGTAGAATTAGTAGATTTTATTTGTAAATGTAACCGAGTAGTTGTTCGCTTATGTTGATGTCTAGTTGTCTGATTAGATTATTAGCCATCTGAATCTATTGATTGTAGGTTCATCTGATCGATTCATGAGAAAAGCGAAGCTCGAAATCAAGACTGATATTAGCTTTTATAATTTGCAAGTGTTATTATTTATTATGAATTCGATGTTAAGAACGTAATTGTTTTTGTCGTTTATTACATAAACCAATGTTTTATTCATTAAATTCCGTAGTTTGATTTTCCGCATTTGTGATAATCGACAGCTACTTTTCCTCAAGGAAATAAGTAGTGAGTAAATAAATAATTGTTCTGAAAATATGGCTTCTGCCGACTGTACTTTCCGATGCAATGACACAGCCTTGTGAGCAAGAAAACAGCAGTGCGATTCTCTAAGCGCAAACATCGTTACAGCCTTGATCGCAGCGGCTGTTACAGCGGTGAATACACGTTTCGTATTCTACTTCATAACATTTTCAAGGCTGCCGACACTAGCGCCGCACGGCTGCAGACGGCGTGATATGGAATCACTTATTTGACATTTCTTAAAGGAAATCGGTATTCTCTAAGCAAAACAGCCTCCACTTCAGCCACAGCCTCGGCGTACGCCTACGATTTTTAATGTCAAACTCAAAAGCTTCTATTTCGTGGCTGTTGGCAAGGCTTTTTAATTTATTTTAGTGGAATTCGAAGTGCTAATATCTGATTAAATTATAAATATGTAAGTACACACCTTTTTATTTATATTGTGAACCTAAAACTTGGTAAATTACTTAAAAAGTCTTGGCCTATAAACAGAGGTTATGTTAATATTTTTATTTGATTAATGTGTTAAATTTAAAACTAATCATATTTCGGATCGATGATTGTGACCTTAATATATTACATGGAGATGCTACATTCAGTGACACCACACACGACAGTTTTGTTTTTAATAACACAGCCATAAAACATTACCTAGAACAATTACTTAAACAGCAGAGGAGAGAGCATGTTTGTTAGGTTTGGAAAATATTTAACAATGTTAATCTCGAGCCTAGTTGACCAGAGGATTACTACAATTCACTGCACGCCACAACAATAAAGTGTCGAATGGACAATTGGAATTTTTAAGGGCAGTGCAGATGCCGTCTAGTCCACAAAGATCTGCAATATGACCCAGATAATATAATCGTGCTGGATTACCAATCTTGGAATTATCCAATAACTTACAAGAAAAAGAAAATCCCATCCATCATATTGGAACAAACCCATTATCCTTTAATTTGATTGTTTTTTTTCTGTTCTAGTTAATTATGTGTATTTTTCGTTAAAAAAAATGCTGGATTAATTTTTTTTGGGTCAGTGAAAATAAATAAAGAACATCAAACTAAATTGCTTTTATTTTTTGCCTTCTAAAATTAAGTACTTAATTACAATTATTTTCTCTTAATTAAATTATATTTATTTAATTTAGGACATATACCTACCTACAGTCGTAATATTGCAAACATAATATTTTAAGAAATATAGATATTAAAAGACCTGAAGGTTCTTAGTTTAACAGAAAAAATGTAGTATAAATTCCACAAAATCGAGCAGTCTCAAATGAAATAGTAACAAACCTTAGTTTTTGAGAAATATTAATACAATAACCTTGATTTTACGAGTTTTTAAAAGTATTAATTGAAAATTGGAATCAATGTCACTTAATATTTTATTATAATTATAGGGACTTATAATGCTCAAGCTCATGTAGGCCCATACTAGGAGAACTTTGCGCTTTGTGTGACATGGATAAACACAAACAAGAACCAGGACATTAAGCTAAAGTCATCATTAGTATTGAATCTGGAACCACTGTACTAATAAACAGGTCGACGTCGTACAGCAGATTGTAGAATGGCTTCAACTATCTGTTGTGCGACGTTGCCTACTGCGTTTGTGAAGTTCTCTAGCGCTTCCGCCATCATGCGGTAGCCCTGCGCATACGTTTCTTGCGACCATGCAATGGCAAGCTCCGCATCGGCACGACATTTTCAACGGTGATAAATCATTTTGTTAAGCTCGCCATTTCGGAGCAGCCGGCGTTGCAATGGCGGAGACGGTCGCAGCAGACGTCGCCGGGCCGCAGACATTCCTCCCTGGGTACGCGCGCCTCGAAGCACGCGGCATCGCTGCGGGGACCCACCACTTGCTCTGTGACGGCAATGAGCGGCGCCCGCGCTGGGTCGGTGTCTCCACTAATATGGGGCGCCGCGCACTTCCACCGCCCCTTGCTCCATCCGTGCGAGCTGTAAATTCAACGGCAGTTAGTTATAGTAAAACATTACTATTAGTAAAACCATTAATATGATTATTAACCACTAGCTTTCCGTCCGCAGCTCCGCCCGCGTGGTCTACAAGTTATATCGTGCCCAATTGTGGGATAAAATGAAGCCTATGTCCTTTTCCAGGCTCTAATCTCTAATTGCACCAAATTTCATCAAAATCGGTTTAGTAGTTTAGGCGTGAAAGACGGGGAGACAGACAGATAAACAGAGTTACTTTCGCATTTATAATATTAGTAAGGATAAATTATTTTATTCAGTAATATCTTTTATGTCGTTAGTAAAGAATTTAACATGTAGGTAAGTACATAACTACTGGGAATGGATTAATAGAAAGGTGCCTATCACCAGTAGCAAAGGTAAGGCCACCAGCGATAATTATAATTCGTTGTTCTAGCTCTGTGAGCTCCACCACCTCAGCAACGATCCCACCACCTGTCCTCTGCCATGTTGGCCTTCCTTTTAACTGTAGCCTTTTTATCTTTCCAATACTACACACAACAACAAAAAAGATCTTACTTCACTGAACTAGATACAAACGTCTTAACACAAAATTAAAAGTTATATACTTAAATATGTGCAATGTACATTACATACCATTGCCCACTGCTTCCAATCTTTAACACACCCGTTGCCATCACTATTCAATACTAGAGCGACTTATGCCTATCCATTTCGCATCCGGGTCCTAGCATTGGCTGTACAGGCATGCCCAGTGGCAAGATATGATCTCGTCTCCATCAGCCCAATCAATTTTTTGACTTGAGCTATTGAGCTGTGGATGGTCCTGCATTACGAGCCACTGAAAATAAAGTTGATATTTATAAATTAGTACCACCCAAAAACCTTTTAAGTAATTAACTAGATAAATTGAATAAACTCACTGATTGTATTGACGAAAACATAAATAATTAGTAGGTAATACTTACTTCTTATTAGATTCAAAATACACTTCGCGAAGTGTTCACTGTGTGATAGTCACAAAGGGTATAGACGTAAAATGATGATGGAAGATTGTAGAATGCGTAAAAATTTCAAGTGGCTGGCGTGGGTTGAACCACAGTCCCATACTTAAGCATTCTTGGAACGGAGAGTTTTTTTTCATCATTATTGTATTTGTTTACCAACAACTGCGTAACTTCGACCGCAAACGCAAGCACAAAGTTAGGTTATGTTTTTTTTTAATCTGTATCGTTGTGCCTTTATTTTAAAGAAGTAAATTATTGATATTATACATTCAAGCAATTACTACATATCTCTTAATATAAAATGTGTACTTAATGTATTTTTTAATACGAGGAAATAGCCAAAATCTACTAGTCGAGAAATTATAGACTGTAAAATTAAGATTCGTCACCGCTCTAGCACAGCCTTGCCATTAGCCGTGAGTTCCCACAGCCGAGAGATCGATGACGAGCAAGAAGAGCTTAGAGAATACCTAACAAAACGCCCGTGCGCGCAGCGAACGATGTTACGGCTGCGACAGCCGTGATCACAGCGATGAGCGCAGCTTTAAAGTGTTGCTTAGAGAATTGCCTGGCAGTTTCATGCATAACTTCCGTGTGCCCGATCAATTAGGATTGTTAAGAACTATCACGGTATTTGAGACTAAAATTGTTTCATAGACTATTGGATCCAGCGCTGTTGACCCCATGACTTCAAATAAGAGTCAAGTGATTCAATAGCTGTTATTAGAATTTTCTATGATTACTTTTAAACGGAATTGCATGTTCATACTCAGTTATTATCAGTAGACATATGGCCATAACACTCCAGGATGTTGTTTCCTGCGCGGGTTCTTTATGTACGGGTTCATTACCACTAATTTGATAAAGACCGCTCATTAGTAGAGTACGCAATAAAAAGTCCTTGTTTCACAAATTACCTACCAGGAAAATTATGACAAGAGAAGGTGCTGCATCATGATGAATAAGTTATTGTTTTACCAGGAATATTAAGGGGAAGCCCTAATCTGACAAAGTCTCGCATCACAGCTGACAAGTAATCGACTCACTGTACTAAGCAGCGAGGTTATCACTTAGCACAACTTTTATTTTGGTTGATCTGTTTTCTAAATTGTTATCAAGACCGCTAATGAACTTGGAACCTAAATGAATATAAGTATGAAATAAATTAAGGTCACATAATCATAACAATTCACGATAACCTCAACTCATGCATTAGAATGTGAGAGTGATTGAACTTCTTTTCCGGCAGAGTCGTATTTTTATTTGGATATCGAATATTTTCGTAAACTGTTGTTTTATTGCAGTCATAAAATAGGGGAGGGTAGCCTAAAGCGGGTAAGCTAACGTTGAAGGCCCAAAAATTTTAGTCTTTCTTTGATTTTACAAACAAATTTTTTCTTGTTCGATAGAATAGTTATCGGACTTCAATATAAAATGAAAGGATTGTGTGATTTTGATATTTGAAAATTATTTATTTAAAAAAAATGAAGACTCTCCAAAAATCGGCTTTGCCCTACCCCCTAATCTAAAGCGGGTAAGCACTACAAAGGAGCCGGATGTCATCACAAACTAATTTTGAGACTTAGTTATGTATCTAACTGTCACATTCCTTTTGCATAGTTTTACAAATTCATCAATTCCTTTATTTTGCATCTAGTTATGTTATGTCATAACTCTGGGGTCCGATCAGAACTTACAAAAACTCAGGAGTGTTCACATAATCATCACATATGCAACCTATGATATTCTCATTCAATGCTGCAACAAAATAGCGCCTTCCCGCTTAAGGCAACCCTTCTTTAGATTCATAAGACTCGCATAGTTCGAGTCTAAATTTGCGACAGATGTATAAAACTTGGCATCTTGCCCTTATTGCCCTTCTGATAAAAATAGCAAACATTATTCCGGCAACATTTGATCTCCGACGTAGCACGTCCCTACCAACAAAAAAATAAACATACGATTTCAGACATCTTATCACGATATTGCGGGCTAGCACGTCTTTTAGTGTAGAAATACTTGTTATTACACACTCACACTCATGCAATTCGAAGATTCGAGATCAAAACAGCATTGCATCATCTCATTGACTCAAGTGTGCTTGCACATAACGCATGATCATCATGCAGCGACCTACTATCGACGTAGTCAAGGGTAAATTTAAAACGATAATAAGCTGGAATTTTTTCGTTTCAAGAAAAACGAAGGCTTTGATTCATTTTGATCACTTATTCGTAGAAAAATTCGGTTCAAAAATGATTCACTAAAGTTAATATCTGGCTGTGGTTGACAGGGTAATCACAATAGATGACGCCTCGATTCTAAACAAACAAGCTTTTACGATGCCAGAAGATATTCATGAACTCAAAGGTGTAGTAAATTTATGCGCATAAGATGACAAAATTATTTTAAAACAGAATAGTAGATTTTGGAATCGAAAACTTGTTTTCGAGACTATGGACATACATATTCGATGAACTAGATACTTTCGCACAATTTTTAAAGATAAATCAGGATCAATTAACAATGCTTACGTAGTCAATGCATGTCGTTCTATGATAAGCAATGCTAATGAGCATATGATACTTATCGCATATCCGGTTCACAGTTACAAAATCAGTCAGTATCGAAACTAACGTCCACTATTCATTGCCGTTCGCAGACACATGAAAGATTCTGAACTCGGAACAATCATGTTCCGTCCTTCCATCTGCGATACCCAGCAGATAAGTAAACAATCTAGACCATCAACACAGCAGTTTTTCGCTCCACTTTTTGTTATTAATTAGAGCCAAGAACGTTCGAGTTATCTGCTAATAAATGTCGGTTTTACGACTTAGTCACGAGCTCACCAGTATTGATCTCAAATTCGAAGTGAACAGATGCACCCAAATAGTCGTTCCTTCTCTTTCATTTTCACGAATTTTGTGTCGGTATAAAAACAATCGGTCTGAATCACTGTTGTTAAATGTCATTTGACACTAAATGAGGACAGCCACGCTCACTCGGTAAATAAATAAACATATTATTCTTATGACTCATAACAACAGTTGTTGGTTCGTTTTGTGCTAAAATTGAAGCTGAAGCGGAAACGCCAACATGAAGGTGAGATTTTTTTCAATTAAACAAACGCGTTTATTCGTTATCTGATGTCGATTCACTATGAGGCCCGAGAAGGGAGAGAGTTCAAGGTCGTTTTCGTTAAACAGATACTAGTGCGCCATCAAGTTGGTGCGTCATCCTCAGTTAGTTTCTTTATGATGACGCTATTTGTTTTTCCAGGCAGATGGCGCCAAAGAGTATCAATACGCAGTGGTCCAATTTTTAAAGCTATCTCGGGCTAATGTTGGTGATTACGTCTGTATACCTCGTTCTTGGATACAAATGCGGACAGAGCGGAAAATTAGAGTCGCATATCCTAGCGAACGGCCGTTGGTAACCAGCAGGCGGATCAAGGCCGGTGAAAGTCCTTCGGATGATTGGAAGCGCTACATGGCTGTTGTGAAAGTTGAAGCGTGTAAGTGTCAACAATAGGGTTACGTCATCTATTGAACATCAAACCGAGTTTCGCGGTATAGCTTACTTCAGGATGCTTATTTTTCCAGATACTTACAAAGAAGCGAAGGAATTTATCATGAAAAAGAAATATGACGCTCTTACTTCGGATTTACGTACATCTGTAGTCGGCAATGGTGAGTACTTAGTCGGCAGGTCGTAACTGCGAGACTTTACGCCTTTTCCTCTCTGCAACTCGGTTCCTTCCTCCGACTTCTCAGCATAAGTAAATTTCATAAATATTTAAATAATAATTAAACTTTTGGACTTATCTTTGGACTCGCTTTTATGCTTTTCTATTTAAAAAAAATGAAGCTTTTATTGTTCGCAGGCATTACATATTTACCAGCTGCAGCAGCAGAAAAAAATAGTTGTTCGACGAAACGTGCCCGACAGTCGGAAAAAAAAGTAAAAAAAATTAAGGTGGATGATAAATACAACATCATTACCAGTTCAAGCAAGGCTCCTGAAAGCTCAAATAATGAACCGACTATTAATGATTTTCCTGAAAAAATAATAATGGAGGGTTCTTCTTCTCAAGAGGTTATCTCTCATGATGTTGCAAAAGATAATCCCTCCTGTATCAGTGGTAACACTTTACCAAGTCAGCAGAATCAGTTATTCAGATATCCCTATCTTCAGCGAATACCTGAACTATCGTTCGGAATCCAAAATATGTCTCCTGAGATTGGATGCGAAGGAAGCATAAGCATAAGCAGACCTATTAATACTACAAAGGATGATCCTCTTGATTCCATAAAAAAATACTTTCAGGATTTTCCAGAACCACTAAAAACTCAACTATCACCACGTTATCCAAATCAGGTTCTATCGCAGATTACGAATATGCCCAGCCAACACAATCAAGTTTCAATGTCCTCACCAGTTTGTCCAGATAGTGGACAAGCTCTGCCCACAGGGAAGGTCTCTGTTGATCAATCTTCAGCAGCAGATCAAGGTAAGTCCACCCAAATTTCGCTTGGTGAGCAAGACTACTCTCAGGATTCAGAGTTGCAACCAATGATGGTTGATAGAACGTCTGTGGCAGGTATTGAGCTGAATAACGTCTCTGAACAAAGTACAGGAAGTGAATCATCTGATGTCACGAGTTCTACAGAAAACGTAGGTCAGTCAACTGGGAGTTCAACGGAAGAAACATTGATGACGATTGACAAAGTTACAACAGGTGACGTGTCGTCGACGCAAGATGTTGATGATGATGATGATGCAAGTTTTTCACCAGGAGTAACAATAGAAGAAGCATTAGGTGATAACCAAAGTTCTTCTAAACAAGCAGATCAGTCAGTTGAGTCTTTGATGAAAAAGGTGGATAATCGGGCGGATCAGTTAATTGGTCTTCTTCAAATGATGAAAATTGATTTCAAGCATTCGGCTGAGACGGCTTTTGAGATGCACAAATCATACGCTAAGTCGATCAAAGTAGTCGAACTTATAGAGAATGCATTCGACAGTATACGAAAATCTGAGAAGGACAAAGTCACTGTGGTGAAACCGAAAGAGGTGGTAGCGGATGTTCAAAAAGTGGATGAGAAGAAACAAGCTGAGATGAAAGAGGCAGGAAAACTGGATGAAGGTCAAGGCAAAAGCAATAACAATGTTCGGAATCAAGGCGAAGATGATGATGGAAATGAAGATAGGGAAGCTTTGAGCAAAACCCGTGAGCACATCCGCGGCTTCGTTTTACCGCCAGAGTACGATCCAAATGACAGTTGGTGGACATTGAAGTATCGCGAAAATGATCCCACACTCGGTCTCGTTGAGCTCGTCCCTGACAGCAATAAGTTTGTTAATCCCATACAACTAGCACACTGCAAGCGGGTGGCTAAGGATGCTAAGGCGTTGGCTCGAATGTTATTAGCGGAAATATTCACGCAGAGTGCGCTGAGTGTTTGTTCTTTAACGGGCGCAAGAGCTAATGCTTTTTATAGCAACGGCTCGGATGTTAGGCCTGCTAGCTTACGCAGCAGAATTCATGAGATAAGATATAAGCATGGTAAAACAAAGTGGCTTCTGATTTGATCAGCTACTGTAAATATCATTTAACATAAGTATAATATATAATGTAGAACAATGTGATATAGATGTATATAATGGTTATTATAAGTTTTTGTAGTTGCTATTTCAGTCGTAACGTGTATCAACGCACACTCTATAAAGTAACTCATAATGAATAACAGTCTTTTTTTTTATTCCACCTAGACATTATGAATCATGATTCTACTTGGTGATCATTTTTGATAATAATGAATTGTAGTCTGTTATCAATCTACAGGCCGTGTTAATGACTCATTATACTAATTTCCACACTCGAGTATCTTGATAACAAAATGTCCATTATGATAATTAATGATTAATAAAAATTGGTACCCTGCGCACTGTTTTTTAATGCGAAAATATCGTGAAAATTCCAGAATACAGGAGCAGCCGTTATTTTAAGGAAAACACATGCTATTAACAATAATTTATTTTTTCTAATTAACATACGTTCAATCAACCTATATACGGACGGTTATAGCAATAACGTCTTTAATTGCCATCTATTTATCATTATATTAATGCTAAATATTCACAGGATAACTCCTGAATAAATGTTATGAGCAAAAACATTTGACGTGTCTTTACATTCTACCTCTTCAATCATATAGGTGCTAGAGAGATTGCTTCTGATATTTTTTGAATTTGGTTCTAGTAGAAGTCTACGGCTGGTATAATTCTAGTACTAAACCTGAATCAAGATTGTTTATAAATAGTGAATTTCATTGTAATTAAGAGTTTACAAATCTGCGAAGAATAAACAAATCTTACAGCTTTTTGAATCACGAACAAAAATACTGAACAACTTTTCCGGAGTATACTTTTCAGATATTCATTTATTTCACAGTAAAAGTCAATAGTAAAAAAATAATCCACCGAAATGTTCAAGTCCCCAAGTTTTCCAGTTTGAGAAGTTTCCTAGCTATCCTAGATAACCCACTCGATGAAATTGGCGAGAAAAAAAATCCATCGCGTGTATGGAAAACACCCGAAAAACAAATTTTTCCGCCATTTTATTTTTTAGATCCATCGCGTGTATGGAAAACACCCGAAAAACAAATTTTTCCGCCATTTTATTTTTTAGATCTGTCTGCGCAATTAATATATATGACCATGCCAAATATTAGCTCTATAGTACCAAGGATCTAACTCTCAACTATTACTCGCAAGCTTGAAGTGCCAACTTATGTATGATAGTTTTCCTTTTAATTTCTTTGTATATTCTATCACCGTGAATTTTTCCACATTTCTAAAAACAATCGTTTTGCTGTTAGAGGGGGACACTTTATTTTTAACAAAAAAATTAACTTAAAAAATTAAGTTTTCGCAAACGGAGTGCTGAATCGAAAAACGTTTGTAGTAATAAACCCCTTCTATCTTTTAAAAAGCTATCATATGACATCTCACTCGATGATATCGGCGAGAAAAAATAAATCCATTGCCCTTTCACGTGTATGGGAAACATCCGAAAAAAATTTTTTTCACCGTTTTATTTTTTCAATCTGTTGGCATAATTAATATATATGACCATGCCAAATTTCAGCTCTATAGTACCATGGATCTAATATAAGTAAAATATTCTTATTAATCCCAACTAAGTTTGGCACTTGGTCGACTATTACTCGCAAATTTGAAGAGCCATCTTATGTGTGATAGTTTTCCTTTTAATTTCGTTGTATATACTACCACCGTAAATTTTTTCACATTTTTAGAAACAACCATTTAGCTGGTTGAGGGGGGGGACACTTGTGTTTGACAAAACCCTAAAAAAATGATATTACAGATGCTAAAATCCCCCTAATCCGCTGAGACCTGGACTTATTCAACATTTTATAAACTGACTGCCATTCAGAAAGATAATATCGCTATTTAGATGATCGTGTTTTCGAATTTGAGAATTTTAGTTTGTGCTTTAGTTTATTATTTGATATTATACTAAAAGCGAAACCCGGCGTTGCTCGGGTTAAAATATATCGCATGTTTAATGGTATAAAAAAGAATTTAGGATCTATTTTTTGACGTAAATATAGTTGGTGTTGTAAAATAGAAATAAAAAGTTCTCTTGAGTGCGAATGTGCCGGATGTCTGCAAAAAATTCCAGGCAGATGTGCCGACTGCACCCACTGCTTTGACCTTGATTGTGCGAATATCTCCCTCAAGCTTTTCCTTGAAATGCAACGTAAAAACAGCTGGCTTTGCCATAAATACTGGAGCAAGGTACTGTAGAGGTTAAAGCCTTTAGCCAGTGGTTCTAACTTCAAGTAATTTGGATCATTTGGCGGCTTTGGCCGTGAAGGTCAGGTTTATCACTAATAAATGAAGTCAATTAATAGTTAGACTTTTCCTGGTAGTATCCACCTCGACCCGGTCACCAGGTCCCTCAGAGCTACGCCACAGTTTCTAAGCATTTTAATACTATTACTCCTGCTAGACCATTAACATTGTCTAATGATTATATTCTTTGCATTGAACCGAAGAAAACTTCATGAATTTCTCCATTCGATGATTTAAATATTAACGTTAGACGTAAAATACCTGAGCAACTGTCTGCGAGTAGCAACGGTGATAGAAATATTGAGAGATCTACCACCAATTATCAAGGTGGAAATTATTATGTTGCCTTCATGCAAGAGATAAAATTTATCAGGGAGCAAATGGCGTTTCTGAACACCCGACTGAAATATGTTGGAACATTTGTTTCTGCATCATATGGCAAAATCGATCTCTGAACTTCACAACTGTCTGAGGTAAATGAGCCTGTTCAAAGCTAAAAAATATCTGAAACTAAAAAAAACGTGCACTTGTTCCTGTCACACGGAAAACAAGTCGTCTGATACAAATATACACCACTCTGGGGGTACTCTGGGGGTCAGATCGTCTTTTTTATGAGACGATTTCAAAGAATTGCAGTCAGTAACGATAGTAAAATGACGTCCTTCCAAATAGTGGCGAAAGTGCTTTACAGCGTTTACCACAGCCAGAGTTTCCAACTCGTAAGAGTGGCACTTAAACTCAGCTTTGGTTGTTTGCTTACTAAAATATTCAACAACATGCAGTCTATCGTCAACTTTTTGAAAAAAAATCGCGCCATAACCTTCTGCACTTGCATCAGTGTACAATTCTGTGTGGAGATCAGGGTTAAAAATCATGAGAACTGGTTTGTCAGTAATAATCGAAATTATGCGTTGCCTAACTTCCTTATGGTCAGGTTTCCAGACAAATTCTTTGGAAAAAGTGAAGAGAAACAGAGGAGTCATGATTTATGAAAAATTAGGAACAAATTTCCAAAAATAGGAAGCAAGACTGATGAACTGTCTGAGCTGGTGAATGTTCTCGGATGGTGGTGACTCGGTCAGTGCTTCCACTTTGCGAGGATTAGGGCCAACCTTACCCGCAGTTATCTCGTATCCGAGAAATTTAACTCGGCGTTTCAAAGAGGAACATTTGGAAAGGTTCAACGAGAAGCCAGCATTAGTCAGAGCCTTTAATACTTCACGAAGCCTTTCGAGGCCCTCTTCTTCATCACGAGAAGGGATCAAAATGTCATCAACGAAAAGAACTGCATACGAATAAATACGGTCTCCGAGGGCATTTGAGGCTGCGCGCTGGAAAATACTTGGCGCGTTTCGTAAACCAAAGGGCATTGTCAAGTATTCGTACTGCCCATCGGGCGTAACGAAGCCACGGCAGTACGTTCTATACTATCTGAATTGACAGGTCTGATTAAAGCCACTAGCGCAGTCTAAGCAGGTATAAAACTTAGCACCAGATAGCCTTGCAATTTGGTCGAAAATAAGTGGCAAAGGTAATCGATCAGGGACAGTGTTGCGATTTAATTCGCAATAATCAATACATACGATCGCTTACATCACGTTTTTTGAGTAACAAAATAGGGCTAGCAAATAGGAAACAACTGGGGCGAATTGTGTTTGAATACATCAACTCGGTAATTTTATTACGCACAACTTGTCTTTCGTCCGGACTCAGTCGGTACGGGCGTCATTGTACCGTAAGATTCAGATTAATTAACCAAATATTCAATTCACCCGTATTCTCTCTCGTTTTTGGCAAACCTATCGCGAAAGATTGGGAAAAATTATTCAATAAAGAAGTAAAATTTTTCTTTATTTTGCTCAGAAATGTCAGTGTCAATATTCTGGAAATTAAATTCAGTGGGTAGATCGCACACATTTATTTCTTTCAGTTTCGAAATTGTCAACAATGAATCGGTCATATTCACAATAAAACCAAGTTTTAAAATCTCGCGACCAATCATAACGGCTTGTTTTAGTGCTATATCGGGTATTACGTTAAATAAAATTGACAAAGTGTGTCCGTTAATCAAAACGGCGCTTAAATTTTTTTCAGTGCAACATAAATTTGAGTTACCAATACTGGTTATATGAAAAGTGGAATTAAAACGTTTCCCCGAAAAATTGTGAGCTAAACTTTCTTTATGGAGAGAACATTCGGCACCGGAATCGAAATAAAATGGGTACGACTCACCAGAGTTCTCAAGACGGCCCGAAACGCCTCAAATCTTGCAGGACTCCGCGTGCCGTTGCTGTGTCGCTCCGCCCGCGCTTGAGTTTGCGCCCCCGCGCGCTGGCGCCTCCGCTAGTACCGCTACCGCCTCGGGAATTCGACTTAGGACAGCTCGTTGCGATGTACCTCTTTTCTCCACAAGCGAAGCAAATGACACTTTTCTTCGAGTTTGAAGTGGCTGTGCAGAACTCGATGAAGATAGCTGAAAAAAGATTATTGTCATTAAAGTACAAACTTAATAAATATCCGGACCTAAAACAAAAATACAAAGAGGTTATTCAGGAATATCTGTTCATATGGAAGAGGTACCAATAGATCAGTTATCTAATACTCAAGCTGTGTACTGTGGCGTAGCTCTGAGGGAGCTGGTGACCGGGTCGACAACCAGGGAAAGACAATTAATTAGTTAACTTTATTTATTAGAAGGAAACCTGACCTTCACGGCCAAAGCTGCGGAAGGGACTACGTCAGTTATTTATAAAAGGCGCGAAATGATCCCAATCATTTAAAGTAGAAACCATCGGCTAAAGGCCTTACAAGGAGATGGTAAACATAGAGGTAATAGAACCTCTACATCCCCCCCGGTGAGGATAAATTTTATCGCAGGCGAGAAAATTTCAATATCCTTCCGTTGCTCTGGCCTCCTAGCCTACCTGTGGCGGACGACAGACAATCTGAGGAACCGAGCAGGTCATTACTTAGTACTAGTAAGAAGGAAACATCATCTAAATTCCGAAAAGTAAAGGACATATTCCTCCTAACTTCCGCATACAAAAACCGCAACAAAATCTATGCGACAGCTCGCCTAAACTTTAACCAAGAAGCACATTTATATAAAATTTTGAAAAAGCTATGTGAATCTGGACCTATAAGATATTTTCGCGAAAGCTAATGAGTATGAGCGCGAACGGAAGTCCTCCCTCCTCGTCCTTTATGTCTTATGCAGACACCCCAAGGTCCTACGGACTTATATGGGTTTGCAGATCACAGATGGAACAATTCCATGTCGCGTTCACTCCCTACGCTAATTCACAATATTTTATAATTCACGACACTTTAAAGTTCATATTTGTTTCATTATATCGACGTTGTCTTCATTGTATACTTATTTTGAAAGTGTTTTTCTCTCCAACATACATGAAAATCATAAAAAAGTATTAGTTAATAAATAAACAATCATGTTTATAAACATTGTAAGTCAACAGTGTCAACAAAAGTCATTGTGAAAACTTTAGCTTTTGGCAACTGTCATATTGAATTATAGAAAACATCAAATTAAAATTCAAAATAAAATTGTCATAGTAACCAAATAACAGAAAAAAATTAATTGAAAATTTATAAAAATTGAAAATGAATTTTCTGATAAACAGGGATGATTTCGATGTTGAAAGTTAAAATTTAAAACCAATAAAATTTGTAAATTGAAAAAAAAATTCAACTGCAAAATTGTGTGCAATTATCACACTCAAAACCCCTGAAAAGTTATTATTTTTGAGAACCTTTTTTCCTCAAGATATTTGCCGCTTAGTAACAATTTGATCTGCCTGTTATTTAACATTCGGGTTTTCCAGCGCCGGGATCAGACTCAGGTCAAATCTTATCTCTTAAGTCTCCAGTCGGTTGCTCACAAATAACATCTTGTAAATTGAACTATTTATAAGTTAGTGAAGTCTTTTTCCTGCTGTATTTTTTTAAAATTGATATCATGTGTAAGCCTAGGGCTCACGGAAATTATGACTATTGATCTAGGATCCTAACCTATAGTATTTCAATTCAAAATTTTTTTTTTTTAATAGTGATCTCCTGTTTGTGTATTAGATAAATTTTTGATATTGAGTGATAAAATATTGAGCGTATTTGCATTTTTTTATCTTTAAAAACTATAATTTTTCGTATGTGTGTTAGTTCTGAGTAATTTGGAGGAACTATCGCTTTTGATACTCGAATAAAAAGCAATAAAATAATTTAAACAGTAATAAATATTTATTGTAAACTTAAAATAAACAAAACGTTAATTTTCTTATTAACTAAATTTCTTCAATTTGGAGATTCATTAAGTATGCGTCTGTGCCCGTAAAACGTGAACGTAGTTCTAAGAACATTTCACTGTTAGATCGTATAGTACTTAAAAGTAAAGTTTAACATAATTTAGAAAAAGATATTGGGTTTTAGATAGAAAACTGAAATTTCTCTGCATCCTCATACCTATCACGACTGATGGTATTGATATGGTTCCTGTTTTTACTAGTTGATACAAGCAGTAATCTGCAGCACAAAAAGTTGCAGTTCTTCCCACACCTGCCAGTCCGTGGACAACAATTGGGCCTACCGATGATTGCCCGATTGTCACTGCTTCGAAGAAAAGTTCTTGGTACTGCTTATTGACCACTAGTAAGAAGTCAAGACACGATTTTACATCAGGAGCTCCGTTTTCAGGCCAATCTAAAAACTTGAAACAATATATCGTTCTTTTTTCTCCAGTCTGAATGTGAGTGAGACTTGAAATTGTCTTGGTGAAGAAATAATTCAAATAGATATTCTACTCCTTGAATATGAAGTCTCTTAAGACATAGGTCGGCTGTGTTGGTTCTCCGGGGCTGGTCAGTTGGACGATAATACGAGAGTTTTGCTCCCAAATCATGGACCAGAAGCTGTTCAAGGTGGATTTAACCGGCAGCTCAGTTGCTATAAATTTGTTATCTAGGTTGAATCCAGCTATAAAGTTGGCGTTGATGTAATCCGAACCATCTTTATTTTCTGCTAAGACCACACGAGTAATGTCCCAACAGGGAAAGTATAAAAACCGATTTTTGTCCTGGTTTTCAGGCTTATGAAAGTTTTCACAGGTGCCACTTATCGGTATAGCAATAATTTTAGAATGCTCTTGAAAGACTTTATCTGGATGGTGAGCCCGTTGCACGAATTCAGCAGCTCCAATTGTTGATAGATTAATATCCATAACAAAAAATGAATTCTTCACTTGGTGAGACGCAAAAGTGTGACTACAACGATTGTTTTCGTAAGACTAAAAATAAATCAACGTCCACCAGTGCTTTATAAGATCCCTTATCATGAAGCGTTCGACTGATGAGCTTGTAGTGAAGATATGGTTGGATTTCTGAGAATTAAACATACCACAGCGTTATCATCCAACAGTTAATTGTTTCCTACGGTTTAATTTATGATGATTAATATTATTATTAACTTTTACCCATTTATGGTTTTCCAATGATGTTAAATCATAAAAAAGTGCGCCATTCATTGAAAATATATTTTTAATTGGGCCAATATGACGTAGTTCCATCATTCGTCATTTGTGATTGTATTCATGTATAATGAGGAAAAAGATCATCCATAAGTAACTGTTAATGATAAACAACTCTTTAGTTTGCACTGTGATTTAGTGAAATACACACATATCAATCCAGCGCTCTCTACAAAAATGAGTTGCGACAAGTCGAAAGCTTTGACCCGTGAAGACTTCATCAGATTAGTCGGTGGTGAAAACTCTATTGAATATCTTTATCAAGAATACCGAAAATAAGGAATATCAAAACAGAAGGAACGTTTCGCGCCTGTGTAACTGCTGCTGATCTCGAAGATAAATGATATGGAGAAAGGCTGTGCTTCGACCACAACCGCGTGGTTCTTTAAAAAAAAAGGAGTCACTAACTTCATAAATGCCTCTTACATCAACGGGTTTCAACAACTAAAGGAGTACATTGCTACTGTGACGCCATATTCAAAAGCAACAATCTATAAGTTTTGGAGAATGATTTGGGAACATAAATCTGAAATCATTGTAATGCTCAATGCACCTGCTCATAATCAGGATGGGATTTATTACTGGAATCCCAAAGAAAGAGGTACGTTTCATTGCGAAAAGTTCAGAATTGAGACTCTTAAAGTTCAGATGATTTTCCAGGAAATCTAACTTACAAAACTTTGTGTCAGACACGAAAACGGAGATGAATTGTTTGTCAACCACTTTTTATTTAAAAATTGGCAGGTTAAGTATATCTCACCCCCAGAATATGAGTTTCTTTAGTTAGTGAGGATGGTACGATTATACAAAAAATTTGCAGTGAAGCAAAATTCTCATACCAAAAGTCCCTTGGTGGTCCATTGTAGTGATGGGACGGGACGAACAATGGCCTTCTGTGCCATAGACACAGAAATTTCAAGATTTATAAAAACAAGGAGAGTTGATTTGTATTCTACTCTATCGGAACTGAAGAAGAACAGATTTGACAGCTTTGACAGCTTGGAAGATGTAAATTACTTAAGTTTTATTCACTTGGTTTTGTGGTGTTATTTTAGAACTTATCCTTTAGAATAAAACAAGTATTCTCTATTTTGTAACGAATCTCAAGTAAATTTGTTACATGTAAGTTAGTATTAAGTTTATCTATACATATAATAAAACTGTAGAGGTCGAATTTCTGTACATAGAAAAAAAATGCTAAAAACCGAGTCAGGGGGATATAAGAAGAGAAATAAAACAAATCCCGACTTTTTAAAATTTTTTTGTTTCTCTGTTTGTCTGTTTGTCTGTTTATCTGTTTGTCTGTTTGTCTGTTTGCACGGGCTAATCTCCGAAACTGTTGGATCGATTTAAATTAAATTTTCCATGGTGGTTCCTTATATCCCCGGTCAACATTTAGGCTACATTAAATCTCGAAATTAAGTCAGTAAATATAAAACCAACAGCAAAAACCCCTAAAAAATTTCAAAGCTAGGTGTTTTAAGTACATTTTACTCATATCATAGAGACCAACGTATTTTTGACATACATGAGCTAAAAACATGGACATGTTGTTTTTTAAATTTATCTTTTTCGAGAAAGGCAAAGGAATCTGTGTCCATACAGCCAGGTCTTCAATATAATGTATATCTTAGCTATGTCTTCAATTTATTTCTTCACTCTAATTCTCCGTAAGCCGATAGTGTTTTGTTTACGAAGAACTATGGCGGCGAGAAGCACTGCCGCTGGATCTTTGCCGACTTCCAAAAAGGAGGAGGTATGTTCGACTGTATACAGGGTAGAATTTTGTAATGCCACCTGAAGGGAAAGTACTCTTAATACTGTAGATAGAAAATTATACTCAAAGAAAACTGCATTCAAGGATTTTCGAAAATTCGCTTGCCACAACCGGGAATGAATCGAACAGACTAAAATCTGTAAGAATACTCTGTACTTTTATTGCGTCGATTATAAGGATGAAATCTTTCTAACAAACTTGGTAAATTAAATGAAAGAAAAACCATTAAATCGGTGAAATCCGGACTTATAAATTCAATGAGTAAATACCAACATACTAATTCAATGGTTTAATTTAAGGTTTCATAGTTTTCCTTTCGTTTAATTTACCAAGTTTGTCAGAAAAATTTCATTCTTATAATTGACCTCGGGTGTGGTAAACGAATTTTCGAAAATCCTTGAATGCAGTTTTCTTTCTTTTTAAAAATAAAGGAATGTTTTCTTTGAGTACAATTTTCTATCTACAGTATTAAGAGTACTTTCCCTTCAGGTGGCATCACAATAAGTGAGTCGGAAGAAATTAAAATTATAGTAACTGACCCACAAATATAAAAAAAAAACTTCTATGCTGAACTGGCACTGAACAAAAAATTTGGGATGTGCCAGCTGCCAACAAAATACATTGCATTTTTGGTACAGAGGCCAGCGCAACAGGTTACTCCATTTTCATTGCAAAACCAGTCTTATCACAACAGCACAGAGTGCACGCGTGTAGTAACCTGAGTTGGGGCCGTCCGTACATTGCAAAATTTAGACAACGTAACAAATAATCATAATATACTACATCGTGTCATTTTTAAAATTTTCATGAAATGTAAAGTTATGTGACTGTAGAAA
Source organism: Aproaerema taeniolella (assembly GCA_949987775.1). Taxonomy (NCBI): domain Eukaryota; kingdom Metazoa; phylum Arthropoda; class Insecta; order Lepidoptera; family Gelechiidae; genus Aproaerema; species Aproaerema taeniolella. The sequence continues at coordinate 15,604,495 of OX465266.1, read as the reverse complement.
CATTTAATATCCTGCTTACCCCAACAAGGATTATAATGGGGAAGCTGAAAAAAGTCTCAATATCTTATAATATCTATGATATCGAGACTTTTTTCAGCTTCCCCATTAATAGTTCGCCCATTCTGCACTTTTTTAACGAACCAAAACTAAATAGGTATTTAATACAGTGTTAATAAGAACAAAATTGATTAAGTATTAAGTCTTCAAATCTCAATTCGGCCCTGTCGGAGAAACTAAATAACATTATTTTATCTTCAGGATGTAACTTTTTGAAAACAATAAAACGGCTTATTTTTATTTTTAAGCAAAGTAATCTATAGCTGTACAGCCGGTGTTTTCAATGCGTTTCTTATTTTTAAAGGCGGGAAACTCAATAGAAACTGACAATTGACATTTGTTTTATTAAAACCACTATGAATATGGTCTATATAGGTATGATCTATGGCTTTGATGTTATCACATGAAATAAGATGTACATTTGGATGTGTGGCCCTTAATCCTAGGATGAAAACTCCGAGAGATTCGCTCAGTGATGGAGAAAAGACTTCATATTTGCATTTTGAAATCATTTGTGACGCAATAGTTCAAGAATTATTGGCAAAAAAGTATGGGCCATACAACCAAATGCCTGCGATTCTCAGTAATAAAAATAAGATGAACCAGTTGACGGAGCCCCAATTTTATCATTAACATCTACAGTGACTCATAAAAAAATTGGTTCTGGCTATAAATCAACCGAAAAAACCTATTACTTTGGAAAATATTTACATTTATTTATGGGCCACAGGATAACGTAGGGCCCACTTCATATCTGGTAAACCAGCAGCCCAAAATAAAAATTAACGACGCTGGCTCTATCACATGTAATATGTGACAGCATAATAGCGGCAAAAATCTTGTTATGAAATTCTCATCAGAGACAAAAACGTAAATCAAATTCTGAAGCATTTGAATGGGTGGATCACGTTCAAAACCTTCTGCTTCAGCCAATACTGCGTCACATAAGTTGCAAAGGTGTTACAATTAAAGAAAATTTCTGTTACTGAAGGTAAGTATTAAAAAAAATGCAAAACATTCAGTATTTTAGGAGATATCGAGATTTCATTTTTGTATGGAAAATTCGTCAGGGTGACAATGACCTTCAGTAACGGAAGTTCTCTTCATTTGTAACACCTTCGCAACTTATGTGACGCAGTATTGGCTGAAGCAGAAGGTTTTGAACGTGACCCACCCATCCAAATGCTTCAGAATTTTATTCACGTTTTTCTCTCTGATGAGAGTTTCATAAGAAGATTTTTGCCGCTATATGCTGTCACATATTATACGTGATAGAGCCAGCGTCGTTAATTTTTATCTCAGGCTGCTGGTTTACCAGATATGAAGTGGGCCCTACGTAATCCTGTGGCCCATAAATAAATGTAAATATTTTCCAAAGTATTAGGTTTTTTGGGTTGATTTATAGCCAGAACCGATTTTTTTATGAGTCATCTTATTTTCATTACTGAGAATCGCAGGCATTTGGTTGTGTGGCCCATACTTTTTTGCCAATAATTCTTGAACTATTGCGTCACAAATGATTTCAATATGCAAATATGAAGTCTTTTATCCATCACTGAGCGAACCTCTCGGAGTTTTCATCCTAGGATTAAGGGGCGCACATCCAAATGTACATGAAATACGAGCTATTTATTGATTTTAGCGTAGTATAGTGTATATAGTTAAGCCATGGATAAATATAATAATATATTACTATTCTATAAGTTTCTTAGTTTGGATCAAGCATTGACACCTTTGCTTATTTCTACAAATTTCCATTGAAAGGAAAAGCTTAGTCATTTATAACTTAAATTTAAATTTGTGTTGAATCATTTTTACACAATTAACGCAAAGCACAATAAAAGCAGCGTGCTAGCTGAAATCTCAAATGCACGGGGGTTGTCTCAAATACTGACATAGGTGACCTGTTTTAGAAACTTTTTTTCCACTGAAAATCAAAAATAAGTCCGTAATCAGCACTTAGGAATTCGTGTGTCATTTATTGTACTTACCTAAGTAATAGGTCTTTCAACATACAATTTTCGTAAATTTTTTACTCCACATATTTTTATTATATCAAAATTGATTTTCTATACAAAATCTTTACGTTTTTCACAGAAACGCGAAATACAATATTAACCACTTTTTGTGAGATTGTTAAGACAACATAAAACTTTTTAAAGAAGTTTTAGAGGCACCACTAAAGGAAACTCAAGTGTTGAGTTAAGTGTTGATTGTGTATCTCTCTCACTATTAAAATAATAAAAACGACTGCTACTTAAGTATAGATCAGGGGGCTTAGACAAGGCGACATTTCTGTCGATCGATTCTATTTCTACATTCGTAAACGCCGTGGCGTTTTCAAATTTTCTAATGCGTGATCATGCGTGATACGCTCGGCTCTATGGTTTTTCTACAATTCGAGTGTCAAATTTCGTTTGACACGTGACGGTTCTTGCGCATCTGAGTGAGGTAGAAAGAAAAAAGCTACATAGCGTCCATAAGAGCGTCTTTTTCTTTCTCATATACTTCATCTTAAACAAAAAGTAAAAAAACAGTAGTTACCGCAGCATAGACATATAGAAAATAGTAAAATTATGTTTTGAAATGTTTGCGCATATAGGTTAATAGAAAGAGACAAAGCTAGAGGAGCTTTTTTATTCTTTCTCAAATACTATAACTTAAATAAAAACCAAAAAAAAAACGGCATTTTGTCGAATGCGTGGAACAAAAATTGCTAGCCAAGCAGCTCTTTTTGACAATCGCTATAGAAAGTTAGCGCTTCTATCAATAGAAACTTGATAGAAACGCTGCAGAAAACTAGCATTCACTGAAACCCTGCAGAAAACGAGTAAAAAACGTAAATTATTTGTATAAAACGAAACAAAATGGTTGATTTAGATACAGAGGCAACGATTAAATTTTATCTAAGATTATATAAACTCATATTTTCGGTAATTAAATAGATAGTGCCAAATAGTCGGGTAATTATTATTTAGTACTAGCTAGGGCTGTCCGCCCGCGACTTCGTTTCTGAACGTGACATTAAGGAACACAACAAAAAAAGGAAACATCCAAATCGATCAAGCCGTTCTCAAGTTATATCATAACTAGAAGAAAAAGGGTGTTCTTTTTTTATTATTATAAGATGGGTCAACTCTTGACCTCAATCTTGACCAAGGTCATAGATAAGGTAGAGGATGGAGCGAGTTAACCCAGAAAAAGCCTATCAAGGCATTGGTACTTCTACGCACCGATGGAACACAGCAAGCTGTTTGGCGTCGGACTTCGGTAGGAGGGTGGTCGCGAAACAGACTGCCCTTCACAGAGCCTACCACACCGCATGAGACCATAGGACGCCACCTCAGATTCAGAACAAATTGAGGTGTCGTTGTCTGGGGCAGATTAATAGGAGGCAGGTCTCATTTGTGTTTCCTTAGTCGGCTCTTACGACACCCACGGAAAGAAATTAGGTGGTGTTATTCTCAAGCAACCACCACACGGCTACCGACTTCAAAAAAGGAGGTTCTATGTTCGACTGTATGTATCTTTTTGTATATTTACACTAGCATCCCACTCGTGACTTCGTTCCCGTGAGAATTCGGGAAAATTATGTAGCCTATGTTACTCAGGGATAATGTAGCATCCTAATGGTGAAAGAATTTTCAAAATCGGTCCAGTCGTTTTGGAGTCGGAGCCTATTTGTTACATACAAAAATACAAATCTTTCCTCTTAATAATATTTGTATAGATATATATATTAAGTTTCAATTGTAATGGTTAGGTATTCTTAGATAAATAAACTAATAAGTATAATGATAATTATATAATTAATTATAATATTAATACAAGTTGACAACATTTTTCAAAATAAATTCTAACAATACATTAAAATAAAATTAAATGTCACAACTTAAAACTAATAAAATTAAATTTAAAACACAAAGTTCAAGTTAAAATCCGGCCCGAGTCTCACCCGGAGCAAAGGTACCCATCACGCTCGCAGCGTTACCGCCGCGTTGAATCGCGATGGAGAGTCTTTGGACCAGGAAAGACCCGGCGCGCGGATCAGCCCCTCTGTCCGTTAATCATTTGCCGGTATCCCTGACAAACGCCTTGGCCTATCTGCCCTAGGGTCCCGCGGCCTCAAACGCGACGGGTAGAAAGGTATAAGTGGCTTTCTTAGCCGCGTATTTAACAGTATATTAATTAATGTATTAATATTTTTTTTAACCAGCCCATATATATATGTACTTATTACGTCCCCACCGAGGGGCACGGGCCCCCCTTCGAAACACGAAGGGGATTTAGGCCACCACGCTGAACCAATGCTCGTCTTTCGAAAATTTCGTACTTATTACGTCCCCACCGAGAGGCACGGGCCTCCCTTCGAAACACAAAGGGGATTTAGGCCACCACGCTGAACCAATGCTAGTCTTTCGAAAATTTTCTTGGACGGGTGGGTTTCATCACGATGTTTTCCTTCATCGTTGAGCAAGTGATAATTAGCAATCCGTTCATAAATCCGAAAAGACGAATTTAGTGGTACAGGTCCGCATTAGGATTTGAACCTACGACCTTCGGATTACAAGTCTGCTAATTACCAACTGGGCTATCACCGTCTATAATTAATATTATTTTAATTTTGATCTAGCCAAATTTTAATTATTTTTTTAAAGATGAAAGATGATTTAATTTTACTAGTTATACCTAAAAATAAAATAATATAAAAATGAGTAACAAAAGATTAAAGTAAAGGTATTCTGTGGTAAACTATGTGTGCTCTGATCACTTCGGAGCCACCATAGGTGCAGGAAACGTAGGAAGACTGACCTAGGCTAGATTGACCTACCAAAAATAAAAGGATCGAGCTATCATAGCGCAACAGCTCCAAAGTTCGAAGATAGATGGACACTGGGACTTTCGCCTTCTCCAAAATGTCACCCATGTATTTTAAAAATGTATTGTGGCAAGCTGTACAGCGGCCAGCGTATCAGGTTACTCCATTTTCGTTGCAAAACCGCTCTTATCGCAACAGCAAAGAGTGCACGCGTGATATGTGGCCAAAGAGTGATATGCGGCCCTCCGTACATACGGTAACCACCTCTTAAAAAAGTTTCGTTTCTTTTTACACTTCAAAGATTAAATTGAGAAATTATATTAGGAATCTAAGCTAAGAAAAGTTATTTATGTGAAAGTAATTTTAATGAGGAATTATCTGGGCCAGCTTTGAAGAAAATTCCATAAAAAGGCGCTGTCAACTACTCGGCTGTATGGAGTTCAATTTAACTTTAGTGATATCGAAATATATTTTTTTAAACCGGTCAAGTGCGAGTCGGATTCGCGCACGAAGGGTTCCGTACCATTATCTATAACAACGGCAAAAAAATCACGTTTGTTGTATGCAAGAAACGGTAGAAAACTTATGGGACGCAAGTCCTTAAAATCCGAAGGATTGTCTACCTTGGGCAGAGGAGTAACAATGGCTGCTTTCCACAACAAGGGAACAACTCCTGATATTATAGATCTATTTACTATGGCCGTTAAAATAGTGAGTGTCCGAGGTAGCGTGAGCAGAATCATCTCTCTGCAAATTTTGTCTATTCCAGTAGCTTTCGATTTAAGCTTCACTTTCTTCAACCGGTAAAAGTGTCATTGCGGATTTTCCAAATTTTTGAAACACGAAATACGTGAGTTCTGATAGAGAAACCGAAGAAGATCCGGGAACGTCTAAAAATTTATTATTTATCTTATCGGGATTACGAAGGAAATGAGGTAAGCAATTATATTTATTAGAAACAATAAAAAAATCTTTCAGATTTTTCCAAAATGTTTTTGGATTATCAAAACTACATCATCTGAGAAAATTTCAACTGATACAGCCTGGTGATAGACAGACAAACGGACAGCGGAGTCTTAGTAATAGGGTTCAGTTTTTATCTTTTGGGTACGGAACCCTAATTTTTTTTGAACACTAAGGTTTTTTAAGGTTTTTTGTTTTATGGTTTACAAATCTAATTACCAGAAACAAACCTTTAATAATATGTTAGAGCCAGATAGCAATAATTTTAATTAATGTCTCTTTCCTGTAATTCCTTTTAGTTTTTATTAGCTGTATGGCTCTCTACTTTGCCTATCGTAATAGATAAAAGAAAACTACTACTATACTATATGAATCAAGGCTTACAGTTCGTTTTTTTAAGCATTAGAAATATATTTTTAAATCTAATTTTATTTATTTAGGGTTTTATGAAATGTCCCCTCATACAAAATACAAAGTAGTTTATTCAGATAATGTTACAATTTAAAAACATGAAATTAGAAATGACAATAACAATTTTTTATGTAACATTTTGCACGATTATTTTAAAAGATTTGCCTTGATTCCCACACTAGGCTAGGCTTGTTTCGTGGGTAATCAAATGTGCCGATTACCAGTCCAATTTCATCGTAACACTCATAGAGGAAACTTAGCCTAGAACCAAAATTAATCCCTCGCTTCTAATTTTTTTTTTATATAAACAGATAAGCATCTTGGCCAAACCAGATTCTGGAAGGTCCAAGATGCTGTTCACCATGCCGATATTGGGGCTACGTATAACAAGATGCGTTCTCATCGCTTTACTCCGACCACACTCCATTGTAATTGTAACACGATATATGTCTTCAACTCTAAGGTAGCAATTTGGAGAAGTTACCTTACGCATCATATGACCGAACCTATTCAATGGAATAGTTTCGATCATATGATGCGTAACAATCACTAAATCCTGGCGATCCAACTCACACGGGTTAAACCACAGGAACCTTGGAAGATTAGATTGGATGGTCTTATACCATATGCCTTTCGTAAGCGACCTTTCGTCAAAGTATTCTGCCCATCTCTTAAAACAATTATCCCGAACTTTACCAATCACTTCCGTAAACCATGACACATAGTGAAATGGGATCCCTTTATAGACAGCATCCTTTGCCAAAAGGTCTACTTCGTCGTTCCCTACAACACCCGTGTGAGATGGAATCCACTGAACTACAACAAGCCTTTTAGACGATAACAATTTCAGAATAATTTTAATAATCGAAAATGCCAATGGAATGCCACGAAAAGGAAATGTGCACCGACTAAGACATTGCACCGTACTTTTTGAATCCGTGAAGATCACAAAATTGTCATGAGGAACACTCTCTATGTACGACAGCGCCTCAAAGATTGCAATCACTTCTAAAGCCTTAATAGAAATGCCGGAGTCAATACAAAACATCATATAATCCTTTGTTTGCCAATCTAAAAATGCAGCACCATTTTCCCTAGATCCGATTTTGATCCATCTGTAAAAATGTTGTAAGAATTAGAATAGGTCCCACACAATGCATCCATGCAAACCGACTTCAACTAAGCACTCGTATATGCAGACTTTGGCTTAAGCATCCCACCTATTTCACGTTTTAAAACATTTGTTCGGTCTATACTGGTAACCCACATTTCCAAAGAAAGCATTCCAATCACGTTACTGGTATAAACAGGCACAGGTGAGACATTCTCACAAATATCAATCAAAAGTGGCTTGTTTTTCCAAAAAGAAGCTTCCGAAGAATTTGAAAGTTCTATAATTTCACTCAACATATTTTCAGTAAACAACTTACATCTCAACCAAAATCTGCCTGCAAGATACCGCCGACGTATGAATAAAGGAGGTAAAGAAAGCTCAGCCTCCATAACATGAATTGGCGTGCTCTTAATAAATCCACCAATCACACGTAAACAAGCATTCTGAACCATACTTAACTGTCTCAAACGAGACATTGCACTATAAGAATATAAGAAACTGGCATAAACTAATCGACTCCGAACAATTGCTATGTATATTATGTATAAGCGTCTAAGCTGAGTAGGATGAATTCCAAAACCAGAGCCAGCAAGCGCTCTAAACACGTTCACATACTTTAGAGCCTTTTCTTTAATTTCATTGATATGCTTACTCCACCTTAAACCTTTATCCAGCCAAAGTCCCAAGTATTTAACCGAATCCACTCCTGGCAAGGGCTGATTGTGAAGCTTGATATTGACATGCTCTTTTTTAAACCCACTTTTAAATAAACACATTTTACTTTTACTTGGAGATATTTCTAGACCAATTTCAAACAATAAATAACTTTTTAATCAATTCAACGATTCTTGGATCTTCACCTCGCCTTCAGAAGCAAACTTGCAGTAGCAGTAAACCACAAAATCATCAGCGTAATGGGAAATAAATTTTAATAAGCATTAGAAATCATGTAAATATAAACAAAGACTCATTGGTAGTAAACATTTTTTTACAAACAAAAAACAAATTAAAGAGTTGAAATAAAATTATCGAAAGGCCCAAACTGTGCCACTAATAATATCTTTTTGTTTTACTCTACAAAAATTATACGCCAGTCATATTTAACACGAGTAATGTCTAAACCAACACACTAACGGCTAATTCTGATTTTAATATATGTTGTTAGGACCACTTTCCAGTATACAAGTTTGCAGCTTCGAAAGACCTGTGCTAATTTTGCAGCACTCGAAAAACCGCGAAATTTTCGCATTTTTTTTAGTATTCTCAATATTAATTCTAAAGTATACGTTTAAAATTAAAATTTAAACTTTTTTTAAAGAAGAACAAAATCGTATGTATGTATTTAAATCCTTTAATGTATGTTTATTATGCACCTATTTCATGTAATCTTGACTTGTTTTAAGTGGCATCCTGAATGTCCTATAAAATAAAGTTTTTTCTATTCTATTCTATTCTATGACTTTTAATAATTGCTCTGAATATTGAGCGGAGAAAAAGTTTAACATTGCTAAACAGCATTTTTTTCAAGGCAACCGGAGAAGAGAAACAAAGAAGAGAAAAAACTAACTCTAGATATTCAACCTGAGCTGCCAATTATTATGGTCTGTGTCTTGCTGGGATTTACTGAAGGCCAAAAGAGGTTTAAAGCAAGATCACTATTGGTGGTAACTATAGCATCAGCTAGATTGGCCAGAGACGCCTGAGTGTAGATTTGTAGGTCGTCTGCATACATGTGATAAGTAGGAAGAAGAGAGTGAGGATGTGATAGAGCTGATAAAGATGGCAAAGAGAAGAGGAGACAGCACGCCACCTTGCGGAACGCCAGAAGCGATATCGCACTATGACGACACAGAGTCGTCGATGCGAATTCACTGCCGTCGTCCGTGCAGGTAACTTTGAAACCAAGTACTTAATCACTGTCGGCGATAAATTAGGTGAATCCAGCAACCCTAGTAGAATGTCAGTAGTCAACGGTATTGAACGCGTTGCTAATGTCAAGAAGTGTAAGAACTATTAGGTGTCGGTTCTCCATTCCCGAACGAATGTCGTCAGACCGCGAAAATGGACTCTGACTTAGTTTTAACAAATAAAATAGGTATAACAACAAATGGAATTTTATGTTTGCAACCTCTGCTTGTGTGATTCTTTATGACACTTGTCACAAAATTTGACATTCGTGTTCGCCAGAACTGTCAAATCACGCATTCGTCACAGCGTTTTATTTGTACGCGTAAGCTTGTCTACGAATTGACAACACAAATCTTCATAGCGAAAGCGAATGTAGAAAACAAAATTGTATTTTTTTATTGTATTTGGAGTTTATGGCCTCGTTACAAGACCTTTGGCCCAGAAATGAAGATTTGCTTATTACTTTTGGAAATATTTTCGAGCATGGAAACAAGTCGTTTTGGCATCTACTTGTAATAACCTTATTTCTTCTATGTCTATGACTTGTAATCTTAATTACAAAAGTAGGGGAAAATACCCTTTCCACAGCTGGCGCCAAACTCTAGCAAGCTCACTTAATTATCTGTATGATCTGTATCTATAAAAATGAATCACTAAATCCGTTGCTAAGCGCAAAACTCGAGAACGCCTAGACCTATTTGTATGATTCTTTTTTTGTTGTGTTCCTTATTATCACGACCAGGTTTATATTTTAAAAAAAAGGAAAATCCACCGTGACAATTCCAACGAAAACGAAGTCGCGGGCGGACAGATAGTAGATTAAACATAAGCGGTATTAATGTAAACAAATATCCTGTTATTTTTTTGCAAAAACTAAACACCGCTTTTAATACTAGCACTTTTAATATGTACCTATACATTTGTATATATTCAATAGAAATTCTAGTAGATACATAATATTTTGTTACTTTAGGTATTTCTTGACCATCAAGATGACTGATGCTTTGACATGACTTTGTCATGACATGACAGCTGTAAAATATTTAATAACTTCTATTAGTATTCTTCATTTGTTTTTTGAAACCTTTGTGGGTACCAGTTGCATTGTATGTATGTCGCTAGCTAGACCAATGTTATGGCCAATTAAGTGAAAAATCCAATCCTTTCTAGAAAATAACGCGAAGAAATTGCAGACAATGGTAATTTTTTGCTCGAACACAGTATTAACATGGATTCTTTGGATGACAAAAGCGAAACTTCTACTGCAACTAGTATTATCGCGATTACACGAATACGGCTTAGCATTAAACGTAAATACGTGCGAATTCGGCCAACACGAAATCAACTTCCTTGGTTATAAAGTGACAAGTGAAGGGATAGCACCGACTGCGGAGAAAGTCGAAATTATTTCAAAATATAAAAAACCAACATTGAAGGCACACGCATTGGACTGTACAGACAGCGCACTCAAGCGTATTATTTCTCCCCTACTCGATTTTACCATCGTCCAACGCTGGGACAACACTCCCACACCTTTATTTAATACTAGTTTTCCCCCCGCGGCTGCACTTGCGTGGAACACAAGTATTCATACATACACAAATCTTATAAATCCAGATTCTCAGACCAACCCAATATGCACACATTTCATAAAAATCGGAGTTTAGTAACATACATCGGGACACAAGAATTTTATGTATTAGATTTAGTAAATTTTTTTTGAAATCAAATGCAGGGTGTCCCAAAAAATTGTGTCAAGTGGAAGTCCTGAGGTAGAACACCCTTTGGAGCATCCGAAACACCCCCACGTAGGTATGTTTCGCGACTTTTTATAGTTTTCGAGTTATTTTAATTTTTTGAGGAATTTTTTCAGACAAGTCATTTTTTCATTCGTGTTCATACTTATTTGGCCTAAGTCATGAGCATCTTAAGATACTTTCAATCAATCTTATTGCAGTACATTAAGGACGCTATTGTCAAACTTCTCGTGCTCTTTACTGTAAAGACAGGGTTCCCTCTCGGTAGGTGGGTAGGTATAACAGGTATAAGTTAAGAAATACACCACCGAAAAATAAAACGGATAGGTTTATTGACGTGTCGTTGAGTCGTCATGTTAATAAAAATAATAATAATCGTTTCACACTCAAAGGTCCACACTAAGCTCTTTCTTATGTTGTGGGTCCCTTTTGGAACATACACAAAGAGTTGCCCCCACTGGGAATCGAACCCAGGACCCGTCGATCAAGAGGAAGCGATAAGCCTACTTTTGACCCAACGTATAAAAAAATAATAAACATTGTATGTTTGCGTGGTGGCTGGAGACAGGGCAGGAGGTGGCTGCAAATGGGGCACAGAAAGCTAGAGATCTGGAGCCTCTTGTCTTTTTGTTAATTTCACCAAAACAATGAGTTCGACGTTAGTTTTATTTTATTTTATAGTATATGAATAAAAAGACTTTGTTTTATGATATTACATCCGAATGAACACTTATTAAAATTGTAAACAATCTTCAAGATTGTAAACAATCTTTCTAGTATTTTTTGTTTATTGTTTGGAGAGATGGGGGATTTTCCAGTAATTCATCCCTTGTAGGATCCTTGTTCATCCCTGAACACTGTTAATACAAAATTTTTCAAGAGGAACTTAAGGCAGCTGATTGACTCTGCTTTTGAAGAACAGATGTTGGTGTTCAAAGGCAAATTGGCTGTTAATCCTGGAACAGAAGAACATGCATTTTATAAAATTAATAATATTATTATTGAGTAAGGTTCTGACAGAGTCAAAAACTCTGTAGGTAAATAATAAATATTCTTTCTTCATACAAACTGTTTATCTGAACCTCATACCTATTTATGATTACCTACTTATATGTATTATGTTTTATTTTGTAACTATTGAAACGATTTTGATGAAACATGCACTGTTCCTAAGTTGGGAATAACGCATAATAGTATAGATATGCTCGGACATTCATACATACATACACTTATGTGGAGCACTAATATTAGACTAACGTATACCAACAAAAACCTTATTTTTATGGAGTTGGTTTAAAACAATGATTTGAAAATCTAAAACACATAGGGTTTATGGAAATTGGAAAGTTATAGTTAGATAAATACACCTACTAAAATATATTGCTAAAACTTACTTTTTTTTGAGATCTTTCTTGCAGAGTTATCAAAAGTAAATATTTTATAGCTAAAATAGTTGAGGGCATCATAACACTTGTTTAATTATTGCAGCAGATCTTTTTCCTGTGCGTTTATTGTTGGTTTGATACGATGTTATTGTCACACAACTTTAAGCTCCAAGTGCCTGAAAAAGCCAAATTTGTTTAAAGTAAAGGGATGTACGCAGGCACAGACACGTACACACATTACTATTTAATAATATCTTAATGAATTTCAGTAAATAACTACTGTAATTCATTCAGGTCGTAAACTCACCCTTGTTTATTAAATTATGTTCCCAACACATATTTTGACTCTTTCCTTATCTTCTTTCACATTTATGCTCTCATTTTTGTTAAGGTAAGTCGGTCAGTGGGTTTTTTTCGGAGCGGAATCTTGTAATCTTCATAAAAAAACAACTTTATTTTATCAAAATAAAAATGTAAACAAATGTAAATGACATAGCGAAACCAAGCGTCAAAAGTACGCATAAACGCCCATCGATAGATAGCGCATGGCTAGCAATTTCTTAATCTATGGAGGCTCATGACGTTACTTTTCTACAGTGTCCGTCATTCCCATACATTTTTAACTTTCTATTCGTTTTCTACAGTCGCTGTCAAAGCAGCTTGTCTAGGTACCCAGAGTCTGAGTCGCGTTCTGTAATACGGACCTTAATCTATCAAAAGCAGCAAGTGTAACAATGGTATAGAAAATATAAGCGATAGAGGAAACAACTATGTTTGAGCTTTGTTTTCAGACCCAAAGTAATGTATTAAGTATCAACCTAATATGACATAGTTAGCCAAGTTTTCAAGTAAAAAATATTTTTAGAAATTGCTGTTCCTTAGTTATCAATAAACGAAAATATGAACGAAATTGTTGCTTTTAATAAAAAAACGGCAATTCATGTATCTGTAGTTGTGTCATTGTTCAAATTCGGTCTATAAAGTCTGTAAGGTATATAGTCTGTAAGGTATTTATCTATGGGCCTTAGATGCCTGTTAATAAATGATTTTATTATTATTATTATAAAAATACATACAACACGCAGACGAAGTTGCGGGCATCAGCTAGTTTTAGAATAAATTAAGTAATAGATAAGTTAGTATAAGATTTATGTGATTTCTAGTAAGATTTTAATTTATAAGTTAACCAAAGATGCCAAAGTTGTGTAAGGAATTTGTAAAAAAAAATTTTAACGCCTAATAAGATTAAAAATTTAATATCTAACCCTGTTTCTATTATTTCAAATACCTAAATTATCGAACACGCTTTTGGAAGTCAAATTAAAAGTGCTAGTTAAAGTAATAACTTTATTATTGAAATGTGGAAGACTTATGGGTATACAATACAGAATCAACTTTATACTTACAACTTATTTTCTTTACAATCACCAAACACTTAAACCTATAACAGACACAAGAGGTACAATACTTAATCACTTTTATCACTAGTATACACTTGAGAATTTGTAGTATAGGCTCCAAAGCTTCTAAGGATACTCATCCTTTTTTTTTCATTCCTATCAAACGCTATTTGATAAGCTGTTATTCCAGTGCGATTAACAACATTCAAGTCAATCGTGGGCTGCTGACACATCCACTTAACAAGTTCATAGTTTTCACTATAAACAGCCTGGTGAAGAACCGAATTACCAGTTCGATTCTAGGCGTTGATATTAGCACCACAACTCAAAAGTTTTTCCATCAGATCTATTCCAAGTTGCTTTGTATGGAGATCGGCGACGATATGAACACATTGCTGTCCACTGTAGTTTTTTCTTGCAGAAGAAACCTGTTTGAGGGCGTTATAAACTGACTTACTCGTTCCAAAAGCATAATAGAGCCTTCAATAGCAATTTCATGGAATGTAGTAGAACCAGTTGACGACAATTTTCCAAAAATATTTTCAATAGTAGCAGGATCCATTTTTTAGAAAAAAGTAATAGGTCTTAAATTTTTAAAAGATAAGACTGAACTACTGAAAACAGTTACATAATTTTCTTTTTATAGGATACTTATAAGGTAGTGAGATCGGCTTAAAAATGAAAAGTTCTGAATTAAGGCCATCTTTGATCTATTTTTGCATAAGAATGACAATATAATATGAGAATACTCTTCATTTGGTTGCTAAGCTAATAGTTTGAAATAAAACGAGAGGCATGCGCATCGTTTTATTTTGAGAAAATTAAAGTGACAATTCCTATCAGAAGTACCCAATCTGAATCATAGTTACGGGTTAATTTCCCTCAATGTCCGTTGATAAGAACTGTAGGCATTGGTCAGTCACAGATCATCCGTTTTCTGCCCACGTAAAATATTTTTACAGTCATCGGTTCTACAACTGTCAATCTAAATACTGATTTGTGTAAAAACTATTTAAACTACCAAATAAAAAGTAAAAAATTTTAATCATTTAAAACTTACATTCTAATTACAATATTTCCTCTAAGTACCGTGTTGGATCAGTTTTTATTACAGAGTGACACTTAGTAATTTAATTACTTTCTAAACCTTATGAAATAATTAATACAAGTGTCAAATACATCAGTCAAGGCTCACAAAGGAATTGTCTCATTTCAGGAAACTTATCAAATATCTGCAAAAACTCATGTAATACGGTGTAAATGAATACATATTGTTCTACAGCTATAACACTTAAATACCGCTGTTCACGTATCTTCATTACTATTTGAGGTACTGAGACTTCTCTAGTCTTTGCTAGTTGATAGATACAAGAGTCTATAGCGCAAAAAGTTCCTGTTCTTCCAACTCCAGCACTACAGTGAACAATAATAGGTCCAGCGGCTTGTCTATTCACTTCGTTGATTAAAGTACTCCGATATTGGTCATTTACATCGCAAATAAGATTTATAAATGATTTGCTATTGGGAGGAGCTCCATAATCTGGCCAATTTAAGTATTGATAATGTAGTATCAGCCTGCTTTCTTCGGTGGTGGAATTAGAGACTTCAAGTATCGACCTTATGTATCCTGAATTGTCTTTGGTCTCCATTATTGTTCTGATTGAAAATTCATTGGTTTCAAAAATATCTTGTTTGTCACCAGAAGCAGTCCAGTATTGAGCACATTTTTCGTTCCCATTTTCTTGGAGTTTTGTTAGCATGACAATAATCTGGGAATTCTGCTCCCAGACCATCTGCCAAAATTGATTGACTGTTTCTTTCAGAGGTCCCTGAGTCGCTATAAATTTTTTTGGTCTTCCATAATGATCAACGTAGTTAGCATGTATGTAGTCGGAATATCCTCCTTTAGGCGTAATCTTCACCTGAGATCAGTCCCAGCAGGCGACGTTGAAGTAACGATTATTTTTTTCATTTTCTGGCTTTGAAAAGTGCTCAAATTATCCAATTTGTGGCTGTGATACGATGTAATTATGCTCCGACTTAATAGCTTCTAAGTGATTGGGTTGATTTCTTCTGCATCTAAACTCGTGCTCACTCACTGCAGCTACTTTTTGGTCTTTCACTTCGAGGTTTACATGCATTTTTAATTTTTTAACACTGACACTGTACGCAATTAAGTCACGAGGATGACTATAGACAACTATCTATCAACTGGCGCTTATATTCAATTATAGTCAAGGGATGACACTCCCGGGTCACGAATCACTGGTGATAAGCCCATTCAATGAAACAGTTAAGTGATACCCTATCTTATATGTCCGGATCATCAATAACAAAACCATAAAACTTGTTTGTTTAAAAAGTAATTAATCGCAGTAGGCACAGATTTCTTAGAAATACATTAGAGTTGAGATTATGTAATCTTATATTCTAGTAGCAATTTTAATATTGCTCTTAATTACATTGTAAACTTTATAATCAGTCAAATGAGCTATAAAATATTGAAAAGGCAAAACTTACATTAGAGCCTGATCGGCTAATTGTTATCAAGATATGCTTTAAATAATTGTTAAGATAATACATAGAGATCTAAGCGGGAAAAGGACTCTAATTTTTGCTGTCGAATTTTTTCAAGGGTGTGTGGCAATGATACACTTCCTGTAGCTTCCAATTGGTTGACACACATGTCTAACGCACAAAATACATCGGAACTGCCAACACCCTCGATACAATGCACCAGCATAGGAGGAATAAATGTCTTATCAGCTACTTGCTTCTTAAACTTGACATACATGTGATTAACAAAGTTATAAACTCTACAAAGGCGTCTGGTTGATGATCAAATTTTTCTCTGGGCCAAGCGGTATATTGATAGTGAAAAATTGGAGGACTCCGCTTGTATTTAGGTCATGTTTGATTTAAAATTAGAACAGTTAAAGTGTAGTGAGGAAAGATTATAATTTTCCAAGTCTTAATCCTAAATTTCTTACTCACTAAAGAATATCGTTCTTTGGGAGACCAATATTGATAGGTCTTATCAATCAACTGGCACGTCATCACTATTATTTGGACTTTGTTGTCCAACACTGCTTGCCAAAACACGTCACGGTCTTTCACAAATGGATTTTTTATACACAAGAATTTTTGGTGGGTATTGTAACTGTCAACAAAGCTTGCTTTTGGGTTTGCTTCATCATTGAGCTTTTCACGGCGAAGATAATGCGCCAATGGAAGACAGCCTTTCTGCTCTTCTTGCTCCGAAATTATAGAGTTAAATTCCTCTTCTATACGAGTCTGTAGATTTGGTTGGTCCATCAGCTGGAGAAAGTCTTTGGTATTCATGTTTGGGGTGCAGGATTTTTGTCTCGAGTGTATTCTGTTAGAAAGAAAAATACTATGCACTTTAACTGATAAAAAACTGTTTCTTCCTAGGCAGTTGTTTGTAAACTAACTTCATATTGTAGTAAAAAACCTTTTTATACCCTTGTAAAACCCTACGCACATGTCTGTCCATTAGCATAAATTAAATAGCCACCTGTGGCTCTAGTATTTTAATTGTTCTACATAAACAGGGTATTTTTGGTCTGTTATTTTTATCGTTAATTCCCAAATGGATTAATTACTCCAAATTAAATTAACTAGATCAACTATTTACGCTCTAAGTTTTTAAGTAGGACGATGCTTTTGACCCTAAATTAACTTTACTGCAGCTCTCTAGGTAATAGTAATCAACCTAATATCGTAAAGTAAACAAAGGTTGATGTTTTTCTTAAATCTTAAGTCCAATTAGTTTATAACATGGAATTTAAAAAAAATAAACAGTACAACATTTGCATAATTACTTTCTTAATCAATAAATTTAAAAAGTTAAATAGAGGGATTTTTTATGCATCTCATATTCAATAATTGCATGAAACTATTACCTGAAGTGCATTTCTCGTATCACACTTTATCTAAGTTCCAGAGTACGTTTGTACCAGTGGATTGTTAAAAAAAGACAATTTTTTTCCAAAAAAGCTTATACATTTTTATACGCACACTATTTTTTTGAGAAAAACTCTACGCATGCTCAGACAATAATCGCCCACGTCCCCTAAATTCAAAAACAATCATAGTTCCAATCACCTCAGTATGCAAATGATCTACTTAAGTATTCTGCGAACTATCGCCGACCCTTTAATGAATCACTATTAAACTAAATCCTCAACAAACCGCTCCCGTGAACACATTATGACCAACTCACACTTCTTATTTTCATACTGTTGTCTTGTTATCTGGATCTCTTCGTCGATTATTTGTTTAGCTTCTTCCGTTTGAGGATTTTTAAGCCTCAAATGGTTATATTTCTCCTGAAGCCTAAGGACTTCTCTCGTAAGCTCTAGTCTTTCTTCAGAGGAATACATCCTGATGCACGTATGACGGTTAAGAAACTTCACAACGAAATAAACAGATTATAGGTACCCTGGGGCTCATGGGTCGTCGGGTTACAGTCGCCAAGGGTAATAAATTAAGATTAGGATACAAAAGGTATCTGTTAACTGTGGTCGAATGAATCAGACTAGTAGGCAATGTAAAGTCCTTTGCGTTACAAAATAAAGCTCATTTTTGTTCAACTAACAGGAAATTTTTAACCATACATAAATTTAGTTTGCTCCAAATTTTTAGAATAAGACAACAAAAAACAGTCTGGATTTGGGAGTCAATGTGACCGAAATAACCTAGGCCAACCTACGTCATTGATACATTACTTATACAATGCATTATGTTGAAACACTTTTAGATGTGTTACTAGGAGCAATAAAAAGTCAATTTTTGATCAGTTATCAATAAAAAGACAATATGTAGCCCAAGATATGATATAGATATTTTAATTCCAAGAAACAATTAACTGTAAGGTCAAGTCTGTTATCGGGACCAGTGTCAGATGTCAACATGAGGAATAAAGCTATCGTCCAGCTATAGCGCTCAATTGAAATCATTTGGGAAAACCTAACGAACCTATTTTTCCATAACCAAATTAATTATCGGTCTATGTGAGTTAATTAGGTTATTTTTTTGATGACATAAATAATATACATCGGAATAATATCAAGATAAGCAACTATTCATACCCTTAATTGGGTCGCTCATGGGAGCATTGACCATTAACGAACATGTTTAGTGACGCATTATTTATAATCAATTAAAATATTGATCACGCAAAAACCTGAATTACATTAGTTATCACTACACACTCTACACCCACTAGTGGCGCTATAATTATAAATATCTTGTAATTTCTTCGCTGTAAGTGTGCGACATGCTTTAAATTATTTTGCTTACAGTTCTATGAATCACAGCTATTAATATTGACGATGTTAAAGACATTTCATAACAAAGGGTCTAGTGTTCATCTAATTCTTGAAATGATATAAGTCTAGGCCCTTTGTGTTGACAACATAAAGTGTAAAATTTCGTCATTTTTTATTTTAACTGTACCTCGCGTTTACGTCAGCTTGTGGCGTGCATTTAAATAATTTAATGACTAATGTAAATGCTTTTACGCAGGAACTTACTTTGAAAGTTATAAAATTTTAACAGCTTTACAGAAACGACCCTCTGATAAGCGTTTATTACTAGACGTAAAAAATAACACATGTTTTACATATAATGTCAATTAGGAAATTTAAGTAAGGCTTAGGTACACTCGGCAAAGGAGTTCGGTATACAGGCCACACTAACGTATATCTTGTGTGTGTGTGTGTGTGTGTGTGTGAAAGCAATCGTCTGCGTTCTTGATCTCGAAGCAGTTCTAAAAACTATCGATAGATGGCGCTAGTAACACATATCTGGACAAAACAAATGAACACGGTCATGTCATGAGTTTGACCAGCGCCAATCTGAGTCATTTATCTTTTGGCTGTTTTAATTTATATAAACTGTAATAATATTATCAATTTACTTTACAATTTCAATACTCGAAACAAGAAGCAACAGAAAAATGAATGAATAAAAGTTTTCCTTCACTGAGGATCGATCGCACGACCACCTGCTTAAAAACTAAGCGCTTATCCACTGGACCACGCAATCAATGATGAATGATTTGAAATTTTGTATTGGTTGGTGTTCATGCATTTTAGCATGTTTAATTTTACGCTGAGTTTTATTCTACCCTCCATCTACCCTCTTTTGTATTACTTGTTCCTTTTACTAGTTTAACTTAAAACTGCCATTCGCTACGCCAAGCTTCGGTCGTTTGATTCTATTTTTCCCAGTTTTCTTAATTTTTTTATTGATTTTCAACTCAATAATGGACAGGCAGTCAGGCATGTGACAATATTAGAAAAAGCGGAAATAATTGTTCTATATGAACAAAATATTTCTATTAGTGAAATTGCGAGGCGTTTAATGATATCGGTAAGTTAGAAATTTTAAAATAATAAGATGAATTTAATTTTTATTTATTGTTGACATGATTTCTCATTATAATTTTTATTTACAGCGAAGGACTATGCAATTATGGGTCCACCGATACGCCAAGTCAGGAAGCATCGAAGAACGTCATCCTGGCCCAAGGCCTGTATCGTTTACAAATGCATCACCACGTCACCTGAATATAGTTGCTGCTCATGCTGATGACCCGTTCCTCAGCACCCGTTCTACAGCAACAAGACATGGCGTGTCTTTACAAACAGTGCGGAATCATTTGCGTGCTGCTGGGTTGAGATGTCGTAGGCCCGCCAAGAAAATCGAATTGACTCGCCAACATCGGCTAAATAGGGTGCGCTTTGCTCGTCAATACCTGGACTTTGATTGGTGCAATAACGTTGTTATTTTTAGTGATGAAAAAACTTTTAAATCAGATAAAGATGGAAGAAAAATATTGTGGAGAATAAGTGGTGAACGTCGTCGATGGGTCCTGGTGAATTAGTGGAAGTTGGAGGCCGCAATACCAGTGACGGATACTTGGAGATTCTACGAGATATTATGCTGCCAACGGTGCGGATCGCATATCCAGACTCGCACGTATACTTTGTGCACGATAACTGCTCAGTGCACCGTGGACACATCGTCCAAGATTGGCTAAACACCCAAAATTCGTTGACTGTTATTGAGTGGCCTTCTAAAAGCCCCGACTTAAATCCTATAGAAAATCTATGGGGCCACATGATTATAAATTGGGATCCATCTGAAGTGAGATCTAGAAATAATTTTCATGATGTTGTTACTTTGACCTGGGAGTCAATTCGTGGCACTGACCTTTGCTTGAATATGGTTAGCGGTATGAGAAGCAGATTACAACAGGTTTTAGATAGTGACGGAGCACCGACGCGTTACAAAAAAAAAAAACATTTCATTACTTTTGTTTTTACCTTTTGAATGCATTGAGCTCGGAAACGTTTGAATGATACATTTTTTACACATCTTAGTGCACTATCTTACTTATTTTAAATTGAAGGATAACAATTTAAATATTTAACAGGTCAGAGATAATTTCAAATGTGTGAATGATGTTATTGTTATGATGTTAGAATTTATTGGAAGTTCTAACTATTAACATGTTGATTCATATCACCATTTGGAATTAAAGGGGCGCTAAAGGGCGAAATCTACTTCTTCTTATTAAGTATTGAAAAATATACTTTATTTTGTCAAGGGAAAATACACTTTATGAAATAATGTAGCTTTAGATAATATGAAAT
Organism: Aproaerema taeniolella; assembly: GCA_949987775.1. Taxonomy (NCBI): domain Eukaryota; kingdom Metazoa; phylum Arthropoda; class Insecta; order Lepidoptera; family Gelechiidae; genus Aproaerema; species Aproaerema taeniolella. Next base: position 15,582,999 of record OX465266.1, on the reverse strand, counting down.
ATGGTTGTAACTTATAATGTGAATAAATTTTATTTGGGAATTTTTCCTGTTTAATTTTGTTTTATTTCTTTTTCATTTACTCTTAAATTAAACAAAAAAAAATATTATATAATGATTTATTTGTCTATAAAAAAAGGATAAAAGCAAGAATCGAACCGATGACCCACGATTTATCAATCCAACGCTTTCATGACAGAACTGTTCAGTTGTTAAGCCAGTAGCTGAATTATAGTATCAATTTTAATGAGAATGACTAGATGAGAAACCGAACAAAACAAATATGTAGGTATGTGTGTGTATGTAACATTGATATGATGTGTATTCAAGATATAGCACACGAAGATCAAAGTTACGTTGGTGTGTGTTAACTACGCAAGCTTGATGCAAACCGATCTCCTTTGCCGTGTGTACTTTACTGAAATTTCCCTGATAAAGTTCTACAAAAATACTTTTATTTTTAGACTGAAAACAACATATAAAAATGTATGCTTTCACTGAAATGACGTAAAAAGTCACGTTTGCACTGAAGAATAATTGCATAGCTAAAAAAAGATCATCTCTTCTCTCTTAACCCCAAAATAAGAGTCATTTTTGTTCAACTAGCGGGTCCAAGTGCGATAGCTGCATTAGCATGCTTTGTTTTCAATAACAAAGTGTTTTGAAGCAACTGATTTTATGTTGCCAATAAATGTTAGCGTATGCATTGTAATTTGACTCATGCCATTGTTACATACTGATGTACATTTTCCTGATATACTTTTAATAACACGAGCAATAGATTGACATTGACGCAAACAATTGAATAATTATTAAAATTAAATTAGTATAAAACAAACTAGTTGTAAGGAAACTTATTGCTATTTCAAAATAAAATTACCTTTATTATAAATTCACCCATTAACTAAAACAGTTAAAAATAACGACTCATAAAGCTTGGACACTTTACTCTTTTACTAGCAAAAATACAAGTAGTTAAAGTCTTGAATTTGATAAAAAAAACTCTAATTTCACTTAAGCTCATCAAAACAGACGGGCTCACTGAACGCTCACAACTATTATCTTCTACAATCAAAAGCATCTTCATCATTTCTTCGTCATTATTTTGCTCTGCAATTTGATAAGCCGTCAACCCATCTCCATTAATAATGTCTTTATCGGCGTGCATCTCCAATAATCCTTGTACCAGCTCGTGGTCCCTCTGTCTCACTGCTTTATGCAAAACAGTATCTCCTGCGTTATCCTGAGCATTTAAGTCTGCTCCCATAGCTACCATCAACGATATCATACCTTCAGCATCACTTCCACTTCGGGACCCTACGAAAGTATGGAGACACGTGCCTCCGTCGTCATCCTTGAGTTTTAGAATGTGTTGAAAGGCTTTATCTTCAGAATAGTTAAATATTCTATCAAGAATATCGTCACAGTCGGAGTCAGCAATCAAATGGAATATCGTACAGTTTCTTCTCGTAGGATCTTGACCGAATATGCCGTTCAATTTATCAGAATCCATTTCTTGTGAAATTAAGACGTCACTTCTTGAAGTCCCGAATCGCAATAATACTACGTCCTACTGGAAGACTCTTATATACTCAACTGATATTGGGGAATTTACAAACAAAAATAGCTTTTATCTTGGGTTTTCCCGTAGGCCAATTGTTATCGCAATTGGAATTACCGCGTGGTCAATTCCCATACGGCCTGTTGCCAATCTAAATTACTTCATATTCTCTATCACAATACGTTGTTTACATAAAGCGTTGTAACAAAAAAGGTATGTATGTATGTATGTATGTATGTATTTATTCTTTATTGTACATGAGCATAAGTTACACAAAACGCATTATAAGAGAAAAAAAAACAGTACAAAGGCGGACTTATCCTACAAGGGGATTTCTTCCAGTCAACCCATTGAGTGTTTGAGAGGAAGGAGTAGTCGGCAGGTAGCATTAAATGTACAAAAATAGTACAATATAATAAATTAATATACAAATAATATAGTAAATTAAACATATACATATATAATACATAAATATGTAATATAAATATATACATATATATATAATAAATAAACAACAAGAGGCGAGAAAATTCAATGTTAGCTGAGGGCTTCAGCATCGAAACCAAAGTGCTTTTTGAGCCTCAATTTAAAACTTTCGACTGAAGGAGACTTACGGACAGATACTGGTATGCTGTTCCAGAGCCTCGCCGCGTGCACTGTAAAAGACCTGTTGTATGTACGTGTAGTGTTTGGCGGGATAGTGAGAGCAAGGTTAAAACCAGATCGCAGACGCTCACCACTGATTTCAGACCTATGTTGGAATCTTTCCCGCAGATACACTGGCGAACAGGGAGAATTAAGGATTTTGAAGAGCAAGGAAAGTATATGGGACTCTCTGCGCTTGCGGATGGGTAGCCATTTCAGCTTAGCACGGAACTCCGGTAATTCTCTGCTTGTCTGATGGAGTCTTTGTTCACCTGTCTTATCTTTTGCAGAGTTTTGGATATAATTACACCCTTTTTCTTCTTAAATTCAGCTATGCACATCTCTGATAGACAATATTTAAGGTTGTTCTGCCGTTTACTGAAATAAATAATCATATTTTAACATATAAATAGATGTCTAGACAGCAAATGACAAGATCATTTATCAACTACCTCTATTGTAATTTTACTTTCAAAGGACCCAAGTATCAAAAAGAAAATCAGAGATGATACTCACATAATTTCGACCATGGCAAGGAAACATTTCAATGTAGAAATTTAGAAACTAGTCGATACAAAAATTGTTTTTTTTTAAGCCATTTTTAGTTGCCGCTATGATTCAAAATAGGAAGAAATCAAAATCCGGATCTTGCACTCATATGCTTCCGATTTAGAATGTAGGACATAAAATGTTTATCTCTGTGTGCAAAACATCAACTGTTGATGTTTTTATGCATATATGCGTACAATGAATCGAAGTCACTAAAGAACGATGACCCGATTAGTAACAGCGCAGTGCAATGTCTCATAGTTGTTTGTTTTGATGCGTCTACGTCATATGCATTAGCGAAGCGTCAACGGATTCCCTCAGCTATTCCGCTGATTATTTATAGATGTCCTATTCGTTATTTATACGATATGACCGATAAAACCTTGCAGTTATGTCATTTAAAAGTCGAATTTCGAATATAAATGCTGCACCTCACTTTCTTGCTAATTTCGTATTAGACTGTATGCCGCCACAATCTACAGACGTGGCTGCAGATACGCATCGATAGTTCTATTTCCGTTCGGTTCATACAAATTTGTGTTTCTTTGAAAAATCCAAGTGAGTATGCCTGACTCGAGGATTTATCTTGTGACACTTTTAATAGTAAAGTACTTAGAACCTTTTGCGCTCTAGTATGACATCCTTCCAGAACGAATCTCTCGAAGTGATTGTGCCGTGCGAATGGCAAGGTTTGCCGGAGGCAACTTTGACCACCGAATTGCTCTGGATCATCACAAATCAAAAAACTCATCATGCAGGTATCTGTGGTGTTTACAATGGCGTTGCAACAGAGCTCTCGGAGTTTGATGGACTTTTATGGTTCAAGAAATCGGATGACAACAATGTACAGCCTGACTTCAACTTGTATGCGCCGCTGACCATACCCTCGGTATCATCAGTTTCAACTCCGGATGATTCCAGCTGCTCAGAGTGTGACTCGGAACGATTAATTTCTGATGATGGACCTTGTTCTACTTGTGATGAACTTGATGTAGACGTGAATGAGCAAATTTTATGTGATGTCAAAAATGTAAAAGGTAAGAGTCATTAACACCATAAAATGTAAACGTAAATATTATTACATCTTCATCACCATCATCACGATCATCACCATCATCTTTATTATTTTACTAAACATCAATGGTTTTATTATTGTTGTCACGGATAAAGTACTATACTGAATATCTAAAGCATGTCACTAGTCATTTTGTAGTAAGTAGTAAACGTAAAAAAATAATTGTTTTATAAGAGGTATAGTAAGACATTAGTAACATATAAAGTTGTGATAATTTTCTATTGATGGCTACCTATTCCAAATGAAATTGAAATTAATAGAATACATTGATAGTGTGTCTATTTAATAGACAGCTATGTCTACTGAAATCGAGTTCAATAGCATTGATATTATTCTGCGCGCAAAAAATGTAGACTTGTGAAAGTCTGTGTATATAGCATGTTATAGCATATTATAACATGTTTCATTTTATAAATAATGATACTCATTTGGCAAACATGTGTTAATTAAAAGCGGAAACCCTATTAACAACTAATTGTTAGTTATCGTTAAATCATTTGTATTAATTATACGAACATGTTTTTTATATAAAATAAAAATAAGTAACAAAAGTTAATTTAATTTTAACCTTTAAAAAATTTACAATTAAGATTACATACTAGGTCATATAAAATTTCTATTTACAATAAACACGGAAAAATAAAGATTTACGTGATATACAGATATAAATAATTAAAATTTGTAAATTTAAACGGAACTCGGCGCCAGACTCCACCTAGTGAATGAGCTCCGTTTGTACACGGAAAAAAATAAATGGTAATATTTACTCAGATTCCGAATACTTTTTACTGTTTTAAACAGTACAGCGGAACCCGGGGTGGCAGTTCAGTAAATATTATTAAGTACAAGGTAAAAAGTGATAAGAAACTATAGTAAAGAATACACTTTTACCTAGTAAATTTTACCATTTCGAACAGTAAAATCGGCTATCTTAAAATATACAATTTTACCAAAAAAAGTCATTTAGCGATCGGAATTTCTACCTTACCATCTGTTATGAGAAGAGAATTACTTATCCTAATTGTAGTAATCTCACACTCCTACTCTAAATGTATTAAACGAATTTTTAAACCTAATCTAATGAAATCGCACATCGCCCGAGCCGGGATTCGAACCGAGTTCCCTACGCACGAGAGACCAACGCTTAGTCTTCACGCTATAACGAACGCTAAGAAAAGAAGAACTTTAGGACAGTTATAAGCTAAAGACGTAAACAGTATGTGTTGAACAATGACAGAAAACGTCTAAGTCCAATTTACAGGGTAGAGGGGATGTGCTCAACACCACGTCAAATATTACTAAGTCAAATAGTAAAAATTGCTGCTTAAAAGTATACTTATTACCCATCGCATTACGAGTTTTAACTTGAAACATAGTAACTATTAGAGTTTGAATGTTGAATTACTATGTTTTAAATTTTTTATCACTTACACAGCGGTTTTTACTATTTAAAAATATATTTTTTTTCAAGTTAGCAAGGAATATTAATATTTGAATTATAAATATTATTGAATAAATGTTTAAATCACGATTTTACTGTTTAAAATAGCATTTTTTACTGGTCAACTAATATTTAATAGCATTCATTTTTTTCCGTGTAGAATAAAATTTTTAATAATACGCCTATGAAGATTATTGTAAGGATAATCTGTATGGCCATACATTAAAAAAAAATATTTTTTCCTACATAGTAACCTCACATCTCGTTTTTTCTATGTAAAGATTTGTTCTGTCAAAAACTAACTGATACAATTCTTACTTCCTACTTCTTACTTACTGACACATTAATAAATCTTTTTCAATCACCCACTGAACTATTTAAATTTCCAACAAAATTAGTTTCTCATTTAACCTCTGATCTTACTGTATAAAAAATACAAATTATAATCCTTAGACGACTAGTCATATGAATTATTTACACTAAATATGTATTTAAGGTAATGGCGGCAGCTGCAGATGTGAAATGACGTCATAATTCCAGTAGATTACCTGGAACAAAAAAGATAATGCTGTTTTAAATACAGACAGTAGACTAACTTAAACTACACTGAGAGAAAAAAATACTGCTATCAAGAAAATATTCTTGATCCAAAAATATATATTCTTGATAATTATCAAGAATATATTTTCTGGTCTCAAGAATTCATTAACTTGATTAAAACAATTTTTACTTAACTCAAGTAAAGCAATAATGACATTGACCAACTATACTGAAAGAAATATGGATACTCTTGTCCCAAAAAATTAATAATTTACAATAATAAATCAACGGTATTCTTGAGCCAAGAAATTCAAGTATCGCAAATAGTATTTTTTTCTCCCTTGATATTGATATTTTTTGATATTTTTGTACCTTGATATTTTTTTCATAAGACAGTTCTATCAGTCACATTATCAACTTACATTATTTACCGCCAGCTACCTAGTCGTGCGTTTGTACTTTATCCCATTATTGCGTTTGCGTATTCCTTGATGTGCTCTGCAAAATAATATCATCATTACTTACACACATGTGTATATATATATTTATATATATTTATATTTATCTATACTACTATATAAATCTATTGACTTTGTCTGTACACTTATTTTTTTTCTTCTTATTTTGTGATAAATTATCGTTTTAGGACGCGCTGATTTATATATAAATCTATATATATTCTATTTTTTTCATTTTTGTCTGTCTGTCTGTATGTCTTCTTATAACTTAAGAACCGCTTGACCAATTTTGATGTGGATTAATATATAGCCAAAACATGTTATTGTGCAAATGATAGGACATATATGATGTCGATAAACCCTGTGAAAGTTATAAAATAGGAGTACAAATCATTATATTATAATCACCTATGTATTCACTTCTCACGAAAACTCTGGAACTATAAGGCTGATTAACATGAAATTTGGTAGGAATATTTTTTATGTGGTGTAAAGGTCATAAGTGTCTGAACTATTGTTTATAACAAATGCTAATAGGCTAGATAATAAAAGTCAACATTCTTTTCAATGTTTGACATGCCACGTAAACCGAAGGGCAATAAAAGGAGATTGTAGGGGTGTTAGATCATAAAAATGTTATAGTTCTTTGAATTTTAGTTTATAATTGATACAAGCGAAAAATGATAAAGTTTAATCTTACTCTCTGTATTCAACGCCACGCGGAGCGGGTGGGGGACAGCTAGTTTATAATATTATTCTACATACGGTAAATAACAACTTACTGTTTTCGCCTCAAACGCCAGCGTTTAGGAATACGCTTATTGCCATCTACAGCCGATAAGAATTTCTTTCTGAAAATAAAAACTACATAAGCTTATTGAATACCAAGTACTATCAAGGATTCAAGATTAACAAATTCTATTAATTTACCGTAACATTATCAACGAGAGATAGTAGTATATTTGATCTACATGTGACAAAATGCGCTCAGGTGGAGAAGACCATGAAGCACCACTCAAAGTAATTCCGCTTGTAATTTCAAGTCGAATATCATCTTCATTATCTGGTACAATTACATCAAAAATGTAAGCACCGGGAATTTCTCTGGAATCAAAATCAAGCAAAATTAAATACTTACACTTAAGGCCAAATTTTATGCAACTTTAATTGTCTATAAAAACACTCACTCTTCCGTCACTTCGGTGAAAACGTAAAAAACTCCCGCTGGAACATCATAACGAATTAGACGCGTGGGCATATTATTTACCCGTACTATGGGGCTCAAATCGTTAAATCGCTCCAGTATTTTTTCCACTAAAGTCATTAAAATTGGCTCTGCACGGACAGGCCACTGATTTGGCACCATTATCACAACACCTAACGTTTGATGCATAATGACCGAGTACTGAACAAACATATTGTATGACCAGGAGGTCTACTCCGCACATCCGTCGACGAAGTTTCGGGCCCGTCCGTAAGTTGTCCGAAATTTCGGATTGTACCTACTCCCGACTTCTCTCGTGTAGACAGTTTTAGATCGGAACCATAGACAATTTTCGTGAACGAATGGTTATGGGAGGAACTGAGCGATAAGGGTTGCAATATTATGTCGATACTTACCGGTTTTTCTTATTTTGTCTCAATTTCGCTTTATAATACAAGAAAAACATTTATAAATCCTATTTTATCAAGATATAAGTTAATGCTATAAGATAATTACCTAATTTTGCGGTTATTTAAGATATTTTAATTTTTTTACATTTTTGAAGCTGTCTGAATGTAAGTGCCTTAGCTATTTCAACATTTTAAAAACATATTTGACAATGTGTGTTTATTGTGACAGTGACAGCGGTGATCACACTCGGTATTTCCATAATTATGAAAATTGCAATATTAATTTCCCGTGTTTACACTTCCTTCGCTTGAGTTTGTCAGTAATACAAAGAGAATTTAAACATTAGCGTTTTACAGTAATGGTTGTTTCTCCATAACGACCAAATCCCATTTAAAAGTAAAGTGAATAATTGGATTGGATCGATTGTGATGGTAAGTATACATAAATTAACCCTTGAACTGGAATGTCATTAAAACCCTTAATAACTCGATTGTCTAAGAGAATAACAAACTGATATTATTGTGTTAAAGTGATTGTTTATCTTTTAGGAAATATAACAACGCCACGCAATACTTGAGGCTGCGGCTACGCAACCTCAAGTGGACGCTCTGCTGAATTTTCATCAAGACAGCCCGCGGACGACAAAAAGGAGCAGATGGCCGTCTGTGGTCCAAGGCTCTGTGGGTCGAAATAACAAACTCACTAAATGCAATGGGAGGTTGTACTAAGACCATAGAAGAGTGGCAGAGAGTAAGTTGATTCTTTTATAATTACAACTAGCATTCCGCTTGGGATTTTGTTCCCATGGGAATCCGGGAAAATTATGTAGCCTATGTTATTCAGGGTTAATGTAGTATCCTTATGGTGAAAGAATTTTTGAAATCGGTCCAGTAATTTATTCATTACATACAAATCTTTCCTCTTTATAATATTAGTGTAGATAGTATAGATGTAGATTCCACTCCAATATGAATAAATAACAATAATAAATGCTACATACTCAATATTTTATACTCAAAGGCCCGTACTAAGGTTTTCCCTTATGTCATGGGTTTCTTAGAATATATACAAAGACAGATATTAACACCCATGACCTGCGAGCAAACATCTGCTTTTTACACAAATATTTGCCCCGAATGGGAATCGAACCCAAGATCAAGAGGCAGCGCCACTACTACTTGACCAAACCGGCTGTCTATTCTTTACCTGTCATGCAAAATAACAGGAAAATAAAAATACATTCAACATTATTATATACATAGGTACTAACTATTCAATTAATTTGATGCTGCAAGCAAATTATATTTATCAGTTATGAAAAGCTTGGAAAATAATAAAACAAGCCATTGAAAATATAGGGGTGTGTCATAAGATCTTAGTACTCCAAATCGTCATTCTCACCTGTTAGCCGTGCATCCAGCTGTTCAGCGGACAAGGCTCTAACGTACTATAACCCGTAAAGGGTTTCTCTACTTGATATTGGTGACTTCGTCATTCTATCTTTTAATTTGTATTAAAATACTCGGACATGGGCAAATCACGATATCGTGAAATATCAAAATCTTTGAAAATATCTTAATCAGTGTTTGTTTCTTTATTTTTCAGGTGTTGTCAGACAGGAAGCACACAGCAAAAAAATGTTGCTGCTGCCAGCCAATGCTACAGGTGGAGGGCCATCATCAGCGGAAATCCTCTCCCAAATCCCTACTTCCCTACTAATATTATAAATGCGAAAGTAACTCTGTCTGTCTGTCTGTCTGTTACCTTTTCACGCCTAAACCGCTGAACCAATTTTGATGAATTTTGGTACAGAGATAGATTAGAGCCTGGGAAAGGACATAGGCTACATTTTATCCCACAGTTGGGCACGATATAACCTGTAGTCCACGCGGGCGGAGCCGCGGGCGGAAAGCTAGTAGAAAATAAAATAATTTCAATAATGGAAGAGGGTTTTGGTGAGCCGCAGACAGATGCAAGAGTCCCAGCATTCCCATTGGTGAGTGTTTGTTATAGATATTATGGACCAAGTGATTTATGTGAGCATTTTGATTTTATCAGTACTTGAACTTCATTATTTATCATAGTGTCTACTCATTGTGAATATTGCTAGAGATCGTCAGACAATTTGATTATGTAGGTGCATGGGGATGATTGTGGGGGACAGGCCAGTCATGTGCCCCCCCTTGGGAGATGGGCGTCGTGGAGTCACATCCAGGTGCTCATGCTCAACGACAGCCGGGCTAACATGGACGTGTGAGACAATTTTGTCATGTCCATGTCATTCTGCCTGTTCCATATTGACGCAATGTAATAGAATGAGGTATACAAATGACAATATTATGTCATGCGTCCATGTTAGCTTTGCTGGTAAACTAACTGTAAAACATATTTCTTTCAATATCCACCGTAACCACAGCAGTGTATTTACATAAGTTAAATTTTTAAAGTTTGACAGGTATGATATTACATCCAGATTATTATTAACTTAATTAATAATTTGCAGCCAGAAGAAGGATTGCAAGAATGCAGCCAGAAGAAGGATTGCATGGTGACACCCTAACCTAAGGAGGAAAATTTTAAATGTGGAGGAAGAACGAGCCTGCCAGAAATGAGATATTAATAGGCATTAAAGTTGCCCTAGAAGAATTATGTGTATTAATAAGAAATTAATAATTCTTATTTTTAAATTACTGTCTTTTTCTCATTAATACGGACTATTCTAGGGAAACTCCAATGCCCGTCAAATTGTGATTCTTGAAAAGTATTTTCTGTGATCAATATTGTGGTTCTTGAAAACAGTTTTTTTAATGTTGATTTTTCTAAATGTTTTTTAACTGTTATTACTAGAATAGTATAGAAAAATTTTTATTTTATAGGACATTCAGGATGTCACTTAAAACAAGTCAAGATTACAATGTAATACATACAAAAACACATTAAACGATTTAAATACATACATACGCATTCGTTCTTTTGACCCTACTGACTCTACGCCTATTCGCAAAGATGCAGTCTTCCTCAGAGAAGAACAGGCAAGAAACTCTGAAGTTGCTTTTTTAAATCGCATTACAAATTTTCTTATTTACTAATTCTAACTAAATCTGAAATAACTAGAGCTGAGCAGTTCATTCCCATGGCTGCCTCTCTGATAGATAATCAAAAATTTTGTAATAGCCCTAGTACAGTACATTTCATATTTAGACTGATCTGATATTTTTTTAAATTTGATTTATGTATATGCTATATTTTATTATTTTAGAGTTCCGTACCACAAAATGAAAAACCGGAACCCTTATCGTAGTTTAACTCGCACTTGTCTGATTATCAATAGTGTTATTAGTGGTTAATTTTATTTCACGGCTGATTTATTATTTTTATAAAGACTGATTACTGTGATTCCTAAGGATAAATGAAAATTAAGACTAGTTAATCAATTATGTTTTTTTATTAATGTAAAATCAAACGCAAACCATTAATTTTCTCTTAGTCTATTTCTTTCTAAGAGTCATCCCTTTTAAAATTCCAAATGTGTGTTCTATGGTGGAGCGAGCACGCTTTGGTACAGCATTATATCTCCCCTCTGGAGAGTCTTCCACTGCATTATCTATTGGGATCATCAGTCACCTGCAGCCAAGTCAACATTTTAGCAGCCCAATCATTATTTTTAGCTGCCTGGTTATTATTTTTAGTAGGTAGCCCATTTATGATTTCGACTGCCAAGTTTATTATACTTGCTACCTTTGATACCATTTTATTCCTTGATATTTATGATTTATGGAGCCACATTTTTGTCGTTGAGTCATTATAAAATTATAGTCGCAAGTTTATTTGTATCGCTGCCAGATTATTTTTTTAGCAGCTTACTGCAGACACCCGCAGTTTTTTTTTGTGTCCTCCAAAATTATATTTTTTTATTTTATCAAGCCTTTTTTACTTTTAAATTTATTACAATAAATTTAATTTTGCAAATTCTTTTTATTTGTATCATGGTTTTTCAACAGTTTGCCCCTTGGCATAGGCCTCCTCAATCTCCTCCCACGTCTCTCTATTTCTGGCTGTTCTGCGCCACACAGCTCCTGCTGTAGCTTTTAGATCGTCCTCCCATCTGCACTTTTGCCTTCCTCTGTTTCTTCTCCCATCTCTGGGGTACCACTCTGTGATCTCTTCTGTCCACTTTTCCTTCTTGTCTGACATCATTTGTCTTGGCCATTTCTTTTTAATTTCCTTGTTGTTGTGGTCATATCTTTGAGTTTGGTTTTCTTTTTAATTTCTGTTAATCTAACTGTCTACTTTTTTGATGTTGAGTACCTTTGCTTCGTTCCATATTATTTTGACAAATTTGTAGTTTTTTGAATTCTTCGTGCTTGAGACCCTACGATTGGCAACCGTTATATGCCATTAATTAAATATCAATCTATTTTTTTACAGTTAAAGTTAGAGAAATTGCATTGAAACACCACAAAAAACGGTCTGACGAGAACACTTTTGTTGTCGTACAGTTTGACGTTTAACTACGATGAAATAACTGTCAAATTCAACTTTACGGACGGGCATAAACGCGTGCGGAGTAGGATATGCACAATATCATTCGTTCTCGGAGCGCGCTCGAAACAAAATCCGAAACGGAGGTTCGTAAATGAACCGTAGTAGGAAATGCTCGAAACTTCGTCCTTCCGTCCGTAATTTGTGCGTCTGTAGTAGACGTCCTGGTAACGTTATCGGCTTCCGAATGTATGAATGTTCTAGCTCAAACGTCGGCTTTTTATATCTCCCCTCGGGACTGATGGTGATAAATACACACACACATAGACATTATTATATCACAGAGTGTGTGCGTGACAGAGAATTATCCCAACGTGTCAATCAGTGATTGCCATTGTGCCTTCCGTGATTAATAGGAATCCTTATTTAAGAAACTGTGGATATATGGGTTGCCATATGGAAAATTAGTAGGGAAAAGTATGGGTTCATAGGTGCGTAGATTAAATTCGAAAAAAAAATCGTGCAAAGATGCGACTTAGGCCAGTTCAATTAGGGCTAGTTAAACAATAAACCTATCTCAACTATTAGCATAAAGTTGACATTATCATTCTTACTATACGCAATCTTTATGAATAATCAAACCACAGTAAGTCATGGAGGAAAATCCAAAGTCCATGCACATAAATATATGCGACATATATTGCATATATTTTGACATATATGTTGGCAAATATATATTAAGATTTACTTAAAAATATATTTCACATATTTTTTTTTGCATTAAATATATGCACATATATCATGTATATGTGATATGTATGTTACATCTATTTTTTACATATATATTTTTCCATGTAGGCAAGATAGTCTTTTTTTCGGACTAATCTGAACAGGATGTTTTTAAAAGTTTTATCATATACTCGCAGTTTTTCGCGCAATTAGGATACATGACCTGTGATCAAGAAGACCTACATACTCACATACAAACAATGTTTTGTTTAAAAATATCAACATGTCATGAAGATACGGTGCAAGATCATCCAACTATCAGCGCACGTATATATACTTTGTAAACAAATCTTTAAAGCGTATATTGTTTGCATGAAGAAATATCAACCATTTTATAACTGGTCTTGCAAAAAATGAACCATCATAAAGTAGCTGTAAAGTAAAAACAAAACGAGCTAAATTGGAATCATAAATTTCAGTTGCAGTCGAAACAGCGCATATATCTGCTCACGCCAAAGAACGATATGATCTAGACTTAGTATCGATTTATGAAGAAAGAGCCATAAACAATATTCTAAACAAACATTTTACTTATTGAATGTAACAGCTGTGACGCACACCGCAACAGCGTGCTCTGTCACCTTGACCGTTACGCAAGGACAAGAGTGTAATGGCCTACCGAAAATACCGCGTAGTTTTGGTATTTATTTTTTTTTGCTGACGCACAAGAACTGGAAACCATGGATGTGTAAAATATTTGTCGAGCTGCTCATCATTACCCTCGTTTGTTGAACGAAAAAAAATTTTCAATTCTTTTCTATTCACTGCTATCAACTCACCCAAATGAGCCCCGACCTACCTCAACGCTCTGTGAGTTATCGTGCTCAAACAACATTATTATTAGATTGCTAGCGTCGCGGAGTGTTGCGTAACCGAACGAAATTATCTCAAGGCCTTGGCATTGGCGCAAAGGACTATTACTATGAGTTTGTATGCAAACAAAAAGTGCAACGAACTTGGTACTGTCTACAGGAAGTTTTGCTACCAAGTAAACACAAGTCGCGCTATATATATTACGCTAAGAGGCAGTTAATCATCCGGTGATAGGCTAAAGCACTTATCCTTAGTGAAATATAACATGTACATATCAATAACACATGCTCGTATTTACAAATGTCTGAACATGGAAGACAGATTGGGCTTTAGAATGATTAAACTGTTGAGAATTCAGGAATATACGGATATCAAAAGAGAGGATCCGTTCATTTATCGCTGGATTTTATGGAGTGCTGGTCGTTAGCTAAATCGCAATGGGAAACTGCAACTTTCATCTATTGTGCGTTGCAACTGAAGAAAAAGACTTTCAATATTTACAATCTATCTGTCACATAGGTAGTGTTTACGATCTTATTGAAATGTCACTTTTCAATCCTTCAGTCTTGGTCCACAAGTATGATAAGCAAGGAAGACAATGTACTCACATAGTAGCGATGTACAGTACTACGGACACCGTTATGAAACTGTCACTTCTCATCCAAATGGGTGCAGATATACACGCACGAGAGCTAAGGACTGGTAATACCCTCCTTCACATCGCCGTTAGTAGAAGACACTACGAATTGGCTGAATGGTTGCTTCAGGAGTCCAAGACCATTGGAGATACCATCAACTTCATGCTGCAGGTACCGTATCACCTGGCGTACTACGCTCGTGATCAGAAAATGATGGAGCTTCTGAAAACTAAAGGTGCTGCTTGTGATGATCCTGTGAATAGTGAAACGTCTGATGACGAAGTGCTTGACTAATCGTTGTAGACTTGACTAGGAGTATTGCCATAGTGATCTTTCAACCCTAGATAACTAGGAAGTGAATGGACAGTGATAGGACACACCTCTTTAACTGCAAAAACAGATAGTTCGCGAACGTTTCCAATGATAATGATAGCACTGACCTTTGGTCAGTACTAGTATGCAAATGTAGTATTTATAATCTCGGCGAACGAACCGTGGGCCAGTCGATGTCATGTTTTGTCGTTCCTCAGTCGCTTTTCGCGCTGGTGAAATACAATATTGCGTGACTTGCTATAAGATATGTGGCCACCAAAAGACTTTATTTTCACTTGCGAACGTAGCCGCGAGGGTGAGAATATTTTGCACTATTTGTGCCGTAATGGCGGAGTAGTTGATTTGCTCACGTATGAAAACGCGATTGTGGATGAAAACAGATACTTGGTGAGGGAGTACAACCGCCGAGGACAACAGTGTGTTCATGTGGTGGCTAGTGAAGATAAACTTGACCCTGAAAGGAAACTCAAGCGGCTCATGGAATGGGGTGCTGACATAAATGGAAAAGAAAAAGTTCATGGTTACACGCCTCTGCTTATAGCCGTGAGGACTAAATATTACAGGTTAGCCCGGTGGTTGTGCCAGCAGCCCCAAGTTAATATCGAAGCTAGAAACTTTGCTCAACAAACTCCATACCAACTTGCCTACAACCGGAATGATACTAATATGATAAACCTGCTGCAAGAGAATGGAGCGCTGAAGAAGACTTCACAAAGTGCTAACTGCATATCAAATGCTGAACGGAAGGCTCATACTTTTCCCTTGTATAAGCGAAGATCTAAAGGTCAAAACCGTACTGGATTCTAGTTTTTATTTTCTAAATGAGTGAATTTTAATTTAAAGCGTTAATATTTTTATGACTGTGTGATTTTTAACGTGCTGTAGTTAGTACGGTAACTTAGTTCTTAGAAAACGAAATTGTTAAAGAATAAATAAGACTAAAACAGATTGTTGCTTTAATTTTCATATAAGTATCATGATGTATTTGTACAGCTAATTCAAAAGATGAATATTACATATGTCATATTTTTTAGAATGTATTGTTTAGGTTAGTTAGTTTAGTGGTTTACGGTGAATATAATTAATGGATAATTGTAATTTTACTTTATTTTTAAATAAACTGTTCTACTTTTTGTAATCATTTTTAAATTCATTGTCATGATGTCGATTAGCTGGCAACTTTTCGAAACAATACGTAATGACTCTAGAATTAGATAATTTTGGGAGCTCAAATACTTCTATTAGGCTGTTTACATATCAGCCATTTAAAAAACTAGTAAGTGCACCCTACAATTCATTCCTGCAACTTCCCACTCATTTCAAAAGCAAAGTATTCCAATTTTTTTTTATAACACCGTTTTTAAGTTAATATATTTTTTGTGCTGTTTTGAGCTTTTTGAATTTGAAAATTTTGTGGATATTGAAAAACATTTTTTTTTTAAACTGCAGTAATTTTCCTAGTGCAACCGTTACTGATAACCCAACTGTTGTTTGTTGACAAAATGATAAACATAACCCGATTGGCATTTCATTCCACTATCAACTAGTTTGAAAGCTAAACAAATGCAAATCAGATGCATCGATATGATTTTATAGTATATTATTAGAAATCTGAGCCATCATTGACGCATTTAGTAGCTTTTCATTAGTGAACGACATTATAAATTCAACCCTTTATAGTCTGGTCTTAACCCTCCGCATACCAGGTGGGGTCTAATAAACCCCAGGCGGTGAAAAATCGATATATTTTCAAAAAATTTAGTGCGCGGAATCTGAAGCTCTCAGTAGCTGGAGTTGCGACGTTCTTACACTGGCAAGTACCATTAGTTTAGTGGTGCGTGCGTTTTTTAGGGCTCTAGATGCGTTTTTGTTTAGAATTGTTGTTATTTGAGCATATACAAAATGCAATTATGGCGAACTAAAGAACTCCTACCTCGAGATTGAAGTAAAAATTTAAAGATGTATCATCGTTGTTCAATTTTTTTAAATTTAGTCAGTTTAATTACAAAAATTGGTAATTATCAATTCTTAGGGTGAATTCAAGTCTAAATTAGTAGTCAGAAGATGGCATTTTCGCTACCCTTTTTCAACAAACCATTTAATCTATTTCATTTTTTTTTAATATAGTGCCACTCAGGTTATGTTCAATTTTAAAAATATGCAATAATAATTCAGTACCCCTATTCCTATCTGATTACAGCGACCATTTTGTTAGGGTATGTCAGACCCCACCTTGTATGGCATGTTACAAATTTTTACCTGGTATGCCGAGGGTTAAAACCCTACTCTTAATTTTAATTTTACGTCTTCTGGTTTAAGTGAGAAAAACATAGCGTATTCTGTAAAAAAAAGGGCTAGAAAAATAGTAGAGGGAGACGAATGGACAGATTACTACAGCTAAACTGTCTCTCACTCAGTCGTATTACGCATTATGATTGGTTTTCTTCCCGAACTGTTCAGACGTAGACGTTTCAAGATCCTCTGACTGTAAAGGATTAAATACTAAACATTCTAAAAAAAACCCGCATCCGTAGCTATCATTAACCTATGAAATTATAGCCATCATTAGATGGTTTAGATGTTATATAACTACACTTTGCATTGCAAGTACATTACACATATGTAAACAGAAGCCTTATCTGAAAAAGCGTAGCCAATAGCATTATCTTTTGATAAAAATTACGTGCTTGCACTGCCTTAGTGGTGTAAAACCAGTAACATATGTTGTACATGCACTTGGTGCGAGACACTATCGTGTTTCGGAATGGTTCATAATGAAATATATATATAAATTTTTAGTCTAAAAATCTGATCATTGAGAATGTACAAAAACTATTTCTATATACAAACTTAATGTTGTGAATTCGATATCAAAAATATCAAACAGTCATTGCAATTAAAACTTATTGTTTTAATCAAAAAATAAATTTTGAATAAGGGTTGCTATGAGATGCTCGTTCGTTATTTTTGTTCATTATTTAGAAAGCTTTAACATTTTGCAATACGTAAATAAACAATCCATTAGTAATTCAATAATGAATCAATAATTGCGTAGCATTTTAATTCACTTCTGAATAAAAACAATTCAATTGAAAATTTAAATACTTGCACATGTGTACAGTTAAGGCACAATAGCATTGAAGAAGAAAAATATGTATTAATATCAATGAACTTCAGAAGCATATAAACCGTGCTTAATTCATAAAAATCATATTTGTACCAAGTAGATCAGGTGATACGGTCGTCAGTTACAAGTTTTTTTGAAGTATCGAAAATATGAACTGCAAGTTTGGGTGTTTTATACCACAAGAATGGGAAGTCTATCCCTTGGGAATCATTGAAATTATTTTGGAACAGGAACTTTTTACTTATTGGAAGAAATACAGAAGACTGGATGAGGTAGAAGTTCAGATAGCGTGTGTGCCAACAATTTCAAAAGAATATTATCCGTTTCTGTGGTTAAAGAAAATTCACGATCAAGCCATTTCGCCATATGTAGACTACTCTATAATTTATCTGGACTGTTTTTACTGCAAAGATTGTAAACTTAAACCCCTGTGCAGTGAATAATAAAAACAATTTAATATTTCGTAATTTTCAATGTGATTTACCCTATTTTTTTTAATACGCATACCAGCGTTTACCTAAAAGCCGTCGTTCTATTTAGTAATATTATACAAAGTAACGAACTCTTGGAATGAATCGAAATTTTTCTATCTCTCTAACTTTCGAGATTGAAACCTTACCTAGTGACTGGAAGATAAGGCTCGATTACTCTCCATAGCTTGGAGTTAGATAGATAGATAGATAAAAACTTTATTCACTGCTATTACAATCATTGTCAATAATAACAATAATCTTATAACTAAGTATTAAGTAAAAGTAAAACTAAAATTAAACAATTAGTAACGCAGTGAAAGGGCGCTGACTCAGCATACGTACTGTGGGTAAACCACTTTGGATTTCCCACAGCGCTAATCTTCCGCCAAGACCCAAAAAAGTGACAGAAGAGCTTATCAAATGGTAAGAATTTGAAAAATGAAAAACATACATAAAAATAAATATGAAACTAACGTATTGTGAGCTATCCTTTCGCAAAATTAATAAATACACTTGTCAAGCAAAAAAACATTCCAATCCCTACGTAATATAATAATTGTCAAAATATAATTAAAAAAAAAACAACAAGTTGGCGTTGTGCACTTTGATAGTGATATTTAACTCTATCCAATTCCCATTTAAGGCAATCCCTGTAAGTCTCTACATTACGTAGTTGGCTCTCCAACAATTGTATTTGAGAACTGAGCTGGGCAATTTCCGATTTCGATTAGAATCTGCGTTGGTACTCATTTTTACCGTGATGTTGTTTGTACAATCAAAAATAAAGTTATGATATAATTCATAGGGAAATACTCTTTATATTGGCCCGTTGACTGCCTACAGTTGACTACATTATGGTGAGTCACTTACTGTAGAGGAAATTATTACTTGAAAATTAATAATGTAAAATAATAAAATAATAGTTAATTTCATATACTGAAACGTAATGCGTAATATCACCACTTTAGCCTTCACTCCATATAAAGGTTTTTTAATTGTACCTAAATTTAACAATACCACTCTTAAGACCATAAAAGGAACGCAAGTTCATGATAACCTTTGAACTCACTGAAAGGCTTGTTCATTAACCACACGGAAATTTTGATAGTTAAAATTAATTTTTAACGATATTGAAATAAATATCAAATTCAATAGTCTGAAACTGAGGCCCGCGCCGTGCAGCAGCAAGTTCTTAAGCCATATCAAGACGCTGGTGCTACGCCGTGAGTTTCAAGCCCTTATTTATACGGAGTGCTACATATCAGGTGCAGAAGTTTCAATGGAAGGACCATGGAAAGGGGACTTCGAGCAACGACGTTGAAGACAGCCGTAGTTTCGATGGTAGGCGCGTGTGTTAAAAAGCGGTTTTGAAATTCTTTAAGTCCGCGTTTTTGGCTTGGGGTCAGGGTCCACCAGCACCGGTGACCTTTTGCTTCATGTTCATAAAGGCAGAACCCAGGTGCTAACACTTGTTTACTCCTTTTAACTTTTAGTTAGGGACAGGTGCGGGTTTGATAGGAGCTATAATATTTGGTCATGTTTCCCCATCATCCGAACAAAGAAGATCTTTATCCTGATGGAAGAAAGAAGACTGACCCGACCACCTAATCCAATGCAGCCCAGAGAGATGCTACTTCAAGGCCACCTCGATGGATTAAAACTTAGGGCCATCGTATAGGAAGTTAGGTAGGCCTGTTGAAAAAAAATTTCGACCGATCGAAAATTTTTCAATGGGGGGAGGCAGTTGTGGTATGCAGACCTTCATGGAGGATCGGGCATAACGCAACTTCTTTCTCATTCGGTCATTTCAAAGTAGATAATTCGAATATCAATTTAAAATGTTTGAAATAGTATTCTATAACAAGATTCGAAATGATTGAAGATCTGGTCTTGCGCGATTCATTGATTATTGTGAATTCATTGTAGTGAGCTCGCGGAAGAAGTTCTTATATGCGTTCGTAGGCGTGCAATTAGCACTTTAATAAGCGTTGCTGAAACTCTGTTAACCGTGAACGTGTCGGAAAGTGTAATAAAGTGTAACAAAAGTGCAGAATTTGATTATAATCCTGTACCTGAAGAAGAACTAAGTATTTTACTTCATTCGCCCCCAGAAAAGTCATCACAGTAGCTTATTCAGCTGTAGTCTACACTCGAGTGAAAATCTCAACAGGGCAGGTACAGGTGGCCTTAAAAGCAGCCAAAACAAAGGTAGCACCTATAAAACAAATATCAATCCCAAGGCTGGAACTGTGTGGTGTGGTGCTATTAACCAGATTGATGACTGAAGTAGCAATAGTGATGCAAATTGAAAAATCACAGCTCCACGCTTGGACGGACTCGACCGTAATGTTGGCTTGGATCTATAGTCATCCGAACAAATGGCAGGTCTTTGTTGCGAACAGGGTCTCGGAGATCATATCAAAGCTGGATTCACATAACTGGTCTCATGTCATATCTAAGAAAAATCCTGCAGATTGTGCTTCAAGGGGGCTGCATCCATCTGAACTTGTTAAAAATGAAATGTGGTTCCAAGGGCCAAAATTTCTGCAAGAACAATCTGTTGATTACAGAAGGCCGACACATGTGACAACTGACCTCGAACAAGCAAAAGTTAGTATTCACTGCAGCACCATAAACGAGTCCATTTGGGAGAAGTTTTCAAGCTTTTTGAAAATGATAAGGGTTTTTGCTTATTGTAGGCGATTTATGAATAACGCACGCAAATCAACTGAGGATAGAAACACAATCTTACAACCGAAGAACTCACCGAAACCAAAATTGTATGCATTAGGCAATGCCCGCAAGAGCATTTCGGTGACGATATTGCTGTGAAAGCTGAACTAACCCAAAAGAAGAGTCTTAAAAATTTGAATCCATTCCGTGATGGTGATGGGATATTAAGAGTGGGCGGTCGATTGGAAAATTTTCAACTGAGTAGCAATCGAAAACATCCTGTCCTCCTACCAAGGAAATCCCATATGACATATTTCATCATCGCACATGCTCACCAACAAACACTTCATGGCGGGCCACAACTGATGATGTGTTACATCCAGAATAAATATTGGATTGTAGGTTTAAAACAATTAGTAAAATACTTTTCCCGAAAGTGCGTGATTTGCATGAAGAACTCGGCAGTAACACGAACTCCATTGATGGGACAGTTACTTTCTGCAAGAGTGACACCCACGCGTCCTTTTAGAAACAGTGGGGTAGATTACGCGGGTCCCATACAAATACGCACCGCAAAAGGTCGTGGTCACAAGTCTCATAAAGGCTACATATGTCTTTTCGTATGTATGGCGACCCGTGCTGTTCATTTAGAAGTCGTAACTGATCTTACTTTGGAAGGTTTCCTTCAGGCCTTTAAGAGGTTTGTAGCTAGGCGTGGTTATTGTTCCGATATCTGGAGCGATAATGGGACAAAATTTGTTGGAGCAGCTAGTGAGTTGAAGCGATTGTTTCAATTTGAGAAAAACTCAATGCTTCAGGAAGTCACTACAACCCTCTCTACGAGTGGTTGCAATTGGTATTTCATCCCCTCACATTCACCCAACTTTGGTGGATTATGAGAGGCAGGGGTGATATCGGTCAAACATTACCTTAAAAGGGTTATAGGTGAGTCTACATTGACTTTCTGAGAGATTTCCACAGTGTTGGCTCAAATCGAGGCAGTTTTAAACTCACGGCCCCTATCGGTACTTACTTTTATCGAAGGTGATGATTTCACAATTTTGACACCAGGACACATCCTCGTTGGTGAACCCTTGGTAAATCCTCCAGATAAAAACTTTGAGTCTTCGAATGTCAGTTCTTTGCGAAGATGGCAGTACACTCAGAGAATGTTGCAAGATTTTTGGCACCAGTGGTCTAGAGAATATCTAACAAAATTTTATCACAGATACCGTTGGTTATCACAAAATCCTCAACCCAAAGTAAATGATGTTGTTATAGTAAAGGAGAACTGTTTACCTCCATGTCGCTGGCTATATGGCAAAGTCATTGCAGTTCACCCGGGAACTGATAATATAGTCAGAGTTGTAACAATAAAAGTAAAGAACGGTTCAATCAAAAGACCCATATCCAAATTGTGTTTTCTTCCATTAAGTGATTCAAATAGACGCTCTGTAACTTAATTTAAGTTTTTGTTGTATATTTACTTCTAACTTTGTATGTTAAAAAAAATGTGTTAAAAATGTTTGGATAAATTATTATTTTTAGAATTTGTATTACTATGCCTATAAATATTTTGCAAACTGTGGGCGAGTAATGTAAGGACAAACTATAAATTCGTCCTAAGTGGGTATGTATAAGTTGTAGCGCTTGCAGCGTTCGTTTGAACTTTAGTTCCAAAAATATCGGTAGATGGCTTTGTAAAACACGGTATTAAGATGTTTCAAAGATTTCCTTATGTTTGCCGTGTTAAATTTGATATGAAATATACTCCTATTAACTCTATGGTGGTTTTATTGTTCTGAAACCTTACATACTGAGTGCCTTTGAGGGTGGACAGGACAAGGAGTTTTTACAGGGTCTATGGTGAAGGTTCGAAAATTAAATATACAAATACAGCAGGCAAAATAACGATAGCGATAAAATTAACAAATTAACTGTATCAGAGTAGAGTGAACCGACGGTTCCACGTGGAGCGTGACCAAAGTTACGACAAGACTGACTTCTCTAAGCCAAGCAAGGTACCTCTTCCCCTTCCAACACGACTCCGCCCAACGCAAAGTTACCTTTCACGGGCGTTCACTCCCCACCGGTACAAAATAATCAAATGAGCGTCCAATTAATTCGAATTATTTTAAATCCACGACATATTTTATTTTCTTTAGTAAATCTTATATTTTATTTAATAAAAGTATTTCGATTGCTTATAATTTTATTAGATAAAGATAAACTATATAAATTCTAATTTTATTTTACTAATTATGATTCGTGAGTGTTACACATAATTTATAATTTAAACGGTTTTACTGACGTTACTAAAAATTGGCATTGGGCCGACAGTTTCGATATTCTATACGAGGACCTTTATCAGGCAGTGAGGCAGGTTATGCGCCGGCTTTAGTTTAACTTCACCACGTTTTTTCATGTGGTGATCGGTTGAGAATAACACCACCCCATCTCTTTCCGTGGGTGACGTAAGAGGCGACTAAGGAAACTCAATTGTATTCTATTCTATTCTATTCAATTAAACCTGCCTTCTACCAATCCATCCTAGGCAACGGCACTTCAATTTGTTTTGAATCTAGGGTGGCGGCCTATGGTCTCATGCGATATGGTAGGCTCTGTAAAGGGCCGTCTATTTCGCGACCACCCTCCTACCGAAGCCCGATGTCAAACAGCTTGCTGCGTTCCGTCGGTGCGAGGGAGTACTTACATACATACGCTCACGCCTATAATCCTTAACGAGGTAGGCAGAGGATCAGTGGTTCTAGAACTACTAGATTGACACAAATTGTGGGGGTAGATCAAGTTGTATAAAGGTGAGAGGTAGTCAGCCTTTCGCCCACTATACGTAGGAGTACCAGTTGAGTGCCTTAATGGCATTTTATAACTTTGGTCAAGATTGAGGTCAAAAATTAGCCCTTTGCAGAATTTTTTTTTTGAAATATTGAAACAATAATGTTTATTATACACAACAACTTTTCTGTTAGGCAATAATTTTTCATTCAATTATATTTTAAGTAATGTGCAACATATTAAAATAAATAAGGTCACATTTGAAAACAGGATTGAACATCAGGTGATCAACTTACCATGTTTATTTATATTTCGATCCATTTCGATTTAGTGACTAATATTTGGTAAGTTGTATAACAACTTTAAGATGTAGATACATACAATATATTGATATCATATTATAGCCGCGAATTAGTTAAGATAGGTGTACTATGGAGTATAATAATATGCACTTGAAGGTACGTATTTATTTACGTAATTGAATTCACTTTTAAATGGGTATGCTTGAATATAAAAGTAAAAGACATTGCGTTCAAACCGTGTTCAAACAAAAAAAAAGAGACATCGTATATAAACGTGAATATGTTACTTAGGCTCTCCCTTACTCTAAATGGCGTGCTTGGCACGTGGTTGGTCGACGTTCAACCAATCACGAACCAAGAACTGTGCCTATATTCGGACAAGTATGTCACGAAATATCTTTGAAAATTATGAATCACGACAATATACATCTGCTAATTTAATAATGTTTTTGTTGCTGAAACTTGCGTAGTTAAAATATGCGTTATAAATATAAAGCGTATAGCGTATAGCGTTATAATATAAATGCGTTATAAATATGCGTTAAAAATATAATAACTAGTGTTGGAACATTAAGTTATGCCAACAATTTATTACCAAAGTGAAAGTCTGCTTAAAGTTTTTTCGCCAAAACACAGAAATCTGGTCAAGTAATTAGTATGGTCAAAATGCGGAGAAAATGAAGATGAGGATACGAGGATGAGGAAAAGAGGAGAAGGAAATAAGATTTCCTGTGGTAAATTTTTTTTCGTAAAATACATACCTACGCAAAAAAGAAAGGAGAACGAGCTCATAGCCTTGCACTTTTTCAAAGCTCATCCAGAAGATACAAAACTTTTACTCACATTCTGCAAACAAAAAAATTAAAGAAATA
Source organism: Aproaerema taeniolella (assembly GCA_949987775.1). NCBI lineage: Eukaryota > Metazoa > Arthropoda > Insecta > Lepidoptera > Gelechiidae > Aproaerema > Aproaerema taeniolella. Next base: position 15,557,820 of record OX465266.1, on the reverse strand, counting down.
TATAATGTTAAAGTCATAATGGTGTTGGTAATTTTTCTATTTCGATCTCTACGATATCTATAAATAGTTTTAGTAGTGATTTTTTATTTATAAATTTTTTCAAAACATTTTAATTAAGTTATTTAAAAGATTCAAAATTCGAAACATTTATCTATAATAATATAATATTATAAAGAGGAAAGATTTGTATTTTTGTATGTAACAAATAGGCTACAAAACTACTAGACTGATTTAAAAAAATCTTTCACCATTAGGATGCTATATTATCCTTGAGTAACATAGGCTACATAATTTTCCCGAATTACCACGGGAACGAAGTCCCGAGTGGGATGCCAGTTTGACATAAAACACTGTTAAACACAAAGAAAATAAAATAGAACCTAAATCATAGGCATAGACATAGAAAAAATAAGTTAAATACCACTAGACTGGCTGTTGTCAAATCAAAGACGAGACTTATTGATTTTAGCCATTTTGGCGCTGTAGGCGGCAGCGGCAGAAATCCGATCCGACCTCCCTGTTTCTTACCGAGGTGTCGTACAAGGCAACTAAGGTAAACATGCTAGCAAGTTCATCTGCACACAGAGAAGGAAGACTCTGCAATTATAATTATCAATACCCTCGCCAACCCGTCTGCCAAGCGTGGTGAGTATGGTATTTACCCCTTATGTTATTGCGGGAGGCCTGTGCGGGAGGCTGTATATGGGCTGATAAAGTGAAGTGAAGAAGTCCCAGTATATATTTAATAATCTTTTATATGCAAAGAAAAATGTATAATTGTTCTAGATAAATTGTGATAGGCACAATGTAAACACTAGAAGCAAACATAACTTGAATTTACTAGACAGTGGTCTCCACAAAGTAAGAAACTCTTTTATGGGTCAATGTATACGCTTCTACAATAAGATTTCTATGTGTATTCAAAACCTGCCTTTAGAAAAATTTAATACAATATGTAAACAAAAACTTTGTGAAAAGGGCTATTATAGAATAACTGATTAACGTTTAGACAAGCAAACATGGGAATAAATTGCACAGCTCCAGAGTTATTCAGATATAAGATCAGTTAAAATTAGAAGTAAGATTTATATGATTGACTTAAAAAGAGCGACCCTTGGAGTTTCTTGCCTATTCTTCTCCTGAGGAAGACTGCACCTTTGCGAATAGGTGCAAAGTCAAAATGCTAATGTAATTCACTATTTTGTTCATTGATTAATATTGATTTTTCTAATGTATTTTTATGACGTTTTCGAGCAGTACTTTGTAAGTTTAATGAAATAAATATTTTTGACTTTGACTTGACTTGATTACTTGAAATAAGTCAAAGTAGTTAATTAAACTTCTTTAAACTCTACGCCTGTTCGTAAAAGTGCAGTCATCCCCGGAGAAGAACAGGCAAGAAACTCTAAGGGTTGCTCTTTAAAAAAAAATCTCATTTCATACCTATTTTCTTATTTTTTAGATACTAAATCTAAAAAAATCTATAGAGCTAATCAGTTTATTCCCTTGGTTTATTAACCTTCTGCGACTGAGTTGGTAGTCTAACAGACACCGCCAACCATAAAAAACGTTGCCACTGCGTCATATGGCGTGATATAGTGCTGTTTCGCTCAGTACCTTCCTAGAACGGTGCGCGGCTGCGAGCAGTGACGCCTTAGCGGCGACGCGATACACACTTTTCGATAAATGAGCAGCCGGTGTCCCATATACGTAAGTACAGCAATAAGATCTAATTCTGAGAGACGTTACCTCATAAAAATCGTGGTACATCCAAAGTGTCTAACAGTCGTTACCTCAGTAAAATATTAGTAATTCTATAGTGTCTCTCAGATATATCCTTAATAATCTTTGTTTTTAGATGGCCGACGCAGGGATTCTGGCCCAACCAAAAGAGGTTTCAGTGGAGTTCCTGTCACAAATGATAAACAAACAACGGAATGGCTTGAAAATGATGAAGACACAGAATTTAGAGAGATTGACGCCGGTGGCGATCCTGAACATGAGGTGAAGAAAACCACATAAAAGAAGTGATCCAAATGGAAATACAGATCGACGAAGAATCTGAAGACACTGACAGTACAGACCATGAAGATTTATAAATAAAAATAAAATAAATAAATAAACGCTACACACTCAAAGTCCCACACTAAGGCTTTCTTTTGTGTTGTGAGTCCCTTGGAACACACATAATGACAGACAAGAACACCTATGACCCGCAAACAAACATTTGCTTTTTACACAAATATTTTCCCCGACAGGGAATCGAACCCAGGACATGCCAATCAAGAGGCAGCGTCACTACCACTCGATTAAACCAGCCGATAACGCTAAAAAGAGTTACTAGCAAATGAATCACCACAGTCACCTCAACCTGCACCAGTACCAGAACCCTCAAAGCGTAAATTATGCTCTGTATGTCTTTCTAAACTGAAAAGGCAAACGAGGGTTTAATAACAAAAAATAAAAAATATTATAACAAAAATTCAACATCGGGAACCGAACGGGGTAACAAAAAAAACATCCTTAATTTAAAACAATAACTTTACAATAGGGTAGGCCTTGCAAGGTGTTCTTGGGGTTTAAAATCGAAAGTGCGGAATATGTTTAGAACATTGTTAGGGAAAGAAAAGCTAATTAATTTAGAACAGTAATAATCTCTCACAACTAAGGAATTTGGGCAAAAATTAAATCTGGTCGGTATCTTAATCTAATAGAGGCTCTTTAATTCGTCGACGAATAAAATATCAACCTATTTGTTAAATTTCTTACAATTAAAATTAATAAGTTTAGAGTAAGGATGTAGGGTCTTAACTAAGGGGTGTGGATCTTCTTGAGGCCGGAGTAAACCGCGTCAGAATTGTGGCAGGAACTGGTTGGGGCGAACGGGTAATCGTCAATTGCCTTGTTTCCGTTTATCCCGTTTATTAATCCGGCTTCGGGACCAGCCTTTAATAGGTAGACGGAAAAACACTGAACATTTTTATAACCGCTGTGTGTAACGATATTTTTGTGTAGAAAATTCTAAATTTAATTATGCACCAAAAATAAGACAACAACAGTGTTGTCACACACAACACTGTTGTTCACAAATTTGAGCTTAATATTTATAATGAATAAATTATTCAGCCATGAGAATAACCGTGATATTTACAGAAAATACCACGTTTAACATCACAATTTTTAGTCGAATGAATTGACAACTTCAATCCCAAACAAAAAGCAAAAATGGAGAAAGTTCTAAAATTTTAAAATGTATTGAATAAAAAAGAAAACTTGGCTGGAAAGAATTAGTAAACATAAAATAGATCGCAAGCAGAAATACTGCACTACTTAATAAATTATTTTTGATTTTTTAGTAAACCAAGTAGAATTTTTTAAAGATTTTGATTTCATTAAAGTTGATTCAATATTTCTTAAAGTTATGTTTCAATTCGATCCCACACTACTTATTCTGCCAACTTTAAACTGCACATTAACTCTTCATTTATGTATTATTAAAAAAATATGTGGATAACAAAATGACGTCTGATAGACTCCACCTCAGTTGATTGTTAACAATAAAGTCACCTCAGTTGCAGAGAGTTAATTTATTTCCTCAATTTTTCCTCTAATTTAAAATGGTTTAAGTAAGGTTAGATCTTGAAAGCTTTACATGTCTCACAAGCTCTAAGCGCTTCTGAGATGACATGAAACATGTTTGGCCAATAATAAAGGGACCTTAACTTATAGTAAGTTTTATTGACACCTGGGTGAATAGAAGGTAGCTCGTTACGACCTCAGATATAGCGTTTTGATACTGCTATGATGGCAATACTATCCGCCATGGGTCTTCAGACAACGGAAAATCAGAAGACATCCTACGGAGAAATATCATTAATAACATACGCTGGGAACATCTGAGGGTTGTTAGAAACACAATCATAAATCTTTTTATACCAACGATTAGAAGTGTTAAGAATGCCACCATTATAAGAAATTGTGCCAACATTTATGGAATTACGAGACAATGCATCAGAAACCACGTTATGGATACTGTACTGATCCCCACCTGCATTAAATAGAGGTGGAAACTCTAGAGGTGGAATAGTCGCACTTACGGCTGTGATGTCTAGAGTCCTACGTTGTGAATTACTTTTAGGATTCTCGCAGGTACAAGCAATTTAAAAGCGGGTTTCAGACTTAGAGAGGAATTTAAAGCAAAATCAAGATTAAAACAAAGTTTAATGTGCTTCACATAGTCCAATAAATTACATTTTGACATATTGACACAAAAGGATTAATCTCTTGATTATTCCATTCGAAGCAGGATGAGAGCCGAAGGCTGGGACAACGAGTAGAATACCTAGACAGAGAGATTAATATAAGCCCAGGGCATCATTTGGGAGTTCCCCGTTCTAGGGCCCCCAGCCACGCCCCGGAACCTGTCGACGGCGCTCCAAATGACGAGATCCGTCGCCTTGGGGTGACCAACCCGGGGAGACTGTTCGAGTCGGGCTTCTTGTAGGATCTCCTAGAATCGTTATGTTCTCTGAGCGACAAAATCCTCAGCTAATACTAGTCCAAACATCGCGCTTCCTTATTTCTCCTGTGAGTGGATTAGACTCTAAACTATAAAGCCAAGTGTCAGAAAGGAAAACCGAATAGTCGCAATCTCTCTTCCCCGCGAAACCTAGGAGCCGTCGCCTGCAGCGCGTCCTTGTATTATCGCAGACTACAGACCCTACGACTGACTACCGAAGTAGTCAGCTGTGATCACATATACGGGTAGGACAGTATTCCTTGGGGTGGTATTATAAAGCTAACCCCCCCAATTGGACTGAACAACCCCCGCACGCGGTGACCACGTGTCTGCTACTGACAAGCCCTCCCCTAGCGCCTCGGTGAACGAGACCGCGCAACCCCAAGGATAATTTAGCAAATGAGAAGACTGCTCAGCTACATCGTTCAGAGTAGGGTGTGTAGTCTGTAGAGGTACTTTGTTTAGTGGTTGTGAGGGGCATCTCCTGGTTTCCGTAGGTCAACTGTAAAGCAAGAGGGAGCCTACGAAAGCAAACTAAAATCTGACGTTTGCCGCCGATGGTCATCCGTCTTTTGTCGCTACTCGTGTATTGTGCTACACTAATAGCAGCGTCACAATTGCCCTTCGTGAGCCAGTAGAAGAATCGTAGAAGGAGAGATAGGTGCTATAATATAATGTCGTCTCGGAAATTCAGGGAAAAGTAGTCACTCAGGCCTCGCCGAACATCGCGAATCACGAAATAACGATCCTAGTAGACAGAGGGAGAAGGAAATAAAATAAAATCTTCAGGCGGATCTTAAACTAGCAGCAAGTCCGTAACTCTTAAATCGTCTGATAAAAAAGAATAAAATAAAGGCATAGCGTTTTACCAAAATCAAGTCATAAATAAATAAAAAATTCAATTTAAAATCCGCCCGAAATTTAAAGGACATCCCTATAACTTAGTCCCTAAATAAATAAAATCCCTAGTGATCTTAAAGTAGGTTCTACTCACCAGAGTCCAAAATCAAGAACACAACTTCACTCTGTGCAGGTAGAAAATTTACTCCTAATATCTGATTGAGAATCTCTTAAGTCAACTTTGACCTGTTCCATATTCAAGTTCAAAATAGAACTGACAATTTCAGTTTATTTCAGTTTGAATTATTCTTTTCACTTTAATGTTAAAAAATTGTATAACTATTTAAATTATTAAATTATTTTTATCAAAATTATTAATAGGTTATTTAATTAAATATATTAATAAAATGATTCTAAAATTGTAAATAAAAAAAATTGAAAATGAACTGGAGTCAGCTACTGGATTACTGACCCTTCTGAAATCCCATACTTTCCACCTTTTCAAAATGAAATTCTCAATTCAAATTCAAAAGTCAATTTTAATAATTCAAATTCAAGTGACAATTTAATAATTCCAATTCAAGTGTCAATTTGAATTTAAAAATAGCATTTTAAAGTTTACAATTCGGAATTCAAACAAAATGACGATCAGGATGACGTCTCAGTTGACATCCTTCAGAGGTAACATACCCTCTTCTCGCCAAAAGTCCTTGGTCCCTCTTCTAAGTCTAGGTTTGATGAATATCCTAAATTCCCCTCTCCCGATCAAAATGCCGTACCACAACTCTAACTCTTCACGACCCCAACTCTTCACGATCAAAATGCCGTACCACAACTCCAACACTGTTCACGCAAAACTATTTATTCCAAATATTTGTTGAATCATTTTTCTCTTTCACCTAGGCCTCAAAGGGCTCCCCTCTCCCCCGAATTCTATCACTCCATGATTTTTTTTGTAACTAACACCAAAAAGAGTCAAATTATCATTCGCGACTTTCCCCTTTTGTAAACGAGATTTCCCAGCACTTAATCACGACACTGTTTGGTTCTCTTCAATTCACGCTAACTTCACATTTAATATGAACGGATTTCCCTCTCTGTTTTCACTGACACTTCACAATTTATTTATTTGTCAATCAACACTTTATCACAACACTGTTTGGTTCTCTTCAAATTTGCAGTATTATTTTATGAGAGGGCTTCCCTCTTATAGATTTTATTTTCACTGACACTTCAAAATTTATTTATATGTCACTCGCGATTTTCTAATTGCAAATGAAATTTAGGGTTTTAAGCAAAATTTAAATCCGCTGCTTTCATTGTCCTGTTAATAAACCTAATAAAATTACACACTCAAAGGCCCACACTAAGGTTCTCCCCCGTATCGTGGGTCCCTCGGAACAAACACAAAGACAAACACAAACACCCATGACCCGAGAACAAACATCTGCCCTTCACACAAATGTTCGCCCCGACTGGGGATCGAACCCAGGACCCGCCGATCAAGATGCAGCGTCACTACCACTCCACCAAGCCGACCGTTCTATTTAAGGATTTCCTTTACAACGGTGCCTTTCCTACGCCTTTTTAAATACGAAATTGATTAACAACATTAGATAAAAACTAACCCACTTAGCTGTAAAACCGTCCCAATAGTACTTTGCTTTCTACAATATCTTGATTTATATTCGGTCCATGATAATTTGCTCCTGCAAATTTATAATTCCGTCCAAGTCGTCCGTCATTAGGAAGGTAGTACTGGAAAGTAAAAACACCAACGAGACTACCACTTTTATTAATTCCCTCCCCTTCCCGAATCGGAAGTTGGCCTTTCTGGCTAGTTGCATTCCCTATCCTCGCAAGATCCCCGGATAGCGTCCTCAATTAAGGGACCCGGTAGAACCATGCAAAAGATAGTGACTACAACTCTCAACATCCTAAACCTAAAAAAATATATTTATTTCCCCAATTACTTCAAGTTATTTTTTAAAAAACTCATCACAATTTCTTTCTTTTCCTTTTTCCAAAAGAAAACAACCAAAATTTTTCACCCTTTCTTTTTTCTGACAATCATCATTCTACGTTGTCATTTTTCTTTTACTTTTCATCTTTCAATGACAAAGCGAGTCATTTAATTCTAAAAAGATTCGATACTCTTACATTAAAACTATTTCTTTTAATAAGTATAATTGGGCGTTTAAGGACGCATACAGCACAATACCCTTTCTATGAATAATATCAAAGCTAAACTGAGAAATTATGGTCGTCCAGCGAGCTAGACGACCAGATGGATTGTCAAGTGTTATTAACCACTTTAAAGCAATATGATCGGTGATAACTGAAAAACGTTTATGGTATGCGTTTTTCTTGAGTTAAAAGAAGGTACTCTAATTGTCTTGAAATATAAAAGAGCCGAACCAGAAACAAGTTCGTGGAACCGACGCACAATATATGAGGATGGGATGTCAGAAGCGAACATCCGTTCTACGATGAGCTGAAAGAAATCCTTCACGCACATTTGACCATCAAAGCAAATATTCAATTTTGACAAACACACGTCGCGGGTGAAATGCTGTTTGAGTCGCGTAGCTTCATGAGCTGAAACAGACTGGTTGTTCATTCTCTGCAAAATAGGACTAGCGCGATAAGGAGTCTCTCCAATATCTTGTTCGTATGCGGCCTCTTCAAGTTCAACATCAATAATGGTGTCCTGATTCAGCGACCTTTTTAGACAAAGTAAAGTCGGCTGTTAGAAATAAAGCATGGAAAACGATACCGTTAAGTGAACAGATCGTTAATACAAGTAGTAATATCTGAAAAATACAAAACCATAGTTACTTTTTTTTTTTCAGATAATACTACTTGTATTATCTGAAAAATACAAACCATAGTAAATACAAACCATAGTTACTTCTCTTTCAGGCTACTGGCAGGTGAATACTTGCAACATTATATAATATTAGTACCTATCTTTATTTATATTTTATAACATTTATTATTTGTATTTATTGAATATATATATATATATATATATATTATATTATTTTATAAACAATGGATATCTCTTTTAATAGCAACTTATTTATATCTTGTTCTTCCAGTGCATCTGAAGACGACAGTTTTCAAAGTCTGGAACCCCCACTTGGGGATTTACTTAATAACGCCTTTGATAAAGTACCCAAAAATTATAACGTAGTACATATCAATGCGCAGAGCATTCCTGCTCATTACTCAGACATGCTCACTTCTTTTCACAATAAAAACATTCACGCTGTCCTTATATCTGAGTCTTGGCTTCATCCTTCTCTTCCTACTACGTCCTACTCCTTACCTGGCTTCATTCTCATCCGCAACGATCGGACCAGCACTTCACACGGTGGCGTTGCAATCTATCTTCGCTCGCACATTCCTTTCTCAATATTAAGTAAGTCACCTCAGCCGCCTCCACCTGGGTCCGCCGAGCATCTCTTGCTTGAGGTAGTGTTGAATCACACTAAGATTTTGTTGGGAGTTTACTACAGTCCTTCGGACAAGGTAAACTACTTTGCCTCTTTTGAAACGCTCCTTGAAGACTTATGTCCTGCTTATGCACACACAATTATCATGGGTGATTTCAATACATGTCTCCTGAAAGATAATGCTCGTGCGCATAACCTCAGGTCCTTAGTCTCTTCTACTAATCTTCATATTCTCCCGATAAATGCAACTCACCACTCTCCAAATTGTAACCCCTCTCTTCTCGATCTGATTTTTGTTTCTTCTACCGATCACGTTCATCACTATGGTCAATTTGCAGCTCTGGCCTTTTCCTATCATGATTTAATTTTCTTATCTTATAAAGTCCGTCCCCCTAAGCCCAAGCCCAAAACTCTTCTCTTGCGTAATTTTAGTAATATGAATCTTGAGCGGCTGCGCGAGGATGCCAGTAGGATTGATTGGTCACCTATTGCAGAAACTCATTCAGTTAATGACCAAATAGAGGTTTTTAATTCGTGTTTAATCAATTTGTATGATGTGCATGCACCCGTACGGCCTGTAAGGGTCAAACATCTACCTGCTCCGTGGCTGAATGATGACATCAGGGCTGTCATGAGTAAGAAAAATTTTGCAAAAGCTAGGTATAGGGCAAAACCGTCTGATGCAAATCGGGAGAGGTATCACAATACAAGAAATCGCTGCAACACTGTGATAAGGGACGCTCAAAGACGCCATATCCATAAATCGGTCGAGAATGGAGATCCGGCTAAGGTCTGGCGCTTTCTCAAAACACTCGGGATTGGTAAATCACATAACAGTGTTCCTCCAGGTAGTGTAGACTTGGATAGTTTGAATAAACATTTTTCATCTGCTTCTCACCTTGATGACGGTACCAAGGCTGCTACACTTCGGTCTTTAGAGTTATTACCAACCCCGGCCTATACCCCTTTCTTTCTTCGTCAATTCACTACTAGTGATGTTGAGAAGAATATCCGCTCCATTTCTTCGAATGCCATCGGTGGCGACAGCATTAGTCGTAATATGATCACCCCTATCCTTGATATCCTTGCTCCCGTCATCACTCTTATCCTTAACACTTCCATCCTTACAAGTGTGTTTCCTACCGCATGGAAAGAAGCACACATTATCCCATTACCAAAAAAAATGAATCCTTCAAGTTTTTCAGATTACCGTCCCATATCCATACTTCCTTTCCTCTCCAAAGTGCTTGAAAAGCTTGTTCACCAACAAATTACTAATTTCCTTCTTAATAACAATCTTTTCAATCCCCTCCAATCCGGTTTTCGCTCCGGTCATAGCACGACTACTGCTCTTGTCAAGATCACTGATGACATTCGGTTAGGAATGGAGAATCAGCAGCTCACTGTGCTCACTCTGCTTGACTTCAGCAACGCTTTTAACACGGTCGATTACGACGTATTGCTTAAGCTGCTCAGTTCTCTCAACATATCTCCTGGAGTGATTGATTGGTTTCGCAGTTATTTGCTCGGACGAAGGCAGCGCTTCCATATTGAAGATTCCTTCTCTACTTGGTATGATGTGTCTGCCGGAGTCCCACAAGGTGGCGTCTTATCACCTCTTTTATTTTCCATCTTCATAAATTCGATATCATCCTCTCTTTCGTGTTCCTATCACATGTACGCAGACGATTTGCAAATTTACGCGCAATCCCCTTTGAACAATATTGATGAAGCAATCCTGAAAACCAACCAGGATCTGGAATCTATATCCAACTGGAGTAGGAATTTTGGCTTGAAAGTCAATCCTTCTAAAACACAATCCATCTTAATAGGTAGCCAGTGGTTTATTTCTAGGATTGACAATTCAAAACTACCATGTGTCATGTTCGACGGCGTCCATATACTGTTTTCTAAAACGGTCAAAAACTTGGGCATCATGTTTGACAACTGTCTTACATGGAAGCCTCAGGTGGCCGAAGTCAGTAGGAAGATGTTTGCCTCTTATTTTTCTCTGCGGCGTCTTCGTAATTTTCTTCCCACGAGGACTAAAATATGTCTCGCTCAATCTCTCCTGCTTCCCATACTGGATTACGCGGATGTCTGCTACCCAGACCTTTCCTCCGAGTTGCTTAATAAACTCGAACGTCTTCAAAATCTTTGCATTCGTTTCATTTTCGGGCTCCGCAAATATGACCATGTCTCCAGTTTCCGTTGTCTATTAAAGTGGCTGCCGATTCGTCAACGGAGAGACCTCCACATCCTTTTTTCACTCTATTCTGTCCTAATGCTCCCTTCCACTCCTAATTACCTCAAAGAGCGTTTTTCTTACCAATCCTTTTCTTTAAATCGCACACTTCGCACTTCACACACCCTGACGCTCGATATTCCTTCCCATTCCTCTGATTTCTACTCTCACTCCTTTACAGTCCAAGCCATCCGCAAGTGGAATGCTTTGCCAGAAGAAATTAGGCGGGCTCCCTCTTTGGAATCCTTTAAGAATCGCCTTAAAGCGCATTTCCTTAAGATATAATTGTCTTTTATTTTATCAACTGGTCTTTCTCTCGTCCTTTTGTTTACGCTATGTATGTATGTATGTATGTATGTATATATATATATATATATTTATTGTTATAGGTAGGTATATACTTCTATTTATTTTATATACTTATATTTGATTTCTATTTCTACGTATTTTAAATAGTTACTAAGTTTATATTTTTATTTATTTATTTTTTAATCATTAATATTTGCACCACCCGATTCTGTTTTACTTTCTTATTATTTCTCCTCTACCCCAAGGTTGTCTGGAAGAGATTGCTTTTTAGCAATAAGGCCGCCCTTCTGTACACTTTCTTATTTTTGTTTGTTTTTGTCAGTTTATATTTATGTGTGTGCAAATAAAGAGTTAAATAATAATAATAATAAAAATTCCCTAAGAAAAATACCTAATTAGGGGGAGAAAAATACCTAATAAGGGAATTAGGGTGAAAATCGTTAGTGAAAAAAAACCTTAACTACGCGGGGAAACGCAGTTAAACGCGTTGTTTTCTGAGTTAAACAACTAACTACGGAAAGGGGAAAGGGTTACATAATTATTTATTTCAATAAATAAGTACGAGTTTTATACTAAATATAATTATTTTTTACATTAAATAACACATGGCACAATAAACAATTAAAATCTGGCACGAAATCACACCAATACGTCGTAGGGGTTAAAAAGTCCAAAACTCGTCCGTCGTACTCCGTGGGGTTAATGAGTAAACGTCAAATCATTGTTGACCGTCAATCCATGCACTCACATCTAAAATTCCTAATAGGGTAGACAGAGCTTCAATGGTTGTTAGGTTATCTGAAACGAAAATGATACGTGCCCACCGTATAAGCAAGAAAAAAAGAAAAATTCAATGCCACGGAATAGTAAATGGATAATTATTATTACTTACCTCAAATTCAGGGTTTTTTAATCGTGGGCGCCAGATCTTCAGCGATAAAGTTCAGGTGAAATCGCCGAAACATAAATTAAATAAGGAAGATGAGATTTAAAATATAACTGGGCTTAATAACAAAAATAACAAATATTATTAGAAACATTCGACACTGTGAACCGAACAGGGTAACAAAAATAACATCCTTTATTTAAAACATAAACTTTACAATAGGGTTGGCCTAGCAAGGTGTTCTTGAGGTTTAAAATTGAAAGTGCGAAATATGTTTAGAAGAAGTTGAAAAGCTAATTAATTCAGAACAGTAATAATCTCTCGCAACTGAAGAATTTGGGCAAAAATTAAATTTCGTCAGTATCTAAATCAAATAGAGGCTCTTCATTTCGTCGACGAATAAAATACCTACCTATTTGTTAGATTTCTTACAATTAAAATTAATAAGTTTAGAGTAAGGATGGAGGGAAACTAAGGGGTGTGGATCTTCTTGGGGCCATAGTAAATCGCGTCAAAATTGTGTCAGGAAATGGTTGGGGTGAACGGGTAATCGTCAATCGCCTTGTTTCCGTCTATCCCGTTTATTAATCCGGCTTCGGGACCAGCCTTCAATGGGTAGACGGAAAAACACTGAAAATTTTGATAACCGCTGTGTTTAACAGTATTTTCGTGTAGAAAATTCTAAATTTAATTATGCACCAAAAATAACACAACACTGTTGTTCACAAATTAAAACTTAATATTTATAATGAATAAATTATTCAGCCATGAGAATAACCGTGATATTTACAGAAAATACCACGTTTAAACATCAAAATTTTTAGTCGAATGAATTGACAACTTCAATCCCAAACAAAAAGCAAAAATAGAGAAAGTTCTAAAATTTTAAAATGTATTGAATAAAAAAGAAAACTAGGCTGCAAAGAATTAGTAAACATAAAAAAAATCGCAAGCAGAAATGCTGCACTAATTAATAAATTATTGTTGATAAGTAAACCAAGTAGAATTTGTTAAAGATTTTGATCTCATTAAAGTTGATTCTATATTTCTTAAAGTTATGTTTCAATTCGATCCCAAACTACTTATTCTGGCAACTTTAAACTACACATTAACTCTCAATTAATGTATTATTAAAAAATATATGGATAACAAAATGACGTCTGATAGACTTCACCTCAGTCGATTGTTAACAATAAAGTCACTTCAGTTGCAGAGAGTTAATTAATTTCTTAAATTTTTCCGTTAATTTAAAATAGTTTGAGTTAATCGTAATTTTATGTACTATGACGTTTAAATCGACATACATTTCATCATATCATCATATCAGCCTATCGCAGTCCACTGCTGAACATAGGCCTCCCCCAAGGTGCGCCACTCTGCACGATCCTCCGCTGTTTTCATCCAGCCACTACTCGCTATCTTCTTTAGGTCATCTGACCATCTGGCTGGGGGGTGTCCTACACTACGTTTGCCAAGACGTGGTCTCCATTCGAGAACCTGTCTACTTCAACGCTCGTCGGTTCTGCGACAGACATGGCCAGCCCACTGCCACTTAAGCTTGCTACACTTTTGGATAATATCCATCACTCCGGTTTTCTGTCGGATGACCTCGTTTCGGATTCTATCCCTTAGCGAGATCCCGAGCATGGAGCGTTCCATTGCTCGCTGAGCGACGTGCAATCGGTGGGCCAAACTCACTGTCATGTTCTACGTTTCGGATCCGTAGGTCATGACTGGTAGGACGTTAAAGACCTTGGTCTTTAGACACTGCGGGAGTGGCGACGAAAATATATGACGCAGCTTCCCAAATGCTACTCAGCCAAGCTGCACTCTTCTGGTGATTTTCCGCTCGGAGTTGTCTCTACCTAACTGCAACGCTTGCCCGAGGTATATGTATTCCTGAACAACATCGAACGTAACACCGTCAACAGAGATCGACCTGGGCACGACATGACCATTGAACATGACCTTGGTCTTGTCCAAGTTCATTCCAAGGCCGACACGTCTTGAGGCAGCGTTAAGGCTGTGCAGCATTTTTGGCAGGACTTGTGGTGTTTCTGCCAATATTATTTTATCGTCTGCGAAGCGGAGGTGCGATAGAAATTTGCCGTTGACATTGATGCCCAGTCCATTCCAATCTAGCGTCTTAAAGACCCTGCTATTCCAGGCCATGGTAGTGGCCTTGGTTACGGCAGAGTAGGGGGTGCTAAGAATCTCCGGGTTACGGACGGCTGCCAAAAACTGACCCTGGCGACGTATAACGGACGCAGTCTACGGCGGAAGTCTGAAGAGAGGGGGAGGATACGATAACCCTAGACTCAGGCCATTTGTTCTACTTCAAGGAAGGAGACCAGACATTCCAAGGTGGCATAGTTTTTCTTGTCAATAAAGCACTCCATGACAACAAGGTGGAGATATCCAGTATATCGACCTGGGTAGCGTACCCTGAAACTGACTGAAAGATACTCTCTTAAGGTCGTACAGTTGTCATGCTCAACAGCATTAATTCCAAAAACATTTGGACCGTGTTTATGGAACTCATAATCTGAAAATTGAAATTTTAACTGTATCGTTACCAGGTATGGATAAAATAAAATGCCTGTTTATATTTTCTGCATTTTGTAGTGACGAAGGAAGATATATGTTTCTGTTTGAAATTAGCGATATCCTGTTTAATATTTTTCCATAACGTACGGGGATTATTTTGATTAGAATTAATACATTTTTGAAAGTATGCAGATTTTTCGTTGAACAGGGCACAAGTTACTATACTTTTTAAATCTTTATAATATTTTTTATGAGTATCTAGATTAGTTTGGCGACTACGAGTATAAGCTTCGTCACGTAGAGACATCATCTCTTTAATGGTATATGTAATCCACGGATATGAACTTTCTTTTTTAAAAACCTTTCTATATGGAGCATGTTTATTATATAAACCTACCAAATGATAATTTAAATCTTCAACCATTTTATTGACATCTGTGCAGATAAAAGAATCCCACCTTATAGCTTGGACATCATTTTCAAAATCGGTCAGATTCATATCCTTAAGCGGTCTATATATTGCCCATTCAGGCAATGTTTTCTCCTTTTTTATGTGGAGTTTACAGCAAATAAACGAATGTCGACCAAGATCCGGAATATGATTTACTAAAATAGGTATCTTTTAAAGATGTTGTTGAGCACATCACATCTATCAATGTCTCAGAATGATCAGTAAAGTGGGTGGGTTTATCTACATACTGTGTTAAATGCATACAACTTAAAAATACTTTAAGTTTTCTTGCATTCGTATCATGATTGTCACTCAACAAGTCAATATTAAAATCTCCCATTAACAGGACATGGTCGAAAGATGAAAAATGGGTTACTGAGTCAGTTAGTGCATCAATGAAAGTGTCTACATCTAGCCACTGTGGTTGGTACGCAGTTCCTATTGCCACTTTAAATCCATTTAAGTTTAGGGCAAGCCACATTTGCTCTACACAAGGTGCTTCAGGATGAGTGAGCAGGCGCGCGTTAACTCCACGCTTGACATAAAACCCGACCCCACCGCCCCGGGTGCGGTGGGTGGCGGCGGGGCGCGGCCTGTGTCGCAGCCGGTATCCAGCCGGCGCCGGCGCGCGCGCCTCCTCACCATCCCGCAGCCAGGTCTCATTGATAGCCATAATATCTACAGAATTTCGCGACAAAGCTGAAACAAACTCGTCATGTTTCGTACTAAGAGATCAAATGGGCTATATTTGGATATTTTTTTAACACTTATATGTCTCTTAAATAAAAAAATATAGGCTGCGAAAGGTTTGTTTTTGTGATAACAATTTTATATTTTTGCGATTATTTAAAAAACCGTTGAACATATGTGTAAAATAAATACCAGAAATGAATTCCTCGTTATTGATTTATACGAAAACCATACCAAACTTAACCTGGTAGCTACAAATGAGTGGTAATATTTTTTGAAGTAACGCTGGGCGGAGCACCTCTTTGACCCTCCCCCTCCCGGTTCAGAGGGGATATTTTTGAGGGCTACCGATCTTTATCGGCTTATTTTAACCTTAGAAACAATCATACCAAGTGGTTTACTTTAATCCAGTAGAAAAATGTGAATCTGCTTAATGACTCTACTATGTGGCAAAAGTTGGAATCCGAAACTGAACTACCTCACGAGATTGTGACTTTGTTTAGGTATTGGTATAACCACCAACGAAATAGTGTAAGATGGGCAGGGGAGTACTCAGACTCGTACGGGTTGGAGTGTGGGGTGAGGCAGGGGGGGTTGAGCTCGCCACGTCTCTTCAATCTGTACGTTAATCAGCTTATTGTTGAGCTCAGCAACGCCAATGTCGGTTGTTCTATAGACGGTGTATGCGTCAATAACATCAGTTACGCTGACGACATGGTACTGCTGAGCCCTTCGATAGGTGCTCTGAGGAAACTTATGAACATTTGCGAGTCGTATGCGGCGGCCCATGGGCTCAAATATAATTCAATTCAAATTCTTTATTTCAGGTCATTAGCCCATAGTGTTAGTAACAATGTTGACTTACGCTAGTATTAGTTAATTAATTAAATTAAATTATATTAAATTAAATTAAAATCAGATTAAATATAAATGAAAAAAAATTATACAAATATAGAATTAAAATTGTTAGTATATCTTAAAACTATGTTAGTAATTAGAAGCGATACTGAGTCAGTGGCTTCTGTAATGACAGCCAGTGTCTCAGCATCGGTCCATCCATCCTCGCGGCGACGACGGAGAGCAAACTGTTGCTGCTGCCCCGCACCCGCGCCGCGCTCGAGGCCGCTCTCTTGCGCATCGTTCTATAGAAGCAAACTATACGAGCCTCGGCGAACATACCTGAGGCACTGCAAAAGCGGGGAAGCCGCAACAGCACCCTAAACGCGTTATTATATTGAACACGGAAGGCGTTGTAGGCTTTCTGGGTGTATGAAAGCCACAAGCTACTCGTATAAAAGGTGGTGCAGTAAGCTCGGAACAACGTAATTTTGACTTCCTTCGAGCAACGAGCAAACCTGTGAGCTATCATGTTCGCCCACACCGACAACGCCCTCCGCTCTCGTTCAATGTCTACATCGTCGCGCAAGTCGTCAGTGACAATATGTCCTAAATATTTAAATTTATGAACCCGCTTTAAGGGCTCGCCGGCCAGGTAAACTGGGAGCACATCCTCAGGACTCCTGCCATTTGCACGGAACACCATGATCTCACTTTTTGTGGAATTGTATTTTATAATGCCAAGAAGAGTGAATGTATGATATTTAAAGCTGGTAACAAATGCTACTCCTCCGTACCAGTCACTCTTTGTGGCACTCCCTTAAATAGGGCAAATAAATTCAAGTATCTGGGCCACTGGGTCACCGACGACCTATCTGATTGCGAGGACATTGATAGAGAACGTAGGGCACTGTTCATCCGCTGCAATATGGTGGATCGCAGATTCGCACGCTGCACGACACAAGTCAAATTAACGCTCTTTAGAGTTTACTGTCAGAACTTTTATACGTGTAGCCTGTGGGTCAACTTTACACAGCGGGCGTACAGTGCACTACGCGTACAGTATAACGACGCGCTCAGGATTCTGTTGAAGAAGCCGAGGTTAAGAAATTTCTTCAAAGTTTAAGATATTTCTTCCAGCAGACCTGGGACAGTGAGAGGCGTAAAATAAATAAAGACAGACGTGCACAATTAACCACTGAAATCTAAATACTAATATAAACTACATAAAATACAACTACACATACATATAATATTCAAATAATTTATATAAATACACAGACGTATATTTTATACATACATAAATAATACATATAATATTATGTTCATTATACTGAAGGGAAAGCAATAGATACATAATATTCCTTTAATTTCTTTTTAAATATCGGAAGTGTCTCGGAATTGCGGATGGGGTAAGGCAGTGAGTTCCACAGTCGGGCTGTATGAACGGAAAAGGAATAGGAGTAGAAGTCAGAGTGATGGGCAGGGATACAGAGGAGTGACCTAACAGAAGGACGAGAGGGCTGGTCAACAGGTTTTGAAAAAGAGAAGCGCTTGCGAAGGTAATTAGTATAAGAAGGATTATGAAGGACATTGAAAAGAAGAGAAAGAAGGTGAAGATTTCTTCTCAGACGAATAGGGAGCCACTTGAGTTGCTCGCGATATCGAGAGATG
This sequence comes from Aproaerema taeniolella, assembly GCA_949987775.1. NCBI lineage: Eukaryota > Metazoa > Arthropoda > Insecta > Lepidoptera > Gelechiidae > Aproaerema > Aproaerema taeniolella. The sequence continues at coordinate 15,539,364 of OX465266.1, read as the reverse complement.
TGGTCGAACTTAAAAAAAAAGCTTCGCACGCTGCACGACACAAGTCAAATTAACGCTCTTTAGAGCTTAAGAACTTTTATACGTGTAGCCTGTGGGTCAACTTTACACAGCGGGCATACAGTGCACTACGCGTACAGTATAACGACGCGCTCAGGATTCTGTTGAAGAAGCCAAGGTTCTGTAGTGCCTCCGCCATTTTCGCGGAGGCCCACATTGACGACTTCCACGCTGTCATACGGAAACGTAGCGCGTCAATGTTGACTCGCCTGCGAGCTAGTACCAACGGAATCCTGAGCGTGTTGTCCGAGCGGTGGGATTCATCATTTGTGAAAAGGTGGATGCGGTTTCATGAAAGTGCATCCCCTTTCATACAATGATATCAGTATATTTCTAATTTTGATAACCTGATTTTGTATTTAAATTGTTTAATTTTCTGTAATTTTAAATTGTTTTTATTTTGTTTACATACTTCTTTGACATTAGGTTTAAAAATAATTTTTTTTTTTTTTTAAATTTACCCGCCTTCGTAAAGGGTGAAATAATTTTTTAAAGCTATGTTCACGAGTAAGTAGTGGTTATGGGTAAAACAGCAAATAGGTGAATTCATAGCGGTATATGGTAAATAGAGAGGAATTTTTTTTGACGTCTAAAAAAAAAATTTAAATGTAAGTATTTGATTTCTTATGTGATTGATGTATTTTGTTTTGTATAATCCTAATTGTATAATATGGGCAAAGCCTGAAATAAATGATTTAATTTAATAATTTAATTTAATTTACAAAATGTCGTTTTTTGAAAATATTTATTTTGTTACTAGGTTTACACTCATGAATTTTAAGAATATAACAATGTATATTAAATATTCTTTCATTTGAGACCCTATTTAAGTAAATCTGCCCAGTAGTTATTTATATATAGCGTAAATAAAATAGGCCTGGCCACCATCTTTTTTTGTCCATACCCTTAGAAAGTGACTGCCGCACTTTTTGTGTTCAGGAAATATGCTAAATAAGTACATACCAGTAGTTTGTATTGCGGAGGTAAGTTCCACGGAAATAAATTTTATTCTCCTTGAGTCCCGCTCTATTTAGGACGTCGGATACTATTGATTTTATTTTAATTGAAAGAACAGAAACATTAAATTCGCGCTTTATTGAATTAGTTCGGAGGCCGCCACCGCCGTGCAGCCAACATGTAACAGCCAGTATTCATAAAATTTGCGTTTGATTTCAATGAGCACACCAGAGATATTTTATTTCCGCCAATCATGTTCTGGTGGGCGAGAATATGAGCGAGAGAAAAAGTGTTTTTTTTTTATTGAAATATTTTAAAAGAAACAGTAATTGCTTAATCTAATGATCTAACATAAACCACAATATGGTTTGTCTGTAGACCACTGACCGTAGTCTGCCATCTCGTATCAGTGGGTAATTATTCAAGAAAAAAATAAAGTAGGTAACTGATTCTACATCTACAAAGCGAGAATCTGTGAAGCAAACAGCGTGCAGTCGCAATGATTGACTTGAACATAGTAATGAATCAGTCGCTCGTCGACGTCACACTGAGACGTCACACGCTGGTCGGCCCACACCGCTCGGTCGCTCTGCAATTACAAATACATGCTGTTGCAAAATAACATGACGCTACTCCCTTACAGGGTAGGTAGATCTACAAATTACAATTATATTAATCTACAATGATAATACAGAGGATAACAGGTTTATAGTTAATTGGAAGTTTACAAAGGCGGACTTATCCTACAAGGGGATTTCTTACAAATTATTTTTAAAAACAAAAGATGATACACTTATTTATAAAAAAAAAATATAAAAAAAAAATTGTTCGTTCGTTTTGCAAAGGCTTAAATATATATATATTAATTAATTTAAATGAAATATTCTTTTAAGATTGTTTTCAGATTTTTTTCATTTAACTTTTGCTTTAGCGTATCGGGCAGTCCATTAATTAGGTTAGGTATTAGGTATTCAAGGTGTTGTTTGCCGTAAAGGTTGTTGTACCTTGGAATAATAAGTTTTTTGTGTAACAAACTTCGAGTATTTTTATTGGGATTCGCTAAGGTTTGAAATTTTTTACTAGCATAATTTTCGACTAAGATGTTGTATTTAACCTTGTTGTGAATTGGAATGAGTTTGCAAAAAGAGAAAAGCTGTTGATAATTTTCTTTAAATTTAACTTTAATATTTTTGGGTAAAATTGTTTTTAAAATTCTTAATTGCAGATGGTAAATTCTGTTAAGATGAGTTTTACAGGTTCTTCCATAGCTACTTAGGCCATAGGATATCAATGTTTCTCCCAGTGCTATGTATAAGTATAATAAAGTTTGATAGGGTATTTTATATTTAATTATTGAAAACTTACTAAGTATTGCTCTAAGCTTATCGCATACGTAATTTATGTGGTTTGTCCATTTTAGCCTGTCGTCAATAATAAGACCAAGGTATCTTTGCGTACTCACCAGCTCCAGTGTATCACACTTACAAGTGTAGGACTGCGGGTCGGCGTGCAGATAATAGTGGTTATGAGCTATAAGTAATTTTAATTTGGAACATTATCTTTGAAATAACTGTGCGCGGTCTGAACGCAAACTATAATCCTGGCCACTTTTATTAAATACAAAACATAGCTATTTGTCAGTTATATAAAAATAAATCAGCAGATTTTATAGGTTTTGGGAGACTGTTTTTAAGATTTAACTGAATTTGTAATTTAAGAGATGAAAATAGCCCTAAAACACCAAAAAAAATGAAAAAACAAGAGTCCAAATCAGAACTGAACTTCTTACCAAAAGGTATGATTTTCTAAATGAAATGGCGACTTTAGAGGCTTACCAAAAACGTGTCGCGAAAAATATCTTTTCATCACTCATACTCAGAAAGTAGGTTTAAAGATGCCTGTATAGAGGGAAGAAAACAATACTTTCCGTTCCTTGGGAAAATCACTGTGCAACTAACAGCTGTCAAATTTTTAAAAAAATACTAGTTCTATGAACTATAGAACTATAAAATATACTAGTTTCGGTTGGTTCCTGACCCAACCAACCCGAAACGACTGTTTGCGTTAAGCGGTTGTCGCAGTTCCATTCGGTTAGGTTAGGTTAGATATTATAGTTTTATATGTTTCATATATTTCCGGTAACATATAACATAGCAGCACATCATTGAGTACCTACTGCAGCATTTCTGCTTCCGATCTTTTTTATGTTCTCTAATTCTTTCCGGTCTAGTTTTCTTTTTAATTTAATAGATTTCAAAATTTTAGAACTTGCTCCATTTTTGCATTTTGTTTGGGATTGAAGTTGTCATTTTCATTCGACTAAATTTTTGGATGGTAAACATTATTTTTCAAGGAAAATATCCATGCCATTGTGAGATTAACTTATTAATTATAAGTCTATTTATATGAAATCAATTCATTATAAAATATTAGTGAATATTTATTAGCCAAAAAAATTTTGTTAATGACGTATTAGGTAATTAATTATTGTTGTTTCAATTGTTGATAACTTTTTGTGTTTGTTATTTAGGGCTAGTTTTTACTGTTGAGTCGTTTCGTTTGGGATTCCCGGCTGAGTTTATTTCTCTTGTAACTTCTAAGTATTGCTCGCGTGTTGTTCTTAGTTGGTGCTTGAAAAATATCTTTGGATGTTGTTCCCAGATACTCTCCTTTTTGGTTAATTAGTTTGTTGTGATAATGTTTCTGTTCTTGCAATCAAAATAAAATCAATAGTATTCGACGTCCTAAATAGAGCGGAACTCAAGGAGAATAAAATTCATTTCCGTGGGACTTACCTCCGCCATACAAACTACTGGTATGTACTTATTTGGCATATTTCCTGAACACAAAAAGTGCGGCAGTCACTTTCTAAGGGTATGGACAAAAAAAGATGGCGGCCAGGCCTATTTTATTTACGCTATATATAAATAACTACTGGGCAGATTTACTTAAATAGGGTCTCAAATGAAAGATAATTTAATATACATTGTTATATTCTTAAAATTCATGAGTGTAAACCTAGTAACAAAATAAATATTTTCAAAAAACGACATTTTGTAAATTAAATTAAATTATTAAATTAAATCATTTATTTCAGGCTTTGCCCATATTATACAATTAGGATTATACAAAACAAAATACATCAATCACATAAGAAATCAAATACTTACATTTAAAAATAATTATAATTAATGTTAAATTTCAAATTGTCAATAATTTTTAACCGACTTCAAAAAAAAGGAGGAGGTTATCAATTCGGGTGTTTTTTTTATTATTTTTTTATGTTTGTTAGGTACCTCAAAACTCCGTCATTTGTGAACCGATTTCAAATTTTTTTTTAGTTCGGAAGCATCTACTTCCAGATTGGTTCCATAAATTTTTTATCGAAATCGCTTTAGTAGTTTAGGTCATAAATAAAAAAAACTGAAATTTACGGTCATATATGTGGATGATAATAGGTCATTAATGTAAACGAAGCAAAAACGAAGTAGTTCCCTCAGACTTTTAAGTTGTTTTTGGGGCTCCTTTGTGGGGCTCTACCGTTTAGTGACCGGTAGCGTATATTACCACCACACATCTTCCCTTCGGTTGATAATATCACCCACCACCCCATATATTTCATGCCATATGGCGATCGGTTTGAGAATTGTACTACCCCGTATCTTTCTTGCCATCATGCGACTGGTTATGAATATCACCACCTCATGTCTTTCCGTGGGGTGAAAGTAATTGATCACTATATCGCTCTTTAATCTTGAGTGATTTAGTGCTTTATAATAAACTAGCTTTCCGCCCGGTGCTCCGCCCGCGTGGACTATAGGTTTTATCGTGCCCAACTGTGGGATAAAATGTAGCCTATGTCCTTTCCTAGACTCAAATATATCTCTGTACCAAATTTCATCAAAATTGGTTCAGTAGTTTAGGGGTGAAAGACGGACAGACAGACAGACAGAGTTACTTTCGCATTTATAATATTAGTATGGATCTACGAGGGAGTTATATGAATGATAGATTGTAACCTTTAAAAAGAATAAAATATTTTTAATAAAAAATTGACCCGCCTTCAAAAAGAGTGAAATAATTTTTTAAAGCTATGTTCACGAATAAGTACGCGCAGGCGGTGTTCTACAGCCCCTCTCTCCGCGTACATTATTTCGATTCATTAGAATCCCCCTTGCACACCCACTGCCCCAACTTTGACCATGTCGTTCTCGCCGGTGACTTTAATACGTGTCTTATCAAGAATGATCATCGGGCCCATAAGTTTGATACCCTGTTGCATTCCCTTTGTCTTAAAATTCTTCCTCTTTCTGCTACTCACCACCCACCTAACTCTAATCCTTCTCTTCTTGATCTCTTGATTACTTCTTCACCTGACTCTATTGCCACTCACTTCCTGTTTTTCTCGACATGACCTTATTTTCCTCTCCCTAAAAGTCCGTCCACCAAAGCGAAAGGCTAAATATCTTCTCTTTCGTAATATGCATTTGGAGGCTTTGAGGCGTGATGCCGGGTGTATCAACTGGGATCCCGTTATTCAGTCCAAAGACATCAATTTCAAGGCGGAATTGTTTACGAGTCTTGTCACCAAACTCTTTGACCAACATGCTCCTCTTAGAAAGGTAAAAGTAAAGTTTGTACCGGCTCCGTGGCTCTCAAAATTCATACTGGACATGGTGGCGAAACGAGACAAAGCTAAGAGATGCTACAACAGGCGTCCTACGGAACAAAACCACGCTCGATATAAGGCTCTACGAAATCGCTGCAGTCGTTTGTGTAGAGATGCCAAGAGGTCCACATTCATAATTCAATTGATAACTGTAACCCCAACAATATCTGGAAGTTCCTCAAAACCATTGGTATTGGGAATACTCCAGGTGCGAATGTTCCTGATGTTGACATCAATGCTCTCAACAAACACTTTTCGCTTTCTCCTTTTACTCTCGGCAATGATGTCAAGACCAGGACTCTTTCTGAACTTTCCAGCTCCCGTTCCTCAGCCTGTTCCTCTCTTTACTTTCGCCCTGTCACCGGAGACGAAGTTAGGAAACACATTCTCGCTATAACATCTACTGCTGTTAGCAATAATGAACTCAGTTCCCGCATGATATCCTTAATCCTTCCCGAACTCCTAGAAATCCTTACTCACCTGTTCAATTTCTCTTTATTTTCGTGTTCCTTTCCCGACTCCTGAAAACGTGCGTACCTGATCCCTCTACCTAAAACAAGTAATCCCACGACCTTTTCCGAATTTTGTCCGATCTCCATCCTACCATTTCTCTCAAAATCCCTAGAGCACATTGTCCATCAGCAGGTGTCTGAGTATCTCGCGTCAAATAAACTCCTTTGTCCCTACCAGTCTGGTTTCAGATCTGGTCATAGCACTGTGACAGCGCTGCTGAAAGTTACAGATGATATCCGGTTTGCAATGGAAAACAAGCTACTCACTGTTCTTGTACTTCTGGACTTTAGCAGTGCTTTCAATTCAGTTGACTTCGACATCTTACTGGCTATGCTCGAGTCATGTAACTTCTCTTCCCCGGTGACAGACTGGTTCAACTCTTATCTTCGCGGCCGCTCCCAGCGGGTTCGCGTCAATGAGATTATGTCTGATTGGTGTGAGCTGGCTGCTGGCGTGCCGCAGGGTGGCGTCCTCTCTCCTCTTCTTTTTTCAATATTTATTAATTCTGTTACTTCCCTAATATCATCCAGCTTCCATCTCTACGCAGACGACTTGCAGCTATATCTTCACTTTAATGTCAGTGATATTAACGTTGCCATCCATAACATCAACGATGACCTCAATCGGATCTGCTCCTGGGCTGATTCCATTGGGTTGCTTGTAAACCCTAAAAAATCACAGGCAATGTTAATTGGTAGTAGGTATATGACACGGGCAAGGCCTAGTTTAGACACTAGTATTCAACAATTGTGACAGTGTTTATATAAAAAAAAAAGTTAGGCCAAGTTGATTTGGATAGTGTGCCCTTGATTACCTATAGAGGATCTCCTATTGAGTTTACCAACACTGCGAAAAATCTTGGTCTTATGCTTGAATCCAATCTCTCTTGGTCAGCGCATGTAGCTGGACTCAGTAGGAGAGTTAACTTTTCAATTCACTCCCTAAAACGCCTCCAAAACTTTTTACCTTTAAAAACCAAGATCATTCTCATTCAATCCCTTATCCTCCCCCTCATTGACATCCTTCTTATACCAATTACCTTCGCGAGCGCTTCTCTTTTTCAAAACCTGTTGACCAGCCCTCTCGTCCTTCCGTTAGGTCACTCCTCTGTATCCCTTCCCATCACTCTGACTTCTACTCCTATTCCTTTTCTGTTCATGCAGCCCGACTGTGGAACTCACTGCCTTACCCCATCCGCAATTCCGAGACACTTCCGATATTTAAAAAGAAATTAAAGGAATATTATGTATCTATTGCTTTCCCTTCAGTATAATGAACATAATATTATATGTATTGTTTATGTTTGTATAAAATATACTTCTGTGTATGTATATAAATTATTTGAATATTATATGTATGTGTAGTTGTATTTTTATGTAGTTTATATTAGTATTTAGATTTTAGTGGTTAATTGTGCACGTCTGTCTTTATTTATTTTACGCCTCTCACTGTCCCAGGTCTGCTGGAAGAAATTTCTTAAAGAAATAAGCTGTGCCTTTTGTGTTCGTTTTCCTATTTGTCTGTAATATTTGTGATTTTTCCTGTGTACAATAAACTGTTAAAATAAAATAAAAATAAATAAAATAAAATAAACAATTTAAAAACAAAATCAGGTTATCAAAATTAGAAATATACTGATATCATTGTATGAAAGGGGATGCACTTTCATGAAACCGCATCCACCTTTTCACAAATGATGAATCCCACCGCTCGGACAACACGCTCAGGATTCCGTTGGTACTAGCTCGCAGGCGAGTCAACATTGACGCGCTACGTTTCCGTATGACAGCGTGGAAGTCGTCAATGTGGGCCTCCGCGAAAATGGCGGAGGCACTACAGAACCTTGGCTTCTTCAACAGAATCCTGAGCGCGTCGTTATACTGTACGCGTAGTGCACTGTATGCCCGCTGTGTAAAGTTGACCCACAGGCTACACGTATAAAAGTTCTGACAGTAAGCTCTAAAGAGCGTTAATTTGACTTGTGTCGTGCAGCGTGCGAACCTGCGAGCCACCATATTGCAGCGGATGAACAGTGCCCTACGTTCTCTATCAATGTCCTCGCAATCAGATAGGTCGTCGGTGACCCAGTGGCCCAGATACTTGAATTTATATGCTCTATTTAAGGGAGTGCCACAAAGAGTGACTGGTACGGAGGAGTAGCATTTGTTACTAGCTTTAAATATCATACATTCACTCTTCTTGGCATTATATCTGAGCCCATGGGCCGCCGCATACGACTCAAAAATGTTCATAAGTTTCCTCAGAGCGCCTATCGAAGGGCTCAGCAGCACCATGTCGTCAGCGTAACTGATGTTATTTACGCATACACCGTCTATAGAACAACCGAAATTGGCGTTGCTGAGCTCAACTATAAGCTGATTAACGTACAGATTGAAGAGACGTGGCGAGCTCAACCCCCCCTGCCTCACCCCACACTCCAACCCGTACGAGTCTGAGTACTCCCCTGCCCATCTTACACGATTTATTGTTATTTTTAGTTATTTTTCTGTTTGTGTGTACAATAAAGTATATTTGATTGATTGATTGATTGATTGATGTCGTTGGTGGTTATACCAATACCTAAACAAAGTCACAATCTCGTGAGGTAGTTCAGTTTCGGATTCCAACTTTTGCCACAGTTTGTCGTAAGACACGAAATCAAAGGCTTTTGACAAGTCTAGATAACACGCATACACTGGCGTTTTTCTAGCAGTGTAATATTGGACAGTTTGCTTGCAGGTGGAGGTGCTTATCCAGCTGTTTGTCAAGCAAACCTTAGCTACAGTAGTTGCCAGTGATATTGGTCTGTAATTTTTTAAATCCGAAACGACGCCAGTTTTATTTTTAATGATTGGAACTACCACAGTATACATTAGGTCATCGGGTAAATAATTATGACTTTCACATAAATTAAACAACATTGCGAGGACCCTTGGTACGAGTAGGTGTACCCCAGCATACTTTAAGTGCTCGATGCTGAGGCAGTCATGACCCGGGGACTTTCCTCTTACCATCTTCTTTATAACCCCCGCCACCTCTTTGGCTAAGAAGCGTACCGATCTATCTCCGGGATGACCTCCAGTATCGAGCACTCTCGACGCCGCCGGCCCGAGTGGGGATTCCACCCTGAAGTAGCGTTGAAACGCGGCGGCTATGTCGCGTGGCTCGTGAGCGCCACCAATACTTACAGGTAAGCTCGTTTGCGGATTGATTTTGTTTGTTGTTTTCCAAAATTTACTAAAAATTTTCTTAGCATGATGTTCAGCCAATTTATCCATTTTAATCTGTGTTTCATTATCTTTACAAAATTTAAATTTTGATTTAAATAATTTCCTGGACTCACGTAAGATCCCCATTTTGAGGTTTTCCGAACAATAGCCACGTTTAAAAACAAAGGCGAGCCTTCCTGTGAGCGGCACCGACGTGACGATTCCACCCTGGTACGTATCTATGATTTTTACGCTAATGTTCCCTGTAACTATACACAGCAGCCGCTCTCAACACCCCCACAATATCGCAATACAGTTTATTGACTAACAATTTATGACTAGCATTATTACACATATGATCAGCGCACCTTGTAAAGTCCACAGGAAAATCGATCAATCTTATATTCGAATTACAAAAATTAAAATATTCATCTATCTGAGAACCATCCCTTTCTCCCCATTTAGTTTTATTACAAGATGTTACAGGTTTAATTAACTTGTCTAAAATTATATTAAAATTTCATTGAATAATTAATGGCAGATAATCAGAATAATATGTTTCATACATCACTTTAACGTCAATTACAGTACGGCGCGCCGCTTTCGTAACTGGACAGTGATCGAGCCATCTACGGGATCCATGTGTGTCACTTACGAACGTGAAAGTGTCACTAGGCAGAGTCTCAATATCTACGCATGACCAATACTGTTCATCACAGAATGTTAACAATTCATTGCAGAACAACTCACCAGGATGCGCGTTGTAGTCCCCCAAAACATAAACAGATTCCACAAAACGGCGGTAAAAGACACCAGCCGGCCAGCAATCATCATTTAAAAACAACTCGAGTTTATTTTTAGGCACGAAAACTTTAAAAGCGCTGAATTCCTTGGCAATTTTCATATTAATCTTTTCCAGATGAATATCCATGTTAGTTTTACATTCAATATAACTCTTAATGTCACACAAAGGCACCTCCTTCGAAACATTGTAAATGTAAATCGGGACTTTACTAACGGCCGCTCTGAACTTAGAATCATCACCGACAATCGCTGTTCCTGTTTTTCCCACAAAACTATTTTTCAAGCTCTTTTTTTGAACCACTGTCCATTTCTCGTCTCGTGGTGGAGATTTCCAGTTTCCATTCTGTGCGACGTCCACGTAACTTCTTCTATCGCTCGTGTTAGAAAACGCTCCAGTTAGGCGAGCAATGTATCTCGCGTCAGTTGTAGGGGACGGCACCGGCGGCGGAAAGGTAGTGAGTGGTCGGTTCGGGTGACTCATAGCTGGCGGCGGGTCGGCTCGAGCATTGGTGCGCTCAGCTGTGTTTTGTTTATTTGAAGTTGGAGGTACTTCAGTGCTCTTGGTTAACGGCGATGATTTCGCTGTTCTATTACCCTCCGATGAGATAATATTCCATTGTTCTTCAAACAGTAATTCCTCTCGCGTATTATCAAACACACACTCTGGCGAAATTCCGGCGGGTCCACTCTCGTACACAAAACTCCGCAGTAGGCAGGCACCCCTCTTTTCGTTAACAAACCGGGGACAAGGAAAGTTACTACCAATCGCCGAACTTTTGAGTGCTTCAATGTCCGTCTTCACTCTAGATAGTTGTTGCACAGTAGCATAATCACCTTTAATCCGGTCGATGTCACTCCTCATCCTCACCATATCCTTAAGGAGTCTGGTCACGTCCACATGATCAAAGTGGACAGGAGGCAATTTTTGAAGATTCCGTGCTACAAAAATGGGGATATTTTCTGAATCTGTCTCCTTCAGCAAGCAAACAATATCTCCGATGTTACGTGGTGTCTTTCCTTGTCTTTTTCTTATCTTCTTACGGTGTTTTGCCGGGACGGAAGCAAACAGTAAGTCTTTTGCCTTCACAATTTCATCTTCAGTGAAAGCAGTCGTACATATTCGAGTTAGGCTTTCTTCATCCATCACATCAATTTTATTGCAAATGAATGCCAAGACTTCGTTAATTACAATTTTACACTGGGTACACTGCACTACGTTTGTTGCCATTTTTTCTTACTGCAAACGCCCTCCGTGATACAAAACACGACCAAATCGCTCGGAGATGCGCGCGCGACTGCGACACGACACAATCGCTCGGAGATGCGCGCACGACACATTATATTTAACATCTTAAAAGTTTTAAGAATGTCGACGATTGTGTCGACATTCTTAAAACTTTTAAGATGTTAAATATAAAAAAGACTGCGGACCTTGATGGTCTTTCAGTAAAGGTGATTAATTCCATAATAGATTGTATTGCTCCACACCTAGCGTTTATTTTTAATAATTGTGTTGATGATGGTGTGTTTCCTGATCTGATGAAACATAGTAAAGTAATTTCTCTATTTAAAGCTGGTAGTACATCAGACCCCACCAACTTTAGACCAATTTCAATACTACCAACCCTTAGCAAGATATTTGAAAAAATTATCCTTAATCAAATAACCACTCATTTCTACGCTAACAACCTTATGAATATAAATCAATTTGGATTCACACGGGGTCGCTCTACAACCGATGCTGGTGTTGAGCTCATTCGTCATATTTTTGCGGCCTGGGAGGACTCGCAGGATGCTCTTGGAGTCTTCTGTGATTTGTCCAAGGCTTTCGATTGTGTTCATTATGAAACTCTGATCAGAAAATTACATCATTATGGCATAAGAGGATTCGCACTTAGGCTTCTGGAATCTTACCTGAGTAATAGGATCCAGAAGGTTGAGGTTAACGGCACTAGGTCACCTGGGTCCACAGTCTGTATGGGCGTCCCACAGGGTTCAATCCTAGGACCATTCCTGTTTCTCGTTTATATTAATGACTTACCTTCTCTTGTTAAAGACGCCCATGAGATCGTATTATTTGCAGATGACACATCACTCATATTTAAAGTGAAGAGGTACGACTCTGATTATGACGATGTGAATACTGCGATCTCAAAGGTAGTTGAATGGTTTACTGTAAATAACCTTCTTTTGAACGAGAAAAAAACCAAATGTGTTAAATTTACCTTGCCCAATGTTAAACAGGTTAATACCAATGTACAGGTTAGGAATGAAAAACTGGACATTGTGGAATCTACTGTATTCTTAGGAATAACTCTTGATGCAAAGCTTCAATGGGGTCCTCATATTGATAAGTTAGCGAGCAGACTCAGTTCAGCAGCCTACGCAGTTAAAAAAATCCGTCAATTATCGGACGTTGAAACCGCGAGAACCGTATATTTCAGTTACTTCCACAGCCTGATGTCATATGGCATTTTACTGTGGGGTAATGCTGCGGATATCAATAAGATCTTTGTCCTGCAGAAAAGGGCTGTTCGCGCGATTTATCAAATGAGACCTAGAATGTCTCTTAGAGAAATATTCAAAGAAATAGATATTCTGACTTTTGCATCCCAATATATATGTGACAATCTTTTATATGTGAAGAAAAATGAACATTTGTTTAAGAAAAATAGCGATAGGCACAATATAAATACTAGGACTAAGCATAAACTGGATGTACTAGACAGTCGTCTCCACAAGGTCACGAACTCTTTTATGGGTCAATGTATACGTTTCTACAATAAGATTCCCATGTGTATTCAAAATTTACCTTTGGATAAATTTAAGACAGTAATTAAACAAAAACTTTGCAAAAAGGGCTATTACAAAATTTCTGATTACATAACTGACAAGCAGCCATGGGAATGAACTGCTCAGCTCTAGAGTTATTTCAGACTTAGTTAAAATTAGAAAATAAGACAATTTGTAATGCGTTTAAAAAGAGCACCCTCAGAGTTTCTTGCCTGTTCTTCTCTGGGGAAGACTGCACCTTTGCGAATAGGCGTAGAGTCAGTAGGGTCAATAGAACGAATGCGTATGTATGTATTTACATCCTTTAATGTTTGTTTGTATGTATTTCATGTAATCTTGACTTGTTTTAAGTGGCATCCTGAATGTCCTATAAAATAAAGATTTTTTCTATTCTATTCTATTCTATTCTACACAGTAAAAAAATAGTAAATATCGCCGCTTGACTTGAAGGCACGATAGCTCAGTTGGTTAGAGCACCAGGAGATCTGACCCTGGGGTCGTGAGTTCAAATCCCATTCCCGCCGAATATTTTTCTTTCCCTAAAAATTATTTGTGAATATCCCTCACGCGGGTAAGCATTTTAAAATACTAAAACAGTAAAAAAAAAATAACTTTTTTTACTGTGTGAAAAGAACAAAAACCGTTATGGTTACGGTAATTTAGCTTATTATAAAAAATAGCTACACTTATCAGCATTTTAATGAACCTAAAAACGTTTAAATCGAGCTATAAACAAAGGACTGCAGTCGTCTAAGTGAGCGTGGGTAGCGCCGAACTGACTACGGTACTTAGATTTTGGTACGAATAATCTTGAAAATAACGTGACAAAATGGGTAGAATCACAGCAAAATGGAAAAGTATTATGAACAGGCATTTTTTTTTTCACAGGAATCATTTTTTTGTCAAAAAATTTTTCTTTATTTTATTACGAACTATTTTCAAAAATTCTCGTCATAAAAATAACGCTTCGTATCGTATCGAAATAAAACTCTACATACTTGCACGTGCTTGCGTTATATTTCAAAACAAAGCACTCAATGGTACTGGTCTGTACTGATGGATATGAGAGTGTAAACGTACGCACTCGAGGCAGAGGTAGGTCGCTGACGTGCGAGAGTATACAGCCGCCATTATATTTTTTTAGATCGGCAACACTGAGATTCATTCCGAGGAATCCCTGTACCGTGCTGCGCCGTGAACTTTGGCACTTGTCGCTTCATTCATTTGAAATCATTTGGTCAGGCCTATGACACTTTTAGTACCAATAGTTTCGAAATTGCGCTACTATCGCCTTTAATCCGCCATTTTGTGACGTCATGCTGTATGTCAAGATAACTTCAAACTGTCATGATGGCGTCTTGTCACTGAGTTGAGTGCAGGCTAGGGTTGCCAACTTTTTTTAAATGAAATAAAGTATATTAAGGTGGGAGAAGGTAAAAATAAAACATTATTAGATAAAATAGAAGAGTATTCTTAATTTTTTTACTTAAATACATATTTTTTTTGAATTTTTTGCATATTTTATTAACTTGTTGTCTTTTTTAACTTTTACCTTCCTCGATACATTCAAAATTATACTTGAAATATATTAAGAGTTAATTTTTAATTAAATTTAACATCGCTTTATTTCTGTCGTCTCTCCATTTAGTCTTCATGACTGTAAAACTCTTTTGGTGAAAACTGAAGTAGCAGGGACAGAATATAGGTATGAGTTTTTTTTTAATATTTACAAATTCTTGATCAGTGTTTGTGTTTGACAATGATAACAAATGGCACCACTTTTGATCGCTTCTCATTTCTTTAAAATCTTTTTCTTGTAAAACTTTTTCAATTAATTTGAAGTTTGATAATTATGAATATAATACATTCATATCAATATGCACCTCCCTCTTTCTTACCGAGGTGTCGTACAAGGCGACTAAGGTAAATATGCAAGCAAGTTCATCTGCACACAGAGAAGGAAAACTCTGCAATTATATGAAAACCCTCGCCAACCCGTCTGCCAAGCGTGGTGAGTATGGCATTTACCCCTCATGTTATTGAGGGAGGCCCGTGCCCCAGCAGTGGGGACGTATATGGGCTGATGAGGTAATATGCAATATGTAAGTCTATGTAATTTTTTTCAGTTGGGACAAAAGTGACTAAAGATTTTAATGACAAACAGCTTATTCACACAGCCAGTTGGTGTCTTTAAATCAAACTATTTTTCAAGGTACAGAATAGCCTTATCAATAAAAAGTGAAAGTATTTTTTTGGAATTTATGGCCGTGTAAAAAAGACCTTTGATGCTGAAAACAGTATTTTTCTATACTTTGTTTTTATTTAAAAGTGAAAAGTATAATGTAGTGCAAAACAGTATAATATAAATCTTTTCTCGTGCCAACGAATTCTATACTCCTTGAACTCTCTGAAGAGCAATTGTTGAAAAAACGCGTTTGTCAAAAACATTTTGACAAAACCCAATTCGTAAGAATTCGCTTTTCTTACCCATGTCTCTTCCTTGAAAATGGAATTGCTCTGGGTGAACCACTGAGTAAAGTAGGTAAGTCCATAAAATCTGTTACGCATTATTCTTAATTGGACACACTGTACCTGTTATTTTAATTTTCAAATTCAAAACTTTCCATCACGTAGGTCAGCTACAAAGAGCAGAGAGAGTAATATGTAACCGAGTAATGACACTGGGGTCACCAAAAAAGAAAACAAATCAATAATTATAGTAGTCTTTCAAGTTGTCTGACAGCCACCGCCAAAAGGGTCAGACGTTGATAGTCATTGAAAAAAAATATTTTTTCTTTTACTTTTCCATTGATTATCATTGAACCATTTTGAAAACATGAGAATGTTTTTGAGGAGAGGGTGACCGTGGAAAACTTGTGCAGGTTTATCAAAAATAACACAGCAGATATCTTGTAGACAACGTTGGCGTTTATTTGCAATAACTTTATGCTTAAATACAGATAAGATTAATTAGTTTAAACTACGATGGGAAAGTTACAGTGGCCGGAGACGTACATAGGCAATGACAGAATGACAGGAAGGCAACATTAGTTTCGTCTGTTTTAAAAACATAAATGCTTGGTCTAAATACTATCTAAACAATCACTCACGTCCTATTTTTTTTATAAACTGCGGTAATACTTTTAACAGAAACTTTTGGTTGTATAATGTGCGACGCAGTGAGTAAAACCCATCATAACTCGTACAAACTTGGTTTATTTTTTCAATCAGTCCACTAGTTACAGCACAGTTTTACTTTAACACTATAGAATAATCTTAACAGTTTACAACTGTTTAACCCGACGACTCGCGACTTACTGCCGTTCAGTTCCGGAAGCCGGCCATGTTTCCCACTCCCTTTATTTCTCCCTACTTCAAAATGACGCACCTCAACGTGACTGTTCGAGTTTCTCCCAACAAATTCACAAAAATATGTCAAAGAAACGTCTTGCAAATTACGAATCACGACAATTATGAATTCCTCTTCTCTCTGTTATTTGTCTAGTACGCACGTGTTTTTTGTTAGTTGCAATCTTATTATTTTTGTTAAATTTTTTATTAAAATTCATTAATCAAAAACTGCCTGATTGTGCTATTTCTGCTGACTACGGTGACGTCGCACTGCACATTTGTGGGTTCAATAACATCGCTAGTAGCATTTCCAAGTGTGACCTACTTACTACCCAGCAACAAAAAAAAATGAACTGCCAGGCATGCCGTACTACTATCAAGAACAACCCCTTGTCCTGCATATGCTGTAGAGCTAATTACCAATACGGCTGTCTTAACATGACGGCAGAATGCTACAGGGAAAACTTCCAAAGGCTGCAAAGGAGCTGGTGCTGCCCCGAGTGCGAGAGTAATGTAACTAAGCGTGTCCGGAACGATAACACCCCGGTAAGGAAGCAGTTCGGCCTGACATCCCCGCTCGCTGGCGCCGATATGGCATGTGACGACATTGGGCAAGACTTCCCAGAGGAACAGGGTAAGGGCGACTCTACTAGAATAAAATATCTAGAGCAAAGACTTAGTCTAAATGAAACCAGACTATCGTCCCAATTGAAGGAGCTCAAAGAGGACTTTAATAAAACTTCGGAGTTTGTAGCGGGTCAAATAATTGATTTAAATGGCAAGATACTCCAGATGGGCGAAAAAATTAAAGAAATCGAACAGGAAAACCTCAAGTTGCGTGCAAAGCTGACATCCATCAAAGCAGAGCAACCGAGCCGGGAGATATCGAACAGGATTGCTCAGCTCCAATTAGAATTGGATGAACGTGACCAGCGAAAACTACTCAACGACATCGAGATGAACGGTATACCCGAGACAGAGGGTGAGTCCGCGGTGAATCTGGCTATCACGGTGGCGAGTAAGGTGGGAGTACAGGTTGACGCATGGGACGTGGTGAGCGCTGCGCGGGCGGGCCCCGTGCACCGGCCCGCTGCGGCCGACCGCCGGGGGTCGCGCCGCGTCCGTCCCGCCGGGGGCCGCGCCGCATCCGCGCGCCCGCCCCGTGCACCGAGCGCGCCGTGTCCTGCGTGACGACCTGTTGAAAAACGCGCGAGTGCGCCGAGGCACTACATATATATGTCAATGAGCGACTGACTAAGAAAAATGGGAGCCTATTTTGGAAAACGCGTGAGGCAGGACGCAACGAAAATTTGAAATTCGTGTGGACTTGTGAAGGACACATTTATGTGAGGAAAAGCGACTCTCAAGATTGCCGGCCATTTCAGATTCGGTCTGAAACGGATATATCTTGAGCTTGCACCAAAGAACACCCGAGGGCATGATAATAATAGCATACTTAAACTACTTCTCATATTTTATGTTATATCTACCTTTTTTATTACTTTATCACTCTTAATTAAAAATAGGTCAATAGTCTATAATGCCAATAACTGCTTCATAAACACATTTACAATTTGTTACGTCACAGTTAGTATATCAACCAATTACGCCTCTGTCATTTATTTCAAAATAACTTTACTATTTTCAAACTATTTCACTTGTGCAGCACACTCTTAATTACATTTTTTATGTCAGCACGTACTCGTATTTACATAGAATTATTAATTCAATGTACTAATACTAAGCTTCTTTCAGTCTTTAAGATTATAAGTGTAATGTTTAACATTGAAATTAATATATTTAAACCAAACTTAAGCGATGTCAAAATATTTAGCATTTTTAGTGATCTAAGGAATTTGATGTCTACTATTAAGTGCCATACACACTGCAGTGCATACTTAAGTGCATACGACTATTTTAAGTGCCATGTACGCAAAAATCTCACATATATTCACAGCACCTTCGTATAGATTCTCAGTAAACACATACGCTAACACATTGTAACGACATGCCCCTGACGGATTGAAATATTAAGTTGGTACTTGTATTTCAATCTAAATATTGTTGGAAGATCAATATTGTTTTAGGAATATGATAGGACTTGTTTTTAAGCTGAGCTCTATCTAATTCCATCAAAATAAAATTTCCTATCGTTCCTGTATTAAATTATCCTTTTTTGTATGAAAGCGCGGACGATCATTTAGACTCGTTCATATATGTATTGGCAGGGACACGGACCCGCCGAGACATGAGTAAATGTTGTCAGAGAGGAGATATCAAGTGGATATAGCCTCAATGATGAAATACAATATTACTAAAACATGTCGGGTAGAGACTTGGCTCTACTTAGACATGTGTGAATGATATCAGAGAGGAGATACCTAGGAGGTGTCGTAACAGCCTCAGTGATGAGATACAATAAGAGTTCACATGTCATGTCTTGTACACATGAAAATTGAGTTTTTCGAAATTTCAAAAGTTCGAAATCTTTAAAATTGTGCTGGAGGCTTAGTCTGGTTTCAGATAATGAGAAAGACACATGAAAAGGTACGGAATGTGGCTTGCAGACGTGATTACGACACTTTTAAGAATAAAAAGGCGTGCACGCCGACAAAGGGACGATAAATTAAAACTTAAAAGTGCGAATCTGTTGTAAACTAGCATAGACGACCGGATCAGTGTGAAAAACTCCACAAAACGATAGATATCGATTATCAATGTTCCTTAAGGTTCACATATGAGATTCGTATCGTTATAGCCTTCGAAATGGATTAAGGATCCAGCACAAAAGCTCGAAATTATTGTACATAGTCGAGATAAGGACTATAAACAATCACAGGCAGTAGTAACTTCGGTAAACAGCCTTCGAACGCATTACGGTTGGGTCACCAACCTTAAAAATATGTAAACATAGACAGTAGTATCTACGGCGAACAGTCTTCAGATAAAGACGTTTGGATCTGGCGTCTGTAGTTGCAGTCCTTACCTGCTGACAACTACGCTTACCAATTATAAGATGGAATATCAAGCTGGGGTGCCAACTATAAATAAATATAGGTTTTTTTATATTATTATTAAGAATGGGTTCGCTCTTGACCACAATCTAGCTCAGGGCAAAGATGCGGTCGAGGATGTAGCGAGCTCACCCAGAAGAAGCCTTTTCACTCGTACTTTAAAGATATTCGGGTTGTATGAGCTCGGAATTACAGACGCCGGCAGAGAATTCCACTCCTTGGCAGTGCGCAATACAAAAGATGAAGAAAAGCGCTCAGTACGTATCCGAGGTATCTCGATAAGATAAGGGTGATACCCCGCAGTGCGTCTGGACGTCCGATGGAAGAAAGGGGCAGGCGGAATGAGCTCATGCAGCTCCTGAGCACACTCCCCGAAGTACATCTTATAAAAAACACATAGGCAAGCTACTTTGCGTCTATGAGCTAGGCTTTGGAGCTTATCCTTAACCAGCTTTTTATCACCAATGAGCCTCCTGGCTCTGCGATCCACCGAGTCTAGTGCAGCTAGTTGGTATTTGGCCGAACCATCCCAAAGGTGGCTACAATACTCCATGCACGATCGGACCTGCGCCTTATAAAGGGTAAGAAGTTGATCTGGCGTGAAGTATCGCTTAACTTTGTTAAGGATGCCCAGCTTTTTGGCCGCAGTTTGAGCTTTAGACTCCAGTTTGAGCTTTTAGATTGAGCTTTAGGTAAGCTTTTACCGTCCTTTTAGAGGACGAGACACAGGCAATAGTAACTCCGGTGAACAGCCTTCGAACGCATTACGGCTGGGTCACTAACCTAAAAATCATGTAAACACAGACAATAGTAGCTACGGCAAACAGTCTTAAAATAAAGACGTTGTGCTTGGCGTCTGTAGTTTGCAGTCCTTACCTACTGTAAACTACGTTAACCATCTATAATATGGAATATTAAGTTGGGGCACCAACTATAAATAGATGTAGGTAAGTTTTTACTGTTCTTTTAGAGAGTGAGACACAGGCAATAGTAGCATTAGCGAACAGCCTTAGAACGTAGTTAGGTTTGGTAGGTTAGTTTGATAGGTTCGATTTGGTAGAATAGGTGAGGATAGATTAGGGTAGATTAGGGTAGATTAGGTTGGGTAACCAACGCTAAATAAAAGCATCCACAGGCAATAGTAACTCCGGTGAACCAGCCTTTATAGTTAGTCGAGATAACGACAATAAATAATCATATGCAGTAGTAGCATTAGCGAACAGCCTTAAATGGATATAAAATCCACGAATGAAAATAAGCTTTGGTATTTTATATCTTAGCAAATCTCACATCAAATATAAAAGACGTTAATAGCATGTGTGGAAGCGTTTCATATAAAGACGTTTGGGTAGCGTCTGTAGTTTACAGTCCTTACCTACTGTAAACTACGTTAACCACCTATAAGGTGGAATATTAAGTTGGGGCACCAACTATAAATATATGTAGGTAAGTACTGTGGTATGCAGACCTTCACGGAGGATCGGGCATAACGCAAATTCTTTCTCATTCGATCATTTCGAAGAAGATAATTCGAATATCAATTTCAAAGGTTTGAAATGGTATTCGATGTCAAGATTCGAAATGATTGAAGATCTGGTCTTGCGGCATTCATTGTTTGATCGTGGCGTATTGAGTATTTGATCTTTGCGGATTAATGGTGTTTAGCCCGCGGTATAATTGTATTCGATGATAGGCGTGCAATAGCACTTTTAAAGCAGGTGTCTGTTTACAGTTGTGATTTTATAAATGAAGTAAATGATTGTATAACGAAGAAATTAATGTTATTAATTATAAATCAAAAATAACGAAGAATCCAGCTGTTGTATTATTTGCCCCCAAAAGACACCTTGCAGTACCGTTCTTTTAGAGAACGAGAAACAGACAGTAGTAACTACGGTGAACAGTCTTTGAATGCATTACGGTTGGGGCACCAACCTTAAAATTATGTAGGTTAACATATGATTCGTCCTTTTAGGGATGTTTATGATAATTTCATATAAAGGCGTGCGTAGCATGGCACCTGCAGTTGAAGTCTTGTCAACTTCAACTACTTTAACCACCTATAAGGTGGAATATTAAGTTGGGGCACCAACTATAAAGAAATGTAAACTCAGGCAGTAGTAGCTTCGGCGAACAGCCTTTCGGTATTGGTTTACTGGAAAACACACAATAACAGTTGGGGCACCAATTTTAAGGAAATGTAACCTCAGGCAGTAGTAGCTTCGGCGAACAGCCTTTCGGTATTGGTTTACTGAAAAACACACACTAAACACTGGAGTTACGACTCGAGCTCTTGAAGAGCCGGAAGGCGGTCTTCAACATGAGCGTCGGGAAGCCGACTTAAAATAAACTTGTCGGGCAGCCGACATGAAATACACTAATTAGAGTCGGGGAGCTGACTATAAACGATACTGCATGACTTAAGACCTAGCTGAAAGATCGTAGCGCAAGCCAGTCCAAGGGAGCTGCCAATTGCTTTGGAGTTCTCGGGCAAGACCCACCCGATCGGTTTCAGCCACAGAAGTGGTTGTGCCGATCACTCAAACAGTCTTTGGACTGCAACGTTCCTCAAACAGTTTTCGGACTGCAACAATACTGAAGGGACCAAGTGTTGCCGGTGGGGGTCGCCTTATAATCCGCATAGTAGAAGATAGGATGTCGATCATAGATGGGAGCGCTGACTGGAGCTTCCTTCCTCTTCACCCCCATAAACTATATGCTTGTCTAACCAAAATTGCTTATTTAGGGGTGTTGAAGAGACCAGTAACGATTGAGATACCAAAGTACTTAAAAAGGCTCTGGGTACTATATGACGAAAAATAAACACAACGTTGGGATCCTTGGGAAAGATCATTGCTATTGCCAATGACTACGGTCATTGGCTATTTTATAAAGAGATTAAATAGTCTCTAGAGAGAACGAATTAAGACATTAATTCTTGAGAAAAATAATTGTCAGAGCCAGCGACTACGGTCGTTGGCTAATTTTTGCTAAAGATTAAATAATCTTTAGAGAGAGAGATAAACTTGAAAGTTTGGTGGACTTTCAAGTTAACAATTATTATATTGTGGAGAAGGAATTAGTCACAACATGCATCACTGTTAAGTGCACTAAACCACTTACAGTAATACAAATTGAACTGCACTTCTTCAATTGTTTTACCTATACATTTTATAAGTTACACATATATATTTATAATTTTAACAACGTAGAAATTAAATTAATTTACAAAAATGTGTGACACTCTAGAAACATTGCAGAAATAGACGATATTGAAGTAGCGCATGTT
Organism: Aproaerema taeniolella; assembly: GCA_949987775.1. Taxonomy (NCBI): domain Eukaryota; kingdom Metazoa; phylum Arthropoda; class Insecta; order Lepidoptera; family Gelechiidae; genus Aproaerema; species Aproaerema taeniolella. The sequence continues at coordinate 15,516,708 of OX465266.1, read as the reverse complement.
ATTTAAAGTGACAGCGTTGAAACAATGACGAAAATGTTGAAAATTTACTTGAAACAATGATGAAAACGTTGAAAATTAATACAAGTGATCTGACTGTACTTGCTCAAAATATAAGAAGCATTTATTGTAACTTTGAAGATTTTATGCTTACACTCTCTTTGATTCCACATAAAAAACAGATGTGATAATCTTAACCGAATGTTGGCTAAGCCCTGATAAGCCTGTACCGCAAATCAGTAATTAATGTTCTTACTGCACATCTAACAACTTGAATCAGGATGATGGAGTCGTAGTCTATGTAAAAAGTACAATAAAACATAGTATAACCGAGGTAAAATTAACTGAAGCATCCTGTTTACAATTGAACATTCTAAATAGCACAATCTTATGTATATATCGATCTCCATCTTTTACCAACACCGAGCCTTTTATAGATAGTTTAAGTATACATTTGGATAATTTGAGTAGGAGTAATAGTCTTTTAATTGCAGGCGATATTAATATTAATATTATAATTAAACCAATACAACCTTCACAAGAATATAAAAATAGAATAGGATACCTAAGTATGTTATCATGCCATGGAATATTAGCAGGTCATATGAAACCAACTAGAGGAAAAAACTGCCTTGATCACTTTATGCTAAAAAAAAAATAGCACCAACGATTTCGATAGTAAAAACTACCACTACAGACCATTTTACAACATTTCTTGTATTAGCTAAATCGAAATACACTTAAGAAATTACTGAAACTAAAACTATTATTAACTTTTAAGATGCTTTAAAATATTTACAAACTCAAAATATCTCTGAACTCATGTTTTGCAACGACCCTAATATTGTCACTGAACAGTTAATTTAGAAATTAGTAGAATCTATAGATTATAATAGGAAAATAATAAATATTCAAGTAGGTGTCAAATTAAAAGGTGGATAACCCCGGGATTACTTAGATGTATTAGAAATCGTAATAAATTGCAATTAAAGTTACGAAGTGATCCGACTAATGAAATAAAAAAGATAACGTATACTAGATATAGGAACTACTGAGAAGGATCTTTTAGTCAAATCAATAAATAACAATAAAGCACTTTGGAAAAATATTAAAATTCTAACGCACACTAAAAATTTAAAAAACCTAATAGAGAACTTTTAAACTTAAAATCGACCGCATCAGAATCAATTAACTTTATAAACGACTTCTTTGCTGATGTTGGTAAAGAATTAACACAAAAAATCACACCAATCTCAACTACGGCCCTGAGGACTTACCTTGATGATCTTCCTCAGCATTCAAACTCGTTCGTCTTGTTTCCCACGACTTTTGATGAAGTATTGAGAATTTCGATGAGCCTGAAATCCAACAGCGCCTCCGGTTGGGACAACATACCAACGAATTTTTTGAAACATATACACAAAGAGGTTGTTCCTATCATATGTCACATTGCAAACTTATCTTTTGAGAAAGGCGTCTTTCCGGATCTTCTGAAAAAAATTCTTATCACCCCTGTGTACAAGAGTGGTGACAAAGACGATGTTAATAACTATCGACCAATATGAGTCTAGCCAGCAATTTCCAAAATTATGGAGAAACTGCTAAATACTAGGTTGTTGAACTATTTTACGAAATATGAATTATTATCACCTTCACAATTCGGATTTAGAAAAGGAAAATCCATGCTAGATGCTATAACCGCTTTAACATCCTCCATCACGTCTCAGCTTGACAAAGGCAAAAGATGTATAGCCGTGTTTCTGGATCTGAAAAAACCTTCGACACCGTCTCTGTGCCCATTCTTGTACATAAGCTGGAAAAAAAAGGAATTAGAGGTATTTCATTAAGTTTGCTACAAAATTTTCTTTCAAATAGGAAACAGCGAGTTAAAATAGATCAACATAGTAGTGCAGATACCGAGATTGCTTACGGAGTTCCCCAGGGTAGTGTTTTGGGCCCTACTTTATTTTTAGTATATATTAACGATCTGTGTGATATGAATGTCCCAGGTGCAAAAATTGTTTCGTATGCTGACGATACCGCCATTGTATTTACTGGGAACACCTGGGATGAAGCTACATTAAATGCGGAACAAGGTATGGCTCATGTGGCTATTTGGCTACAAAACAACTTACTTACGTTAAATGTAAAAAAAAATCATCTGTTTTAGTAATAATAATAACAAACAACCTAGGGATGACATAACACTTAAAATACATATTTGTAATCCTATATCTACATTGACTAAAAACTGTAACTGCCCGACTATAGATAATGTTCCTAATACTAAATATTTTGGAGTCCAGGTACATCAACCTCTTAACTGGTATGATCATCTGGAAAATGTTGCCAACAGACTCAAAAAACTCACCTGGATCTTTAAAACATTAAGACACATTGCACCAGGACACCAAAACTGTGAAAAACGTAATATAATTATAGAGATATACATATCCTTGGTGCAATCTGTTTTGACTTACTGTATGGGGAGGAGCCTCAAAAACTCGATTCTTGAATATAGAAAGAGCCCAACGAGCTTTGATCAAGGTATTGTATTTCAAAAAAGGCGCTACCTAACAGAATCCCTTTACCAACTAAGTGACCTCATTACTATTCAAAAATTATATATTCTGCATATTATTCTCAAAAAACACAAAAGCTTACCGTATGATCTAAACTACAAGAATTCAAAAAAACAGGTAAAGTGGCTGATGCAATTAAAATAAACACTAAGTTCGCAGGCTCTCAGTTCGAAAGTAGAGCAACATTTCTATATAATAGGATTAATAAAGAACCAAATATTTACCCCAAGTTAATCTTCGAATGTAAAATAGTCCTTAGTAAATGGTTAAAATTTAAAAAAACTATGAACTATGAATACGGAAAATCTGCTACGATGCACTAGATGAAAATATCTATACATATAATAAAACTGTAGAGGTCGAATTTCTGTACATAGAAAAATAATGCTAAAAACCGAGTCAGGGGGATGTAAGAAGAGAAATAAACAAATCTCGATTTTTTTTAATTTTTTTGTTTCTCTGTCTGTTTGTCTGTTTATCTCTTTGTGTGTTTGTCTGTTTGCACGAGCTAATCTCCGAAACTGTTGGACCGATTTAAATGAAATTTTGCATGGTGGTACCTTATATCCCCGGTCAACATTTAGGCTACATAAAATCTCGAAATTAAGTCAGTAAATATAAAACCAACAGCAAAAACCCCTAAAAAATTTCAAAGCTAGGTGTTTTTAGTACATTTTACTCATATCATAGAGATCAACGTATTTTTGACATACATGAGCTAAAAACATAGACATGTTGTTTTTTAAATTTATCTTTTTCGAGAAAGGCAAAGGAATCTGTGTCCATACAGCCAGGAAGCTTATTCCCTAACTGCGATAGAGATAATGATAGTGATTGCGATAATTCAATGCGATAGTGATATTGAATGCAATAGCAAAACTGGATGTTGAAAATGAATGATATTTTACCACTGAATGATATAGGTATGGCAGTTTTTCATTGGCTGATAAATTGCCAAACTACCAATTTCATTTGTGTCGGTAACTAATTTAATATATTTGTCTCTCGTATATTCCTCTCGCTTTCTCGTTCATTTAGTACTTCCTGTCTGAAGTTTGCGATTTTCAATACATTCATTCTACACGGTGATCAATTAAATGACATGTACATTAAAAATAAGTTAAAGAGAGATGGGGTTGTAACTGAAGTGAATTGAAGTGAGACAGAACGTAGCAACCAATACACTGACCTGAAAACAAGCTTTGTAACCAATATTATCATCTTCTTTTCATGAACCTATCTTTTAAACTTTTAGATAAAAAAATCTTCACATTTGAATTAGGTTCAGTACATAGATATGTTATTTAAGTAATTCGTTAAATACTAAAACGTTAAAAGAGGATATTGCTCTGTACACCTGAGGTCAATATTTAAATATTGATGGCAATAATTACTTAAATGCTAGACTAGAATTACGAGAAACTTATATTGTGCCAGCTGCCAACTCTTTCCTGGGATAAGCCAGTTAGTGGGTTTTGCTGTGGCTGACAACTGACAACCTATTTAAAACAATATTCATGTTCTATCTTATATTATGACCCTCAGAATGTAGGTTAGGTATGTAATTTTTTCGCAACCATTATGATGCTCTGCTTACTCCGTCAGGGATTCAAACTTCAGTGTATATATATGTTTAAATAAAATTTTACTGAAACTCAGAGCCAAAATGAGTTATCTAGCCATCCGAAACGTAGTAAATTTATGTTTTTCTTTCCATTAATTTCACTAACCCATTCATTAGTCAAAATAATACAAAATAAAGACAAATAGCACAGCACTATTTGCTTGTGTTGTGTAATGGTGCAGGCGCATGTAGCGTTCCACATAAGACTGCGACCTTTGCCTCGGTACCAATGTGGTAGTACCGGGCCTTTTGCCGTGTTTCGGGAAAGGCCGGGCTCTAGAAAACAAGGCTAAGACATTTCTCGTTCAATAACATTATTCCAAGATCAGTAATAAGTTAATAACTTGCTCCTCCCAGGTCTCTCATCTTTAAAAAAACTCGTCATTCTACAAAACTTCAATAACAAAACCTGGGTCTTCTTCTTCCTCCTACTACTGTAATTGGATTGTAGAGATTACGTAATAAATAATAAAAATTGATTATTATTATTTTCTTTTCGTGTTTTACTGCCAAATCAAATGGATCCCTTTGAGTACAGAACTCTAAAACACATATTTTTTTTTATTTTTCTATGAAAGAGGTGTCTATTGTTATTTTGTCTTTTTTCTATAATTACTCTATGTCTATCAAAAGTGTCAATATTTGTCAACGTCAGTCCACGCAGAAGTAAGTAATTTATTTGTAAATATGAAATTTAAAAGGTTATGTCATAGTCCCGTAAATAACAGGGTTTTTTTTACATTAGTAGTACGATAATACATATATGTTATACCTACAACAGAAAGCCACAAAAAATAATATTGCAAAAAAACTATTTTGTAAAGAATGGCAAACGTGCGCAGGGTTTTGAAACCACAACTTCAGGCACAAGCCACTCAATATCGTTTTAATATCAAGCTGTTCTTATATATACAATTTCTTATATATAAAATTGGACGTCCTGATTCACTGACTCATCAACACTCAGCCCAAACCCTCAGACCTAGAAAACTACTAAAATTTAGCAAAAAGGTGTCTTTTATGGCGTAGGTAAGTGCTAAAAAAGGATTTTTCGAAATTCAACCCCTGGGGTGGTGAAATGGGGGTTCAGAATTTGTATGGAGAAAACAAATTTTTTGGACATTTTAACTCGAAACTTCGTCAAGATAAAACTTAAGGCAAATAAAGGGACGAGTGTTTTCGGATTTTTCGAAAATCAAGGTGTCAAGAATGAAATGGGTGACTAAAATAGTTCTTTGCGCGAGAGCGTAGCCGCGGGTAAAAGCTAGTCTATTATATTTACAACATCAAAGGTATTTTGCGTAATTTTCATTCATAAATCTGTTTGCAGGGTAATTGATAGAAAATGACGTCTACACTCTAACTTCATCCACACAAAACCACGAAAATGCGAAGTTACAAATTCAAGATCAAACATTTGTAAATACCTCAAGTATGTATCTTATACATACGAGGAACGACAGACAGTGGGCCAAGGCAGTCTCGAATGGTGGCCAATGGGAGCAACAAGGCCAGTGAGCAGACCAACCAGCCCGATGGTCAGAAGATATCGTCAAAATGACGGGACCTCTTTCGATGAGGTTAGCACAGAACCGTGACGATTATCGCTACAGAGAAGAAGCCTATATCCAGCAGTGGGTTGATGTGGGCTGAGTATAATGATGTACCTTATCAAACTATTTTCATGATAGCTTTCCGTGCGCGACTTCGTTCCCGTGGGAATTTGGAAAAATGATGTAGTACTTAGCCTTTGTTACTCAGGGATAAATCAGCATTTTAATGGTGAAATAATTTTTGAAATCGGTCCAGCTGTTTTTGAGTTCTTTCGTTACAAACAAAAATAAGATAAATAAACTTTTTATAAAAAGTTAAAACGACTTCAAAAAGCAAGAAATAAAGATGTAGAATTTAATGTGCTACGTACTAACTGATCTGTTTGAAGTCGGTGCGAAGGCGGATGTACATTAGCCTAACAAACTTATTGTTAATTTTTTGCTTTTTGAAGTCGGTTAATTTTTTTTACAAAAAGTTTATTTATTTTACTATTTTTAGTGTAAATAATAGAAAATACGTGAGAAACAATGTAAATGCCTGTTAAATTCGAGGGTTTCCCTCTATTTTCCTGGGATTCCATCATCAGATCCTGACTTGATTACAATCGGACCACCTCTGGAGTATACTCTTTCGAATAAAAAAGAATTTTGAAAATCGGTCCATACATGGCGGAGAAATCGATGAAATACATTAAAAAAACATGCATACAGTCGAACATAGAACTTTCTCCTTTTTTGAAGTCGTTTAAAACTACAAATCTTTCCTCTTTAATTAAATATTAGTATAGATAAAAAAGTAGTTAACTTTTAATTTACAAAGTTTTATTGTATTTCAGTTATCGAGACATCATCCAGTTGCCATCGACCAGTACCAACGTACAAATGAGTGACATGACATATGAAGTTTTGAAACGTGGAGGTCAAGAGAAGATATCAGCTCTTGAAAATAAGTAACAAAGATGTAAAATGACCACACTTGAATAAATTTAATGCTCTTTTATATTAAAATAAAATACATGAACTAAATTGAATTTTGATTTTTGTGCTTGGAGAAAATCTGTAAAAAAGAAACAATTTTAAAATTAACCTGTCATATGCATTCTAAGATATAAGCACAAGCTTATATATATATGTTTGATATATTTTACTTTTATTATTAACGCGAGTGCGTCTGATTGTTTACCCATTCAATGTATCTAGTTTGTTTCACAAACAAACAAACAAACAAACTTTTTGTTTTCGTCGACCTCATCTTTGACCTTTATGGTCAAGATTGAGGTCAAGAGTTAACCCATCTTATAATAAAAATAAAACAAAATAATAATAAGGAGTTTAGAATAATTAGTGGGTTGATGTGGATAAACATAAATACATATGCCCTAATAAGTATATTATAAAGTGTCAAGCTTAGCATGCTCTTGATAATATAAGTAAAAATAATGCTTTTCTATGCTCAAACAAATACGATAGAGTTATCTTAATGCTGTAAGGAAGGTAAAGACTTCAAATAATATGTTTGTCATTATAATTTTTCAATTTATTGATTTTATTAGGAACACTTACTTAAAGTGTCTGTTATGTAAGTACCTTATCAAACTTTATTCATGATAGATTCCCCGCGCGGGACTTCGTTCCCGTGGGAATTTAGAAAAATGATATCCTAGCCTGTTACTCGGGGATAGTGTAGCATTCTAATAGTGAAAGAATTTTTAAAATCGGTGTAGTAGTTTTTGTGTTTATTCGTTACAAACAAACATATAATAAATAAAACTTTTTATAAAAATGCTTACCGACTTCAAAATTAAAGGCATGTGAAATGGAATTTATATTTACAGATAAAACTAACTCAGAGGCTACGTAAAGGTTTAAGAAAACACGCTATTAGTTCTTGATTCACAGGGTTTTTTTTTTGTTTGATAAGTACTATGTGAACCCACTGTTGGACTAGACAAGCTCCACCGAACTTCTTTTTGGAATCTTCAGTGGGTAAACACACTTCACACTTGACTATACATACATAATAATAAGAAGAAGTGTGTTAATACATAAATCATATATCTATCTGTACACTTACGACTATGATCCCTTTTACATATGTGGTATGTGGTTTAATTATCCAAGCTTAATTGTAATTAAAATTTGCTCGATAATGATAACCCAATAAGAAATATCATAATTTGGGAAACACTTTTTCATCTCGTCCTCGTTTTGCAGTTAAAACTTTTATTTCCAAAGAAAGGATTCACGTTAGGAAGTTCAGACATTGTCAAAATGTAAAATATCTTATTTTATTTGCATGTCCAGACGTTTGATATGATGAACATTGAACATCTGGAAAATGGTGTTAAATCATGATTTTAGTACATTGTTTAAAAAATCATGATTTGAGAACGTTAAAAATTAAGTGGCATACGAGACTAACGCCTGTATCTTGGGTTGGCAGAGCGTCAAGCAATCAAAAATACTTAGGGTTTAATTATGATCTGCGCTTTTGCGGTTTTTTTATGTACAGCCCGCCGTGGTGGAAGCATATTTACTCGTAAGATGCATCATTATTCACCCAACAAATTCCGAAGTACCCATAAATACGTATACATACGTTTACTTTGCTATAATTGCGTAACCATCATCATGTTTTTTATCAATCACACGAGAAAAATAACATAATAATAATATTTCTCAGAAGTAAACAAACACCAGAATAATATAAAACAACCCCTTTTTCTGGTTAAAAAGCATGTCAATACTTCCCAATAAGGCTATTTCTATTTACCTCATTAATTTTTAAGAGAGCAATATCTCCCAAATTACTTTTTTTGTTAAATAACATTAGTATTTTTGAATAATTACAAAACATTTCTTAAGAAATTATCAAATAACATGAAAATAATTGACAAATTGACAATTACATTCATTCAATATCATTCAAAATGTCATTCTCTGTCTTTGTTCCAGTTACAACAGCTTGAGAATTCAGACAGTATAACATGAAGTTGGCTATTTCCTGTTCCATCTATAATTTATTTGACAGTAATTGATTGCGATAAGATTGCGATACAGCTTGATTATCACTATCGCACTTAGAGAATAAGGTCCCAGGTCTTCAATATAATGTATATCTTAGCTATGTCTTCAATTTATTTCTTCACTCTAATTCTCCGTAAGCCGATAGTGTTTTGTTTACGAAGAACTATGGCGGCGAGAAGCACTGCCGCTGGATCTTTGCCGACTTCCAAAAAGGAGGAGGTATGTTCGATTGTATACAGGGTAGAATTTTGTAATGCCACCTGAAGGAAAAGTACTCTTAATACTGTAGATAGAAAATTATACTCAAAGAAAACATTCCTTTATTTTTGAAAAGAAAGAAAACTGCATTCAAGGATTTTCGAAAATTCGCTTGCCACAACCGGGAATCGAACAGACTAAAATCTGTAAGAATACCCTGTACTTTTATTGCGTCGATTATAAGGATGAAATCTTTCTAACAAACTCGGTAAATTAAATGAAAGAAAAACCATTAAATCTGTGAAATCCGGACTCATAAATTCAATGAGTAAATACCAACATGCTAATTCAATGGTTTAATTTAAGGTTTCATAGTTTTCCTTTTGTTTAATTTACCAAGTTTGTCAGAGAAATTTCATTCTTATAATTGACCTCGGGTGTGGTAAACGAATTTTCGAAAATCCTTGAATGCAGTTTTCTTTCTTTTTAAAAATAAAGGAATGTTTTCTTTGAGTACAATTTTCTATCTACAGTATTAAGAGTACTTTCCCTTCAGGTGGCATCACAATAAGTGAGTCGGAAGAAATTAAAATTATAGTAACTGACCCACAAATATAAAAAAAAACTTCTATGCTGAACTGGCACTGAACAAAAAATTTGGGATGTGCCAGCTGCCAACAAAATACATTGCATTTTTGGTACAGAGGCCAGCGCAACAGGTTACTCCATTTTCATTGCAAAACCGCTTTTATCACAACAGCACAGAGTGCACGCATGTAGTAACCTGAGTTAGGGCCGTCCGTACATTGCAAAATTTAACAAACAATACTCATAATAACTCAATACTCATTTACGTTAGAACGTAACAAATACTCATAATATACATCGTGTCATTTTTAAAATTTTCATGAAATGTAAAGTTATGTGACTGCAGAAACATTTAATATCCTGCTTACCCCAACAAGGATTATAATGGGGAAGCTGAAAAAAGTCTCGATATCTTATAATATTGCAAGATGTCTATTGGGGGGCGATTAATAAAAACAGCTGGATTGTTCTTCAATCACGGATATAATTAAAAAATAGTATTTTCTTCGTTACACAATCATTTACTTTTGTAACATATCTACAGCTATAAACTAGACACCGCTTATTAAGTGCTATTGCACGCCTATGCTCGAAATTACACTTATTCCGCGAGCTTATCACAATGAATCCGCAAAGATCAAACAATGAATTCACAATGATCAAACACTGAATGGCGCAAGGCCAGATCTTCAATCATTTCGAATCATGACATCGAATACCATTTCAAACCTTTGAAATTGATATTCGAATTATCTTCTTCGAAATGATCGAATGAGAAAGAAATTGCGTTATGCCCGATCCTCCGTGAAGGTCTGCATACCACAACTGCCTCCCCCCATTGAAAAATTTTCGATCGGTCGAAAATTTTTTTTCAACAGGCCTACCTAACTTCCTATACTCGTACGAGGGCCCTAAGTTTTTAATCCATCGAGGTGGACTTGAAGTAGCATCTCTGGCCTTGAAGTAGCATCTCTCTGGCCTTGAAGTAGCATCTCTCTGGGCTGTATTGGATCAGGTGGTCGGGTCGGTCTTCTTTCTTCCATCAGGATAAAGATCTTCTTTGTTCGGATGATGGGGAAATAAGACCAAATATTATAGCTCCTATCAAACCCGCACCTGTCCCTAACTAAAAATTAAAAGGAGTAAACAATTGTTAGCTCGACACTGCACACCCGGGTACTGCCTTTATGAACATGAAGTCAAAGGTCACCAGGTGCTGGTGGACCCTGACTCCAAGTCAAAGACGCGGACTTAAAAAATTTCAAAACAGCACTTTAACACACGCGCCTATCATCGAAACAACGGGTGTCTTCAGCGTCGTTGCTCGAAGTCCATATGACATGAAAAAAAATAAAACAGATCAGAACACAATAACAAAAATCTAAAAACAGAGCATTAGTGAAACTTGAATAATATTTATATGCATGTGCATATTCTTTACATTACACCTATACATGCATTCCCATAATACCCCATATTACCATAATGTCCCTAAATTACCATAACGTCCCTGTATTACCAAAACGTCCTTATACCAAAATGCCCTTATCACTGTATGCCCAAAAGATATAACATGTGAGTGGTGCACAAAATTGCATTGACCTCTCCCTCACATGCATATTTTGTCGGAGTGCCCATGTTATGGCCTCAGAGGCGGAGGACCACTGAGTATGAGGGCCAACATAAACCCTCCTCCCCTCCTTAATTGGAAAAAGGGAGTTTTTCCCATGCGGACCCCGCTGTAAAGAAAATTAATGAAAAGAGGCCAATAACAAAGGAGGGCCATTGAGAGGGGACGTAAACCATGTCACTCTCCCCGTTCCATGGTCCTTCCATTGAAACTTCTGCACCTGATATGTAGCACTCCGTACAAATAAGGGCTTGAAACTCGCGGCGTAGCACCAGCGTCTTGATATGGCTTATAAACTTGCTGCTGCACGGCGCGGGCCTTAGATAACGATGGAAGAAGTTGGGATGCTCAGCTTCGGACGCCCATCATATTCGCCAACACAAGCGAAGGGCAGAACCGAGCCGGAGATTTCCCGCATTCTTCCATTCACAATCCTTCGTTGTCTTCGTTTCACTACGAACAAAACACACATAAACATTAATATAATTACATTAAAAATACTAAATAACAGCCCAGGGATGTTTTTATTTAACATTACCTGCTAAAAATGATAGTTTTATAATAAAATTTAGAAAAATTATACCAAGAAAATTTTTGCTATGACATGACAGTGACAAGACTGACGTATTGAATGCCATCAACAAACAACCATTTTTTTTTAATTAAGGCAAAGGTAAATTAATTGGCATTGACGTTACATCGCCCCTTTTATGCCAGAAAGATTGATAAATAAATCAATCACAAACCCCAATGAAAAAAAAAAACATTACCATAAAACAGAAATTTGGAGTCTGTGACATCTTTCTTTATCACAACAAAACTTACATCTCAGATACATTATAAGTATCTTAATTTAATCAAGATCTGAAACATAAAAGAATATTAACACAGAATATAATGGAAAAATTCTACGCAACGCAGAACAAAAACATGAAGAAAAAACATGCGTCATTGTCTCAAGATCAAACGCTTCATCCGATTAGGATGAACAACAAGTATGGGAGCAGATGAGAAACTTTTCACCACATAAGAATATCTTGAAATTCTTCTGACGACACGAAAAGGACCCTGGAAGAACCGCATTAATTTGACTGATCTACCTGTGATTCTCCTCGGTACAAAAATTAATACTTTGTCCCCTTCATTAAATAAAATTGGTTTAATTATTTTGTTATAGTTTCTTTCTTGCCTCACTTGTGCTTTCTTTATAATATTATTTACAGCTTTACGAACGAGCATTTTAGAAAATTCCTGCCTTTGAGACATATTCCCCAACAATCCAGTGCAATTTATATTCAAAGTTCTTTCTTCTTGTGTAGAATCTTCTCTTGCATGTAATAAGAGATAGGGTGACATGCCAGTGGAGCTCTGCTTGCTCGTATTGTAAGCGTGAACCACCAATGGAACAACCGCACACCAGTCACGTTGATTCGGCGAACAATATTTTGCTAACATGTCAGTGATAGTCCTGTTGAAGCGTTCCACTAGCCCATTGGTCTGCGGGTGAAAAGAAGTAGTATGGGTCAATTTAGCACCAAAAGATTCCACCGTTTCCTTCACAGCATGAGCGGTAAAGACAGTTCCTCTGTCAGTTAATATAGTCTGATAAAAATATCATCCGGAATTTTCGCTTTTGTTGCCAATTCTTGTAAGGCATAGAAATATTCGAGTAAATTCTCGTCATTAAGTTGTTGTCGGTTGTAAAATTTTTCTTGGAAATTAATTGAAGATTGGAATTCTTCCAATAGTAAATTTTTCAGGTCGGCAAAGGTCTTGCACTGAGATATAATTGTTTTATAAAAGGATAGCATTCCGCCCGGGACTTCGTTCCCGTGGGAATTCGAGAAAATTATGTAGCCTATGTCCATCCCGGATAAAGTAGCTTTTTAATGGTGAAAGAATTTTTCAAATCGGTCCAGTAGTTTCGGAGCCTATTAATTACAAACATACAAACATACAAAAATAGGTACAAATCTTTCCTCTTTATAATATTAGTGAAGATAAGACCGGACCTGCTAGTACAGACTGTATTATAATTAATTTGTGTTCGTCCTAGAGTTTTTTTAGGATGGACTGTGCCTCGAATTGGGCTAGAAACTCTTCAATAGAGTCATTTGTACCCGTGAACTTGGTCGACACATCCATATTAGAGTAGGTTAATTTTAAATTAATAAAATATTTTTTTTTAGGTTTACTTAGCTTATACTCCTGAGATCGGTTTTAGCGCCTGACACCACTTGCAAGATGTCTATTGGGGGGCGATTAATAAAAACAGCTGGATTGTTCTTCAATCACGGATATAATTAAAAAATAGTATTTTCTTCGTTACACAATCATTTACTTTTGTAACATATCCACAGTTATAAACTTGACACCGCTTATTAAGTGCTATTGCACGCCTATGCTCGAAATTACACTTATTCCGCGAGCTTACCACAAAGAATCCGCAAAGATCAAACAATGAATTCACAATGATCAAACACTGAATGGCGCAAGGCCAGATCTTCAATCATTTCGAATCATGACATCGAATACCATTTCAAACATTTGAAATTGATATTCGAATTATCTTCTTCGAAATGATCGAATGAGAAAGAAGTTGCGTTATGCCCGATCCTCCGTGAAGGTCTGCATACCACAATATCTAAGATATCGAGACTTATTTCAGCTTCCCCATTAATAGTTCGCCCATTCTGCACTTTTTTAACGAACCAAAACTAAATAGGTACTTAATACAGTGTTAATAAGAACAAAATTGATTAAGTATTCAGTCTTCAAATCTCAATTCGGCCCTGTCGGAGAAACTAAATGACATTATTCTATCTTCAGGATGTAACTTTTTGAAAACAATAAAACGGCTTATTTTATTTTTAAGCAAAGTAATCTATGGCTGTACAGCCGGTGTTTTCAATGCGTTTCTTATTTTTAAAGGCGGAAAACTCAATAGAAACTGACAATTGACATTTGTTTTATTAAAACCACTATGAATATGATCCATATAGGTTTGATCTATGGCTTTGATGTTATCACATGAAATAAGATGTACAGTGGCGTTCTTTAATGGAGTCATAGTTAAACTACTTAGCGCATTGCAATAGGGACTATGTTCCTATGAACATAGTTCAAACGATTTCTCACGCACACAAGCTTGTAGCCTCCTCTAAGAACATAATTTTGCTAAGCGACATCTCTTGGCTCCTTGGTGAAGTTTTTGTAGGACGCATTTACCCGACATTGCACTGTCCTCCACTCACCGCTGCTGTTGAGTCATATCAAACAATCGGTAATGTAAACATGACGTAGTGTATCTTTATTTTGTCGATCTTACTAGCGTTATGTATGGTCCAGCGGATAAGCACTGTCCTCGCAGGGAGAAAGGTAATCCAGCCGAGTAATTTCTTTTTGTAATTTATTTCTGTTTATTAAAGCATTAACAACTATTTTCACACATAATATTACATTAATAATAATAATGTTACATTATTGTATCAGTGATAAAGTATTTGAATAAAACAAATATGAAATTCGACTAGGTAATTTTATTTCCTACTAACAAAATCACATTTTTTTTCTGCAACTTGATCACTTACAGTTTTATTAAGGTTATAGCTTAAGAATTCGTTTTCGTGAAGAAAAAGTATTGAAGCTAAACATCAACAAAAATTAATATTCAACTAGCACTACAAGGCAGTAGATATATAGTTTATAATAACAAAAGCATAAGTTATAGATAAATATCACAATTTTACACATAACAATATTTAATTAAACTTGTTAAGCCTTAGAATCGATGAACTCCATTTATCTTCCGTATGAATCTATTATTTTCATACATTTGCACCACACGCTGATTCATAGATAACTCGCGATCGTCCACTGCGCGGCAGAGATTACACGTTACCCTCATTTCGTAATGATTCACCCATCCTTCACTAAAACCAAAATAACAATATAATATAATAAGGAACAAAAACTATGCACCACTAATAAAATGTATTACAATAGTTAAGCTTATCATTTAGATGATATGTTTACGTTCTCAAAATAAATAATAAATTTAAAAACTGTGTTAATATTAAGTAAACATTAGAATACTCACTGTAAGACCTGTCTCATTAGCAATTTGGGATATATTTTATCCTATATTGTGCAGCGCAACAATACACTGCCTCTCCTGCAAACTTATTATGTATTTGTATGCATGTCGAGAAAAGTAATCACAGTAAACTGCCGAGACGGTAAAAACACACGAGCACCTTCGCTTATGATCTAGCAATGACAAACAGGTTGCTCATGAACACCGAACCGAATGAATCTAAACTAACTTCATCGCATTCAATTTTTGTATGGTATGGTCTATGACTATAAAAATGTTTGAAAACCAAAACATATCTAACAAAACTTCGTAGCTATTAGGCGACAGTTGGGCTCGAACCCGCGCCTTGCTACAGCAGGCAGACAGTGTTTCCGCTGGGCCACCAAGGCTTTTGCTTTGGCTCGTGAAATTATGCTTGTTATCAGTGCAACAAGCTTAGTGGGGTATGCGTTATACGTCATTTGTGTCCATGTAGGAGTACACAAGCGGCCGCAAGCGACTTGTTTTCTGCGTTTTGTATTGACTATGCCTCCATATATGAACGTGATAGTACATTTGGATGTGTGGCCCTTAATCCTAGGATGAAAACTCCGAGAGATTCGCTCAGTGATGGATAAAAGACTTCATATTTGCATATTGAATTCATTTGTGACGCAATAATTCAAGAATTATTGGCAAAAAAGTATGGGCCACACAACCAAATGCCTGCGATTCTCAGTAATTAAAATAAGATGAACCAGTTGACGGAGCCCCAATTTTATCATTAACATCTACAGTGACTCATAAAAAAATCGGTTCTGGCTATAAATCAACCCAAAAAACCTAATACTTTGGAAAATATTTACATTTATTTATGGGCCACAGGATTACGTAGGGCCTACTTCATATCTGGTAAACCAGCAGCCCGAGATAAAAATTAACGACGCTGGCTCTATCACATATAATATGTGACAGCATAATAGCGGCAAAAATCTTCTTATGAAACTCTCATCAGAGAGAAAAACGTGAATCAAATTCTGAAGCATTTGGATGGGTGGATCACGTTCAAAACCTTCTGCTTCAGCCACTACTGCGTCACATAAGTTGCAAAGGTGTTACAAATGGAGACAATTTCTGTTACTGAAGTTGAGTATTAAAAAAAATGCAAAACATTCAGTATTTTAGGAGATATCGAGATTTCATTTTTGTATGGAAAATTCGTCAGGGTGACAATGACCTTCAGTAACGGAAATTCTCTTCATTTTTAACACCTTCGCAACTTATGTGACGCAGTATTGGCTGAAGCAGAAGGTTTTGAACGTGATCCACACATCCAAATGCTTCAGAATTTGATTCACGTTTTTCTCTCTGATGAGAGTTTCATAAGAAGATTTTTGCCGCTATATGCTGTCACATATTATATGTGACTAGCTTTCCGCCCGCAGCTTCGCCCGCGTGGACTACGGTTATATCGTGCCCAGTTGTGAGATAAAATGAAATCTATGTCCTTTCCCAAGGTCTAATCTATCTCTGTACCAAATTTCATCAAAACTGGTTCAGTATTTTAGGCGTGAAAGCGTAACAGACAGACGCGTACGATTGCTTTTAATCATAAAGTGCTATAGGGCCAAGCGCGGCCTTCGACGCGTTATTTATAGGCATAGGCAAAATATTAATTTAAATTAAATTCTGTAAAGGGCCCTATTTATCTATATTAAATGCACAATTGCACAATGTATTTAAGGTTCTTAATTGGATTAGGATTAATGCTGTATTGCTTAAAATCTCTGCGTAAATAAGTCATGCCTGAAAAAAAACTATTTTTTACATTTTTTTATATTTTAGATCTGTCAGCGCAATCAATATGTATGACCATACCAAATTTAAGCTCTGTAGTACCAAGGATCTAATATTAGTAAATATATTCTTATTATTCCCAACAACGCTTGGCACTTGGTCGACTATTATTCGCAAACTTAAAGGGCCAACTTATGTGTGATAGTTGTCCTTTTAATATTTTTGTATGTTCTATCACTGTGAGTTTTTTCACATTTTTAGAAATAGGCATTAAGTTGGTAGAGGGACACTTGTTTTTGACAAATAATTTTACTATAGAAATGAATTCTTCACAAACGGAGTGCTGAATCGAAAATCGATCTTAGTGAACTCCTTTCTTTTAAAAATCAATCCTACGATTCCCCCATAGATGAAATCATCGAATAAAAAAACAATTTGATATACATTAAAAAGTTACTACTCGTACAACAACTAACATGAATTTATAGTAACCCTATAATGACTACACAAATAACAAAACCATTGCACACTCTTTCAGGAGTCACTTAACCATAGTAAATATTAAATGAATATTGAAGTAAATATTGAATACATAATATTATGAACTAAAGATTTTTTTTGCATTTTGGATGATATGAAAAACACAACCACTATCTAGCTGCACCTCGATTATACTAATGGAATAATTTTCTCGATGATTATTGCAGAAATAACTTTAGTTTTGGCCTAAGTACAACAGAATAATACAACAGAATGGAAGTTAGTAAAGCGCGAGCGAAGCGAACGCGAAAATTGATTTTTTTTAGCGACAATATATTAGCGACAATTATTATTGTTTTATATTATTGTTTTTTTAGCGATAATATTATTGTTAAGAATAATAATTAATGCGCGAAATTTTTTTTGACTATATTATTGTTTTAGGAATAATATCAAATGGCTGCTTTTCAAACGTGGAACCTTTTATGGTAGCCAGTTTGGATTAAAGTAAACTTCGTCGTATATGCTACCTTCGTAAATTATTCCACATTTTTTTAATTATAAAAATTAATGTTTCGCAAACGGATTGCTGAATCGAAAAACGTTCGTAGGAATCGCCTTCTATCACTCAATGATATCTGCGCGACGAAAAAAAAAAACCATCGCCCTTTCGCGTGTATGGGAAAGATCCAAATTTTTTTTCCATCATTTTTTTTTAAGATCTGTTAGCGCAATCAATATGTATGACCATACCAAATATCAGCTCTGTAGTACCAAGGATCTAATATTAGTAAATATATTCTTATTACTCCCAACAACGTTTGGGACTTGGTTGACTATTACTCGCAAACTTGAACGGCAAACTTATGTGTGATAGTTTCCTTTTAATTTTGTCGTATATTCTACTACGGTGAATTTTTTCATATTTTCAA
This sequence comes from Aproaerema taeniolella, assembly GCA_949987775.1. Classification (NCBI taxonomy): domain Eukaryota; kingdom Metazoa; phylum Arthropoda; class Insecta; order Lepidoptera; family Gelechiidae; genus Aproaerema; species Aproaerema taeniolella. Next base: position 15,498,225 of record OX465266.1, on the reverse strand, counting down.
AAATTTGAAAAACTTATATTCTTTAATTTGTTTAAAAGATACGCAATTTATGTACGTCCATTATGGTTTTTCTCAATATACACTTTAAACAGCCATTTCAGGGTTCAAATTTCAAAAAATCCTTTCTTATTCCTTGCCTAAATGTAAAGTATACCTTTTAGTAGAATTTCAGTTCGCTAAGTCCAATGGCTTCAGCTGGGCGATGATAAATCAGTAACTGATTCAGAACCTTGCATTTTTAATTTTATTTTACCCAAAACCTAAGGACGATTTCCTTAGGGGATGATTTTAGAAAAATCGCGAAAAATATGTCCTTTTATTTGCTTTAAGGTATATCTTTACGAAGTTTTGAGCCAAAATGCCCGAAAATTTTTTTTTCTTCATACAAACTTTTAAGCCCCATTCCACCCTGTTATGGCTTGAATTTCGAAAAATCCTTTCTTAGTGGTTGCCTACTTTATAAAAGACACCTTTTTGTCAAACTTCAGCTATCTATGTTTATGGGTTTGGGCTGGGCGTTGATCAATCTGTGAGTAATTAAAGACCTTGCAATTTACTTTATTTCAACCCATTTATACCCCTTAGGGAATGATTTTCGAAAAATTGCGAAAAACGTGTCCGTTTATTATCCGCTAGGTATATCTTGACGAAGTTTTGAGTAAAAATGTCCAAAAAAATACTTTTCCCCATACAAACTTTAAACCTCAATTTCACCACCTTAGGGGTTAAATTTCGAAAAATTATTTCTTGATGCTTGTATACGTCATAAAAGACACCGTTTCGCCAAATTTTAGCTTTCTAGATCTAAGGGTTTGGGCTGGGCTTTGACCAATCAGTAAGTAATTCAGGACCTTGCAATTTAATTTAATTTAACCCATTTGTACCCCTTAGGGGTGATTTTCGAAAAATAATGTCCGTTTGTTTGCTTTAAGGTATATCTTAACGAAGTTTTGAGTCAAAATGTCCAAAAAAATATTTTTCCCCATACAAACTTTGAGTCCCCATTTCACCCCCTTAGGGGTTGAGTTTCTAAAAATCCTTTCTAAGTGGTTGCCTACTTTATAAAAGACACCTTTTTGTTAAACTTCAGCTTTCTAGGTCTAAGAGTTTGGGCTGGGCGTTGATCAATTAGTAAGTAATTCAGGATTTTTTTTTCGTCTTAATTCGGATGATTTTGTTCGTCTTAATTTATTTGTTCCATTAGGTACTGATAGGTTCAAACTAATACATTTACATCCTCCATTTATCTCCATGGGGGTTGAATTTATCAAAATCCTATTTAAGCGAACGTCTTCATCATAGTAGCTCCAATCTTTAATTTCAGTTCAATCAGTCGAAAATCTAAGAAGATTTACACAAAATCTAAGAAGATTATATTTTATCCCCTTAGGGGTGGAATTTATCTCCCTTTAGGGGTTGAACTTATCAAAATCCATTCTTACAGGATGCCTACGTCATAGTAGCTTTATGCATGCAAAGTCTCAACCCGATCGGTTTAAAATTGACAAAGTTTCATACAAACTTTTATTCCCTATTTCATCCCCTTGGGGAAATAATTAATCAAAATCCTTCCTCAGTGAATGCCTACGTCATAACATCTACCGGCATGCCAAATTTCAGCCCGATCCGTCTAGTGGTTTGGGCTGTGCGTTGATAGATCACTATGTCAGTCAGTCACCTTTGATTTTTATATATTTAGATAGAGCCAGCGTCGTTAATTTTTATCTCAGGCTGCTGGTTTACCAAATATGAAGTGGGCCCTACGTAATCCTGTGGCCCATAAATGAATGTAAATATTTTCCAAAGTATTAGGTTTTTTGGGTTGATTTATAGCCAGAACCGATTTTTTTATGAGTCACTGTAGATGTTAAATGATAAAATTGGGGCTCCGTCAACCGGTTCATCTTATTTTCATTACTGAGAATCGAAGGCATTTGGTTGTGTGGCCCATACTTTTTTGCCAATAATTCTTGAACTATTGCGTCACAAATGATTTCAATATGCAAACATGAATTTTTTTATCCATCACTGAGCGAATCTCTCGGAGTTTTCATCCTAGGATTAAGGGCCGCACATCTAAATGTACATGAAATAAGAGCTATTTATTGATTTTAGCGTAGTATAGTGTATATAGTTAAGCCATGGATAAATATAATAATATATTACTATTCTATAAGTTTCTTAGTTTGGATCAAGCATTGACATCTTTGCTTATTTCTACAAATTTCCATTGAAGGGAAAAGCTTAGTCATTTCTAACTTAAATTTAAATTTGTGTTGAATCATGCTGTCATAGATGACCTGTTTTAGAAACTTTTTTTCCACTGAAAATCAAAAATAAATCCGTAATCAGCACTTAGGAATTCGTGTGTCTTTTATTGTACTTACCTAAGTAATAGGTCTTTCAACACATAATTTTCGTAAATTTTTTACTCCACATATTTTTATTATATCAAAATTGATTTTCTATACAAAATCTTTACGTTTTTCACAGAAACGCGAAATACAATATTAACCACTTTTTGTGAGATTGTTAAGACAACATAAAACTTGTTAAAGAAGTTTTAGAGGCACCACTAAAGGAGTCTCAAGTGTTGAGTTAAGTGTTGATTGTGTATCTCTCTCACTATTAAAATAACAAAAACGACTGCTACTTAAGTATAGATCAGAGTCTGAGTCGCGTTCTGTAATACGGACCTTAATCTATCAAAAGCAGCAAGTGTAACAATGGTATAGAAAATATAAGCGATAGAGGAAACAACTATGTTTGAGCTTTGTTTTCAGACCCAAAGTAATGTATTAAGTATCAACCTAATATGAAATAGTTAGCCAAGTTTTCAAGTAAAAAATATTTTTAGAAATTGCTGTTCCTTAGTTATCAATAAACGAAAATATGAACGAAATTGTTGCTTTTAATAAAAAAACGGCAATTCATGTATCTGTAGTTGTGTCAGTGTTCAAATTTGGTCTATAAAGTCTGTAAGGTATATATAGTCTGTAAGGTATTTATCTATGGGCCTTAGATGCCTGATAATAAATGATTTTATTATTATTATTATAAAAATACATACAACACGCAGACGAAGTTGCGGGCATCAGCTAGTTTGAATATAAAAGTTACAGACACACACACACACACACACACACACACGCACACTCACACAACAAATACGCAGCACACATACGGTGTACTAGATATAGATATATTCTGTTAAAATTTGTTAAGAGTATTAGTAATATTATTTTTGGTGATATAAAAATTTATTTTTTGTTGTACAATGATGAGCGGACACAGGCATTACATTTGCCTAAAGGGTGACTCCATTCTACCTTGTAGGTATTGTAATCATTTTTGAAATAAATAATTTTGTATTTTATTTTTGTAACATTCGGCCATCCGACATAGTGCAACCTCCTGGTGCACTAGCCGTGTCAATCAGTCAGTTTTTAAGTAACTCATTTATTTTAAATACCTTGATTATCATATTATTTTTAGATCGAGTACTAAACAGTAAAATAGTGAACTTTAGACTTGAAAATTAAATGAAACTAAGTCACATTCCAAAAAGGTGAGTTTGCAAATTTAAAAAAACATGGCTTGACATTAAAATTAAAAAGTTAAATTGATAAACATTTTCAAAATAAACGTCTTAATAATTATATTTACTAAATAAAGTCTAACTTAAAAGTAAAAAAAAAACCTAATAAGACAAATTAACAACAACAACAAGTTAAATATTGAATGCCGCAGAGTGTGACAAACCCAAACTATAGCTTGGAGCAATCTGAATTTAAAGTTTGATTAATCTTAATCAGACTCATCTGACTTATCCCAGTGATAGAATTAAAGTAAATAATGTTATCTCAATGTGTAAATTTCAAGATTTGATGAATAATAATTTGTCAAAGTATAATCACTCTATTTTAAAAAAGGGAACCAGTTTAGGTATCTAGTATACTATTATATGTATAATTATTCAATGTCAAGTCAACCCTACAAAATTGCCAAACTGTCTCGGATCAAATGTTCCTACACAAACTTATGAATGCTTGGTTAAAATTTAATGACATTCAACATGATCAGATTCATCGTTCCATTTGAGTATCCCTTGTACAAGTATCATTTGCCCAAAAATTTTAGCCTGTCTTAATAACAACAAATTTAGCTTACACAATCCCATTTCAAGAATCTGCTAGATTTAAGCTAAGTATCTTAAATTATTATTACAAAAGTTCAGAATGTTAACCACAGTATAAAACCACACTATTTAACAGTTTTTTTGTATACAATTAATTTTGCATCGACAGACTTGATGTCCGTGCCCTCGTCTTGTTACATTTAATATTATTATTACATATTTAACCTTTTTAACACATTTACTCTCCATATGAGTTTACAATTAATACACTTAAAATACTAAAATATAAATATTTTACAAAAATAAAAACACCATCTACCTAAGCCAGGGGTGGTTTCTGCCTATTGTCTCCAGTCCTTAAAGCATCGATAAAAACCGTATCCCGATTTTTTATGGCCATTTTTAGGTTGTAATCAATCACCTGAAAAAGCATTTTGGCTTCAACGCTGAGGCCCTGAGCTGAGTTTGAACATCTCTCTTGATTATGTTTATAATTATATATGTAGCATATATGTTATTTATATGTATTTGTAGTATATTTTCATTATAGTATAAACTTATACATAATATAATATTCGTTTTTATAATTATAATATAATTTTAAATAAGTACCAACTTACAGACTGATATGTTTTTCTTTTTTTTTTCTTTTTTTTTGTGTACAAAAATAATTAATTTGTCATTACGCCGAATAGTACTGTGTTCTTTTATATACTCTTACTAGGTTGACTGGAAGAAATCCCCTCGTGGGATAATAAATCGCCTTTGTAAACTTCTTATTACTGTAAACTTGTTATCCTCTGTATTATCATTGTACAATAAAGAATAAATACATACATACATACAAACATATACACCTTTCCTCGGCCCGCCGCCTCTGTTTCTTTAATAAAACTTCCTATCGCATCATTACCGTCATCTGCGTAATACACGCAGCTGACGGTATGGCACGATAAGGCCACCACTGCATGTGGGATGCTGATGTGTAGCTCTTGTCTAGTTGTTACGGTACGGACAATTACCACGTTTTCGTATGTTAAACCCTATGCTTCATGTATAGTGAGGACGCGTGATCCGGTTCCCGACCCGTATCCTTGGCATTTTAGGGCATCCTTTTCTGCCTGTGTGTGAACAAGGTACAAGGTTTCGGGTTGGGTTCCATTGATCTGTGCGCCCGTATACATTTCATGTTTCAGGGAGTGTGCACAAGATTTCGACGAGTAGATGCCGCTGTAGACTTCTCTAAGAGCAAATGCTACGTCGAGTGGGTTTGTATGGGTGCACAATAGCTCTTGCGTGATGTGACTTATTGAGTCAGGACGGGTGTATTTCATAGGAAAGAGATTGTAGAGGTCAATATATGGTAGTTGGTTTATGTCATAGATGAGAAACAACTCGCTTGCTCTCGTGATCACAGCCGCCATTATGACAGCTCCAAAGTGGCTCTTGAGTGCTTCATCTACCATGAGTCTCTTGTATCTCTTTCTGTTCGGCTCATTGAGGCCTATTACAAGAACTGATGCAAGAGTACGAACCTTGGTTCTGACGTCGGCTCCTACATGACTCGCAAGTTTGTCCCTCAGGTCTTTCGCTGCTTTGGTTGTGTTTGTAACTACCAGGTCTAATTTAGTATCAAAGCGGTTTAAAATCCAAGTTGTTTTTCCGCATCCAGGAACTCCATTTATCCACGATATTTTTGGGATCTCCCAGGAATTTAAGTTTTCGCCGCCCGAAACATCCTTCGAAACCGCGTCAGCCATTTGAAGGATCCTGTCATCTAGCATGTCCTTCGTGCATCGGGCTGTGACGACTATAGGATTATCTGGAGGGGTTTCGAACGTTATTGTGCCTGTGCGGCGAGTCACTTCCTCGTTGAGAGTCACAAAGCCACTAGTTTTGTTGTATGCGGCCATGTGTGGACTCATTTCTTTGCCTTTTAGAACTTGGAAGGTGTCATTGCTGTAAACAGTTGCATCCGCTTCCTCGGGTTTCACCTTTAGCAAATCTTCATTTCCTAACCTGAAAGATTGCAAGATATTTTCGCTTTTGTGATTGCTAGGAACTCAAGGAATGCGTTTACCATGTGGTCACGAAGAGTCACTGCTTGCCTGAGAGAGGGCGGTTCTACTTGTCCCATATCAGCTTTTGTTCGGTTGGATGGGGCGTTTGGTGGCTGCTTTTTGGGGATGATTTTTGTAAATCTCTTAACGGCTGCTTCCTGTTCTTCTGCAGTGATTATCTTTCTAGTGTTCTTCTTCAGGGTGCCAGAATTTGTCTGCAGCTGCATTTAGTACATCTAGAAGGTCAGCCCTTGCTTTTGCCCTTAGTTTGATTTTGAGATCCCCTTTTTGCTTTTGCTGCCTTAAATGGTTTGCAACGGCTATCTTTTGTTGTAGCCTTTCAGATCCACTAAATGATGCCGCAATGGGATGCCTCCAGATGTCAGTGATATTGATAGATGTCTTAATATTGGGTGTGTGTGGTAAGAGGAAGTTGAGGTTTTCACCTCTATCTTCGTACATAACTACCTCGTATACTTCTGAGGCTCTCATACACCCCATAATCAGACACTTCCCCTTTGACCTGTCCAGCCACCATTGCGTCAACAATTATTTTTCGGGATGTTACCAGGGCATCATTGCTTCCATCTCTTAGTTTCTCTTAGACCGCACAAGTCGCCATTTATGGTTCCCTGCTTTTATGCTCGTTTTTATGCTGTTCAATGCCTTGCGTTTCATGCTCGTTTTGAAATTGCTGCCATTTAATAGAGCTGCGAGACCTGGTGATATCGTAACATTACCTCGAGCTGCGACGCAGCAAAAGCTTATGCCCAGCCTCTCGGTGTTATTGTCCATGAACAGAGCCACTCCACGAATCCTAAGCCTTGGTACACCGTGCTCTCCGTACGTAAGCAATAGGCTTGCGGTGTTGCTTTGGCTGTCTGTCATTTCTCCTGCAGGGATAAGATTAGCTTGCGTGACTTAAACATTTGAGAGGGGCGTTTGGATAGGAGGGTGCCTCGGTGCTATTTGGGTAATAGTGCTGTTGCGTTTGGTGGCAATACGGAAAATTGTCTCCGCTTACGCGAGGAAATGGTGTCTTTTATCAGCATTAGCTACAATTTCGTGCAAAGCTTATTTGTTTTATGTAGTATCCATACTGATTTCAACGTCTATTCTGGCAGCTGCAAAGCGTGGGAAATCTAGTAATATGTGCCACACAGACTCGCTTACGCCGGGATCACACTCGCATCCAGGACTGTCCTTTAATTTGAACCGATGTAAGTACTCCGCGATCCCTCCGTGACCTGTCAGAACCTGCACTTGTATGGGTGTCAGTTTCGTTGACCTCACTATACGGTACGCCTCAGTGACATACGGGATGAACGTTTTTGTGACCGACCCTGTGCTCAATGTTTAATATCTGTCCTGCCATTTGCGGACTGATTCTTCTCGGATCTTTTTCTTGACAAATGACAGGGGGACTTTGTCGTAATCTGGAGTGTTTACCAATTTTAGTGCACCCGCCTTGGCAAGCTCATCTGCCCGTTCGTTCCCCGCAGTGCCAATGCGAGCTCTCAACCAGAAAAACCGTACCTCTTGTAGTATTCTTCTCTTCCTGTATTTTAGTTAGTTTCTATTTCTTGTTTTATTTGTTTACATTGTATTTTGCATTGTCACAGCGGTCATGTCATTAGTCTGTCATATAGCCGTTGACATTGGATTCTATGTCTTTGGTTACTCTCTGCCTTTGGTTGATGGCATCATTCCTTGTCGTTGGCGTCTAAACCATTGACATAGAATGATGGTTCAACCGTGTTTCATATTGTCTTTGGTATTTGCCACCTATTCTTGTCAATCTTGACTTCTATTTGAATTTGAAATCAAAATTGGAAATCGTGAGTTTCGCGAACGATTTTCTGCTTACCTTTTGACGGCTGAATTTTAAAAGGTCAGTCTTCCTTCATCTCTCACGTGAGATAGAAGGACAGGACAGCTACCTTACTGTCTCAAGGCCTCCCTGGGCCGCAGCACGGCCCAGGGACTTTGCCCAGGCGCGAACCCTACGCTACAACAATACTCGACCCTAAAGTGGTAGGCGCGTGTGACCTACGCTACAACAATACTCGACCCTAAAGTGGTAGGCGCGTGTGACCTACGCTACAATAGTACTCAACACCTAGTATTTTACACAGTTCCCTCTTTTACCACTGCACCTCGCGTGGGGCTCTCAAAAACTCCAGCCTCCTCGTACCTCCGGCTGGAAGCCGTGAGGGCAGTCCTATCCTGCCTCCGGCGAGGAGCCGTGAGGGCAGTCCTATCCTGCCTCCGGCGAGGAGCCGCGAGGGCAGCCTTCTCTTGCTTCCGGCGTGGGCCGTGAGATCTGCTGCAGACACCACCTCGAGCGCCGAGTAACCGGCGTAACACCATCAAGACCTCGCTCTCCTGGCTTCAGCTACGTCGTCCTACTTAAGTCAAACTCTTGTTTTCCCTCAGCTACCTATAACTCGCCAGTGACGTTAGGGAGGCAGGACCCAAATTTGTAATATTAGGCTCTATATATAATACATCTGTTCTCTTGTATCTACTCTCTTTCTCTACTACCTCTAACCTTTCACTCGACCTTTCCCTACCTACGTCTAGGGTCTTATATCTATAGGACCCTCGACGTAGCCTACCTCGACTACTGTTCACTAGGTCCTTACGGCTCTGCTGTAAGGCTTAGTGTAACATGACACTCTCGCCTCTCATCTCTGATCTCCTTAATGTTGTCTTTAATGCATTTTGCAGTACTTATTTATATAATTGTATAGCTAGGCGAAATTAGAGGAGGCCAGGTGTGTCTCTTACATAGTGACAGAGGAGGCCAGGTGTGTCTCTTGATTGGTGATAGAGGAGGCCAGGTGTGTCTCTTGATTAGTGATAGATGAGACTAAGTGTGTCTCTTGCTTAGTGACAGACGAGATTAAGGTGTCTCTTGCTTAGTGATAGACGAGACTAAGTGTGTCTCATGTTTTGTGATAGTGAAGACTAAGTGTGTCTCTTGCTTAGTGATATTCGAGACTAAGTGCGTCTCTTGCTTGGTGATAGACGAGACTAAGTGTGTCTCATGCTTTGTGATATAGGAGACTAAGTGTGTCTCTTGCTTAGTAATAAGGGACTAAGTGTGTCTCTTAGTAAAAAGGGACTAAGTATGTCTCTTAGTTAGTAATGAGGGACTGAGCGTGTCTCTTAGTAAGTAATAAGGGGCTTAGTATGCCTCTTCCTCTTAGGTTTAAAAGAGTTACGTGTGTCTCTTATTTATCCGATAAATATAGCCAAATAAGCAGTGAAATTACGTAATCAGTATATAAAAATGGGAAGTAGTACTTTTAGTTTAACCCTCTCTATGCTGGAGTAAGCTCAGTTAGTTGAATGAAGTTGGTCCTGTGTGCCATTTAAGATTGGCCACGTGCGCCAGTGAAAACAGTCAGTTTCTTAGTTGATTAAAGACTCAATTTGTCCTCAAGACTTTAAAACGACGCGCAATTCAACGATACTTATTACTATCATCATCATCATCATCATATCAGCCTATTGCAGTCCACTGCTGAACATAGGCCTTATTATTACTATAATCACTATAAATTCATACTGTCACAGAATTTGTTGTCACTACATTAAACAAGAAAGTACGTACTGACAGATATATCGTTTGTGACAAGAATAGTAATATCAGCGAATCTAGGTCAATAAACTTATACTTAGCTTGATTGAGATTGTACGAGTTAAATGATGTCCTTGTTACGAGTATACTTTCGTTTGGGAACAGAATGAGTAGCTACTTTAGTATAATACCCGCAGTACAAAAAAAAACGATTGTTATAAGCAGCTATGATACTTACTCAGTCAGTTTACTGTTTGAATGAGTTTAGTTACTACTTTAGGCTTACAAGATCTTGAAAGTCTTCAGGTCAGCTATTGGAATGGATATCTACTCAGAGGAGTGTATGATTTCAGAGTATAACCTGCCCAATGTAAGGTGAGATGAACGCGGCGATGACGATATATCAATGAGGAACGGAGGTTTCTCAATAAGTTACCCAATGAAAAAAAAGCACGCAAAGGAGGGAACATGCGCAGTCATTGGCTTACTTTAAAGAAAACTAGCGGAAGTTATCGTTTTATCAGAGTTTTGGTAATAATCAGCATTAAAGAGATAGACTAAGTTTGATGCCCAATTTTGTTCGTTAAAGAAAAAAAAAGATCTAGCTTAACAAGGATATTTAAAAGAAGAGTTGTACTTTAGTTCAGTTTATTACGTAGGTTTCTTGTCATCTATTTTATATGTTTACCTAACTAAATTTCATCAAATACGAAATTGGTATAATTATGCTTTATCTTTAATAGTTCTATTGTAAACAAAGCTGATATATTGTGATTTCAACGATAAGTCACAACGTAAATGTACTATTTTTTTATATATTTTTAGTATTGTCAATAAATATGTTAAGAATTGCTCATGCGGCCGGTTTGGTCAAGTGGTAATGGCGCTGCCTCTTGCTCATGCGGCCTGGGTTCGATTCCCAGTCGGGGCAAACATTTGTGTAAAAAGAAGATGTTTGTTCTTGGGTCATGTGTGTTTATGTCTTGTCTTTATGTATGTCCCGAGGGACCCACGACACAAGGGAAAACCTTGACGTGGGCCTTTGAGTGTATAACGTTAATTTAATTTAATTTATCCGACCATTTTTACTATTTTATTGTTTACTGGTTGCAACAACATTCATCTTTTGTGAAGACCTTTAGTTTGCAGTTTTAGCCGTGTAAACATTAAGAGTTGCATTTGAGTTAAAAATCAGTATATCTCACGTTTCACAATATCTTTGTACAACACTTTACTGAGTTAGTAGTACTGCATAGCTAGCATAGCCCGCGACGAACTCACGCTTCGCGTTCCTTGGATGACGGTGATATTACACTAGGGACACAGGTAATATTACTTAGGGCACTGCCCAAGGCTTGCTCGCCCTCTGGCGTTGTAAATTCGATATCTGAATGCGACGCATTACACTAAGAAGCACGTTGAGCTTGAGCTGTTATTGAAGTCAATTATTACAGTAGAATATTTACGTAGAATAAAGGAGTATGTATACCGAGCATAGCAGAAAATTATCTTCAGAATAAGTCTTTTAGTTCAAGAGTATAATGTAACATTGTCAAATCAAACTGATGCACCACTCATTTAAACTACATTCCAATCTATGTGACATCCAATAACGCATTCTAAACTGTTTTAAAACTACATTTAAAATTAGTTTCGGATGAGATTAATGATTTTGTTAATTTGTCTTTCATAACTTGGCCGAATAGTTTGACAAAAAATAAAACCCGTAAGCTTATAACAACACGAATGGTCATTTTCTGTCACATCTAATGTTATCGGTATATAATTGATGTAGATTTTACTAAAACTATTTTAAATTTATGTCTTTGCGACGTTGGAAATGTGTTACTTGTTCAATGAATTGCAGTCATCTGATTGCGTATTACAATGTCATAATTATTACTTAGTTTTTTTTTACGAGTCTAGGATATAATATTTGGGACCAACTGAAACCACTCGACAACCATACGGATTACATGTTAGTGTATGCCGTTTGGCAAACTAAGTTAAATGCTTTTCTCAACCATCTTTTTTAATACGAAATTAAAAGTGGGTAATAATGCAAACAAAAATTCAAATGTTAAGTGATATTGAACACATTTCAAGTCTGCCTTTTCCAGTAACACATAACATTACGAATATAAAGGTGATAGTAAGTATTGCGTTCATAACAATCCGTAGTGTAACCAAAACTGCACAAAAATTAACCCTCTAATGACATACTACTCAATGGCTACTACTCAATGTTCATACTCAAAACGCTAGGTGGCGGAACGTGTATTCCAAAACGCGGTATCAAAGTATAAGACCACAGTATAAGATCGACCACAGTATAAGTGCTACAGTGTTAGTGAGAATTCAGTTAATAAGTTTGCAGGTTGAAATTAAATGAGGTCAACAAATTTCTTTCAAGTTGTTGAACTTCTTGTTGTCAATGAATGATTGTGAAACATGTGGTGTTTTCAAATTTCAAATATATTTATTGCAATTTTGCAATGACGATTTTAATGCCAGTCAAGTTTCAGCATTACTGAACTATGTTCCTTAATAATAATTTAGAAGCAAAATTATAAAATTTAATTATGAATAAATTCTTTTAACGTGCAAAGACTTTTATAAATTATCTCCCACACGACCCAGAGACCTGTAAGAATTTTTATTTTGAATTTGTGATTGATTTGAGTTAGCACATTACTATACTAGGCGTAAAAGTTTCTAAGAGGTACCTATATATATCTGTTACAGAAATGTAAACAGAAGAGCACCTTATAAGTTATCAACTTTTTCTTATTTGTACGAAGCTCTTTACAAAAAAAATGCAAATAAAACGATAAAAAAACTAGATCACATCACCAGGAAGATTAATTTGCTTCGGTACTGTACTGATCCCCACCTGCATTAAATAGAGGTGGATACTCTATACTTACGGCTGTGATGTCTAGGGTCCTACGTTGTGAATTACTTTTAGGATTCTCACAGGTACAAGCAATTTAAAAGCGGGTTTCAGACTTAGAGAGGAATTAAAAGCAAAATCAAGATTAAAACAAAGTTTAATGTGCTTCACATAGTCCAATAAATTACATTTTGACATATTGACACAAAAGGATTAATCTCTTGATTATTCCATTCGAAGCAGGATGAGAGCCGAAGGCTGGGACAACGAGTAGAATACCTAGACAGAAAGATTAATATAAGCCCAGGGCATCATTTGGGAGTTCCCCGTTCTAGGGCCCCCAGCCACGCCCCGGAACCTGTCGACGGCGCTCCAAATGACGAGATCCGTCGCCTTGGGGTGACCAACCCGGGGAGACTGTTCGAGTCGGGCTTCTTGTAGGATCTCCTAGAATCGTTATGTTCTCTGAGCGACAAAATCCTCAGCTAATACTAGGCCAAACATCGCGCTTTCCTATTTCTCCTGTGAGTGGATTAGACTCTGAACTATAAAGCCAAGTGTCAGAAAGGAAAACCGAATAGTCGCAATCTCTCCTCCCCGCGAAACCTAGGAGCCGTCGCCTGCAGCGCGTCCTTGTATTACCGCAGACTACAGACCCTACGACTGACTACCGAAGTAGTCAGCTGTGACCACGTATACGGGTAGGACAGTATTCCTTGGGGTGGTATTATAAAGCTAACCCCCCCAATTGGACTGAACAACCCCCGCACGCGGTGACCACGTGTCTGCTACTGACAAGCCCTCCCCTAGCGCCTCGATGAACGAGACCGCGCAACCCCAAGGATAATTTAGCAAATGAGAAGACTGCTCAGCTACATCGTTCAGAGTAGGGTGTGTAGTCTGTAGAGGTACTTTGTTCAGTGGTTGTGAGGGGCATCTCCTGGTTTCCGTAGGTCAACTGTAAAGCAAGAGGGAGCCTACGAAAGCAAACTAAAATCTGACGTTTGCCGCCGATGGTCATCCGTCTTTTGTCGCTACTCGTGTATTGTGCTACACTAATAGCAGCGACTATTCGACATCGGACAGCACAGAGTACGGACGTGTGCAAAATGCAGTTAATTTATTAATTTATTTCCAATTAGTGACCTAGTTTTTTTACGAACGGCTTATTCGTGCAAAAACAGCAATAATATTAGTTTAAATAATATAATAGGTACTTATTTTGAATTCTATTGTGATGTGTTGAAAAAATTAAGTGGAAAGTGAAAAATGGAAAACAGCCCATTTAACCGGAGCGGCCTAACCCGCCGCACCCCCCCGCCCTCGACGCCGCCGCCTCCCTCTCCGCCGCCAGAAGAGGAAATGCCTGAGGTGAATATAGTAAGGACCACCGAGGTTCAGAACTGGATGGGGACGATTGACCGCTACCTAAATGACATCTGTACTACTATAGCAGAAGGTAAATTGAACTCGGAGCAGAAGCTAAAAATATCAAGTTTATGCCGGAAAGTTGGACACGCGACCTCACAAATGGCCGTCCTTTATCAGTCCCTTAGCAAAAACGCGCTCTTAGCATATACCAACCGTGAGTACCTTAAAGAAAACCGAACTCTAATTTCCGACCTTACTGAAGATGTGATACAGACCATAAAAGAAAATTGCCCTAGAACTACTACAGAAAAAAACACATTCGCAGATATGGTTAAGAAGGGTTCCAACAATTTCATACGCCCATCTAATCTTAGCTCGGTAGCAATTTACCCCACAGACGAAATAAAAACAAGCAATGAAACAAAAGAACTGGTTCAAAAAATTATTTCGCCCGGTGACATAAAGATACAAGTCCGAGGTGTTCGCAAGACAACCAAGGGAGGCGTCATTATTAGCACTGAGTCCCAGGTGGACATTGAAAAGTTGAAATCTACAGTCGAGAAATCTACCTCCGAACTTAGAGTAGATGAGCCCTACAAACGAAAACCAAGGGTAATAGTGATAGGAGTACCATCTTCCTTGCCGGATAACGAAGTATTTAAGTGTATCTACGACCAAAACCTTGCAGAAAAGATTCCCCTGACAAGAGAATCATTCCTGGCCTCTACTAAGTTAAGCCATAAATCTGGCAAGAAGAACGCCGAGACCTGCAACTTTATAATAGAGGTGCCAGCTGGTATTCGTAAAGCACTCATTGTTCAAGATCGAGTGTTTATTAACTGGTCATCGTGTCCTATACGCGATTTTACGCTGGTCACAAGGTGCTTTAAGTGCCACCAATATGGGCACGCGTCAAAAACGTGCAGAGAAACGGTTTCCACATGTGGCCACTGTGGAAACAAAGGTCATAAAGCTGAGGAGTGCACCAAGAAAAGTGAGCCACCAAAATGTGCAACATGTGTTCGGTATGGAAAACCGAGTGGACACAAAACAGGTGACATAGAGTGCCCAGCAAAGAAATACGCTGAATATAGATATATTAATTCTATTAATTATGACGGCGCCTAAGAGCGCCATCTGTATAGTTTATTTTTAGCAGTAAGTGACTAATATTTTTATTTATTATGGACTGTAATATAATTAACGAATTAGATAATATCTCTGTTTCCATACCAAAGATGTGTGATGTTGAGGGATGCAAACAATATCTGTCATCCAATCCTAAGTCATTAACAGTACTAACCCAAAACATTCGTAGCATTTATAAGAACATAGATGGATTAAACGTTTTTATACACAGGCTTGACTATGAGTGTGACGTGATAATACTAACAGAGTGCTGGCTGTCAGACCGTAATGGAAACCTACCAGTTATGACTGACTACAACATGTTTTACAGCAAAGTTACGTTCAACCAAAACGACGGGGTTGTTGTTTTCGTAAAAAAGTCTATACAAAAAGTTACTGTTGAGGAACCAAGTTGTAAGGACTGCAATTGTCTTTTCATAAAAATAGGTAATAATCTAGCGATAATAGGCATGTACAGGCCACCAGCTTTCAAAAATCTTAACATTTTTACCAATTACCTAGATAAAACTCTCCAGTCTCTGTCATCATTTAAGAATATCATTCTAACCGGTGATATTAATATAAATATTCGCCCGGAATGTAGTGACGCAGGAAGTCAGGATTACCTGAACCTGTGCTCATTTCACGGGCTCCTTCCAGCGCATACTTTTCCAACACATCAAAGCGGCTCTTGTCTGGATCACGTCATGCTCAAAAGTAGCTTACCCTCCATTACCCTTGTTACTAACTCAACAATTACAGATCACTCAGCTGTCCTACTAAACTTAAATATAAGCGTTCCTAAGCATTATAGCCCTACTACAAAATCTAAATTAAACATGAGTAAATTGGAAGACGATTTATGCAAAATTTGTTTTGACCCAGTTTACGAAACCGCCGATGTTGACACTTCAATGTTATACCTAGTAACAAATGTGCAGCAGGCAATATTACGCAATACTACACAGGTCAAAGTAAGTAGAAGAAATCAAAACATTAAGCCTTGGATCACACCCGGTCTCCTCCGTTGTATTAGACATAGAGACAATTTACACAAGAAATCAAAATCATCCCCGGGAAATGTCATTCTCCTAACGTCATTTAAGAGATACAGAAACTTCTGCAATAATATTCTAAGAAAGGCAAAATTAGATCACAATAAAAATGAGTTACAAAAGGCTGGAAAGACTAGTAAATTAATTTGGAAACATATTAAAAATATTACTTTTATGACTAAAAATAAGGAATCCTCTTCGAATTTGCTCATGACACATTCATCCCCCTTTTTGTCTGTTAACAGTGCTAACAATTTCTTTGTTAATGTGGGTAAAAACCTTGCTAAACAGATACCTAGTCAAACCAGCTGTAAC
The DNA here is from genome assembly GCA_949987775.1 of Aproaerema taeniolella. NCBI lineage: Eukaryota > Metazoa > Arthropoda > Insecta > Lepidoptera > Gelechiidae > Aproaerema > Aproaerema taeniolella. The sequence goes on along the minus strand of OX465266.1, from coordinate 15,481,679 downwards.
ACAAACAACTACCTACCAAAACATTGTAAAAAATCATTCGTAATTTTAGATATCGACGAAAAGGAGGTGGAACGTATTGTTCTAAATCTGAAAGACGATTGCGCTGTTGGCTGGGATAATATCTCCAATGTCATCCTAAAGAAGTTCAGGCACATCTTAGTCCCACCTATGACACACATATTTCGTATATGTCTGTCTGAAGGTATTTTCCCGACGTGTCTTAAAAAGGCTATAGTGATCCCGATATTTAAATCAGGGAACAAGGACATAATATCAAATTACAGACCTATCTCAATTCTTCCCTCAATTTCAAAGATTCTAGAAAAGTACATTAACAATAGTCTAATCAACTACCTAGATACAAATTCGCTGTTATCCAACATGCAGTTTGGTTTTAGACCGAAGTTATCTACCGCGGACGCTGTACATCATTTGACTGATTTTATAGCCCAAGAACTAGGTAAAGGCAACGAAATAATAGGTATTTTTCTGGACCTTGCCAAAGCATTTGATACTGTCTCTATTCCTATTCTATTACTTAAATTAGAAGCTCTTGGTATCCGCGGTGTTCAGCTTAAACTTTTTGCAAACTATTTATCTGGTCGCTGTCAGTGTGTGAGGATGGAAAATGTCGTCAGTTCTGAACAGAAAAATGCACCTTTTGGCGTGCCACAAGGCAGCATACTAGGCCCAACCCTATTTTTGGTCTACATAAATGATCTCTGCAGCCTCGAGCTGAAACAAGGTAAAATCATATCTTATGCTGACGACACGGCGCTACTGTTTTCCGCTGACACGAGCGTCACAGTTTACGATGTCGCTCAGCAAGGTTTTAATGTTGTAAACAAATGGCTTCAATCTAATCTACTAACACTAAATGCTGAAAAAACTAAGTACATACGCTTCTCTATGCGTAACCTGCGCGCCACAACTAACCTTGACTTACCTATATTTGCACATAACTGCACTATGCCTCCAGTCAACACGTGCCGCTGTCCCACAGTGCTAAGTACTATACATTTCAAATATCTCGGTGTTATTATTGACAACACTCTGTCTTTTCAGCAACATATCAAGGCTCTGACCAATAGAATCCGCAAATTAATATTTGTTTTTAAAACATTGCGCTACATTGCTGACCCCATATTAACTAGACAAGTATATCTCTCTCTGTGTCAATCCATAATAACATACTGTATAAGTTCCTGGGGAGGGGCTCCAAAAACTTACATGATTATGCTTGAAAGAGCTCAGAGAGCTGTGCTAAAAGTGTCCACTTTCCGCCCTTTTCTGTATCCCACTCGGCAACTGTACGAATCGTGTGACGTGTTGACTGTTAGACAGCTTTTTATTTCGAGCACTATATTAAAACAGCACAAAATGATTAACTACACCTCTGATAACACTAACAAAAGACGAAAGGATATCGTTTGCCGATCCTACTCAACCTCAAAATTCATTTATACTAATAAATTTTTCACTTTTCTTGGCCCGTTTCTATATAATAAGTTAAACAAGACATTAAATATATACCACCATAATTCCTTTAATTGTAAGAAAATTGTTAATAATTACCTTCGGACCTTGTCCTACGACGAATCAGAAAATTTAATGCTAATTTTAAGATAATCTTAACTAATCTTAAGTAAATTTTAACTTATCTGTAGATAGACCTCAGTTACTAGAATGAACTATTTTATTGTTGTTTTATAATTTTTCCCTTTTGTAATATGAAATAAGTCACAAAGTTTTATTTAGCGCATAAGAAGCCCGAGATACAGGTTTTTTATACCTAGTTCGGGCATACTATTAGTATAGTTAGCACTATAGCAATTTAAGTTAACAGCATTATTTTTATATGTATGAACTTTTTACTAAATAAACAATTTATTATTATTATTTATTAATTGCCCTTCGTGAGCCAGTAGAAGAATCGTAGAAGGAGAGATAGGTGCTATAATATAATGTCGTCTCGGAAATTCAGGGAAAAGTAGTCACTCAGGCCTCGCCGAACATCGCGAATCACGAAATAACGATCCTAGTAGACAGAGGGAGAAGGATATAAAATAAAATCTTCAGGCGGATCCTAAACTAGCAGCAAGTCCGTAACTCTTAAATCGTCTGATAATAAAGAATAAAATAAAGGCATAACGTTTTACCAAAATCAAGTCATAAATAAATAAAAAATTCAATTTAGAATCCGCCCGAAATTTAAAGAACATCCCTATAACTTAATCCCTAAATAAATAAAATCCCTAGTGATCTTAAAGTAGGTTCTACTCACCAGAGTTCAAAATCAAGAACACAACTTCACTCTGTGCAGGTAGAAAATTTTACTCCTAAAATCTGATTGAGAATCTTTTAAGTCAACTTTGGCCTGTTCCATATTCAAGTTCAAAATAAACTGACAACTTCAGTTTTTTTCAGTTTGAATTATTCTTTTCACTTTAATGTTAAAATATTGTATAACTATTTAAATTATTAAATTATTTTTATCAAAATTATTATTAGATTATTTAATTAAATATATTAATAAAATGGGCTTCCCTCTTATAGATTTTGTTTTCACTGACACTTCAAAATTTATTTATATGTCACTCGCGATTTTCTAATTGTAAATGAAATTTAGGGTTTTAAGCAAAATTTAAATCTGCTGCTTTCATTGTCCTGTTAATAAAGCTAATAAAATTACACACTCAAAGGCCCACACTAAGGTTCTCCCCCGTATCGTGGGTCCCCCGGAACAAACACAAAGACAAACACAAACACCCATGACCCGAGAACAAACATCCGCCCTTCACACAAATGTTCGCTCCGACTGGGGATCGAACCCAGGACCCGCCGATCAAGATGCAGCGTCACTACCACTCCACCAAGCCGACCGTTCTATTTAAGGATTTCCTTTACGACGGTGCCTTTCCTACGCCTTTTTAAATACGAAATTGATTAACAATATTAGATAAAACTGTCCACTTAGCTGTAAAACCGTCCCAATAGTACTTTGCTTTCTACTATATCTTGATTTATATTCGGTCCATGATAATTTGCTCCTGCAAACTTATAATTCCGTCCAAGTCGTCTGTCATTAGGAAGGTAGCACTGGAAAGTAAAGAAACACCAACGAGACTACCACTTTTATTAATTCCTTCCCCTTTCCGAATCGGAAGTTGGCCTTTCTGGCTAGTTGCATTCCCTATCCTCGCAGGATCCCCGGATAGCGTCCTCAATAAAGGGACCCGGTAGAACTATGCAAAAGATAGTGACTACAACTCTCAACATCCTAAACCTAAAAAAAAATATTTATTTCCCCAATTACTTAAAGTTATTTTAAAAAAACTCATCATAATTTCTTTCTTTTCTTTTTCCAAAAGAAAACAACCCAAATTTTTTTACCCCTTTCTTTTTTCTGACAATCAAGATTCCCCCGATGTCATTTTTTTCTTTTACTTTTCATCTTTTAAAGACAAAGCGAGTCATTTAATTCTAAAAAGATTCGATACTCTTACATTAAAACTATTTCTTTTAATAAGTATAATTAGGCGTTTAAGGACGCATACAGCACAGTACCATATTTATGTCCATAGGAATTTCGAAATCATCCATGATTGGAAAAGCCCTTATATCGAGTATTTAGTTCAGGAAGTAACATCTCAAGTAATGACATGCAATCAGTATAGACAAATTAAAGGTCTACGCAAAAGTGTGTACCTATTTCTATTATTTTATAGGTGGGCAAACAGTTTACAATCTTTAAAAGATATGGACACAGTTTAATTAGTTTTAACACTAGAGCGCACGCGCTCTAAAATACTCCTAGAACGCTCGCGCGGGCTACGGGTGTAGCCCACTTCCATGTCATTTTCTGTCTTCAAATAATGATAAAATAAATAAAACACAAAATATTATTATTAATAAACCTTTTATTTATGTAGACATATTATTTCTTTAACAAAATTTTACCTTTGGAATTAAAATTTGGTGTAATTACGAAACTTCTAAAAATCAACATTATTTGGACAGTGCGAGATCAATCAGCCTTAATTCTAGATTTACAATAAATAGCATATTGCTAAATACTATTTTTACTATCAACATAGTATAGAAAATCAAAATTATAAAAAAAAAAAATTCGCTATCTACGCATTGAGGACACAGAGTCACCTGATGGTCACTACAAATGCGCCTCATACATTTGCTGCACTGTTTGCGAGTGCTGCGGTCTCGAACTCTGCTACAAAAAGAACAGCGACCAACATCACCCCGAATCGGCACAAGAGTATCTCTATCTCTTTGAAATTTAGTTTTTTGGTATCTATGTTAATGTTTGTTGATTCCACAAGAATATTCAATATGTCCGCACCAAAGAAAAGGGTAAAGGACTGAAGAGCTGTTTTAGCGTCCTTTGCCACGCCTAATGCACCCGGGGGACGAGAAACAATATTGTGGGATCGTGTTCTTGTAGTAGGCGATGGTACCTTACTCCATTTTGTTCCATTACGAGACTGATAACTGGCCAAAGCTGACAAAGGAATATCGTCGTCAGACATCTCTTGTTCCGCATCCACCTCTGAGCCATCTTGCTCACTTTCGGACTCGTGTGGAGAATGATAGGGTACATTTTGTTCCACAGGATCTTCTACTTCTTCATTTTCACTTGAACTAGAACTATCGCTGTCTGTATCTGTTTTTCATTAGTTGCATTTGTTGCCATAATTGTCTAAAAAGATAGAAATACTATGTAGTTATACATTAATATGACGTAAACATAACCTATTATTAATATTATATGAACTTTGTATAAGTATATTACAGGAACAATCATATATTTACCTTTAGACTTGACGAGATCTTAATTGAAGAAGTTCCTCGAACGCTCGCGCGGGCTACATACGTAGCCCAGCAACTTTAAAGGCAATTTACGAAGACGTCCTTGCGCCGCGAGTCTCGGCACGCCACTGACGGGTGCAGAGATTCCTACTAAAAGAATACCTAAGATGGCGACACTGTAGCGCGAATCGTTTTGACAAAAATGCCAAAAATATCACTGTGGGCTACACTTGTAGCCCGCGCGTGCACTCTAGTGTTAAACTAGACTGTAAACCTAAAGTAGTACACACAGCATGTTTTAGGTTTTAACAGCGTAAACAAGACATATTTTACTAGTGTAGGACAAGTATCATGCAGGAGATAATTTATGACTCTCGGTAATTTTTATTAAAGTATTGCGAAACGGTATATCGAGATCAAATACTTCTCAATTAAAAACATTACTATTCAAATTAGTCTCAGTGAGATAAATGCAGTCATAATCATTGTTAAGTACATTCAAATACATATAATTATGATGTTTTTGATCTTATTCTATTAACATTTTGGTACATTAAATATATTATGAAATTTATAAAGGCCCAAATGTAAGCTATTTAATTAATGTTTATTTTTTAATTTCTTGTGTTTTGTTACATAGTATTGATCAACAAAGACTTATCTTAATTGTGTTGGGCATAATCTAGGAATATGGTCACTACCTACCCACTTAATTAAGTATTAGTACGTTGTTTCGAAAAATGTTTGAGTGTCAAGTAGTAATTAATACCTTATTAGCTTATGTACCCAATTCATTGGTAATTTAACCGGGTTGCAAAATTTCGTTTCATTTGTTTACCAAGGTCCAAATACCGAGGTCATTAATTGTTTACCAAGGTCCTAGCAGGAATATTTTGATAATTACTGATTTGTATTCATTCTTATTAGTTGAGGAAAACACAATTTACCGAATGTCGTGATTTCCATAATTGTTAAATATAGTTGTTGTTATGGTTAATTAAGCCTTTAATTTAAATTAAAAAAAATGTTTATCCAAATAATTACAATCCATTTTGTGTTATTATTATACAACCAAAAGTTTGTGTTAAAAGTATGACCGCAGTTCATAAAAAAAATTAGGACGTAAGTGATTGTTTAGAAAGAATTTAGACCAAGCATTTATGTTTTTAAAACATACATTAGTTTAATGTCGACATCATCTATTGCACCCGTTTATTTTTAAGTTCATTTTAATTTGCAATCCTAGCGATGCAATAGAAAGTCTAGATTTTAACAAATTTAATCTTGTAATTTCCGATGTTACATTATTTATTTGCAATATCTTTATTCCCTTGTATCTTTGTAAGTCTAAAGTACATTATTTTATTGTATAGTATTCCAATCTATGTAATAAAATAACTATTAAATTAAACTCTTTTAAAATTAAAGGAAAAATATACGTTTGTTTAAGAAAATTAGTGATAGGCATAATGCAAACAGTAGAACCAAGCATAGAACGCCATTCAGAGACACAGAATTGCGTCATTTATGTCCAGGGTTGACAATTGTAAAAATGCAATAATTAAAGAGTTTGCAGACAGACTACACTCCACTAGCACCTATAAGCGGTGGCTAGATATAGCTGCCTGATTTTTGTTTTGTTTGTGTGTATTCTTAACATTTTTAGTTTAATTTTGATTTCATTTGTATTCATATTATGGACCATTATTAGTCTGAAATAAAGATATATTATTATTATTATTATTATGTCTGATGTATCTTAAATATATTCTCTCCTTGGAGGTAGATTATTATTATTATAAACTGGATGTATTAGACAGTCGTCTTCACAAAATCACGAACTCTGATCAATGTTTACGTCTTTATAATAAGATTCTCATGTGTATTAAAAATTAATTATTAAACTGAAGGAATAAACTGCTCAGCTCTAGAGATATTTTAAATTAAGTCTAAATTAGAAAATAAGAACATTTGTAATTAGATTTTTTTTAAAAAAGCAACCCTTAGAGTTTCTCGCCTGTTCTTCTCGGGGGATGACTGCACCTTTGCGAACAGGCGTAGAGTCATTAGGGTCAAACTTTGACTTATTTCAAGTGATATTCTAAACATTCTTTAAAATATAACTATTTTGATTTCGAAATGAGTTAAAAACTGACTGATTGGATCTACTAGTGCACCGGGAGGTTGCACTGTGTCGGATGGCCGAATGTCGTGATTCATAATTTTCAATGTGTTTCGAGACACATTTTTCCAAACATAGGCACAGTCCCTGGCTCACCTTTGGTAAAACGTTGACCAACCACGTGCTGAGAACGCCATTTTGAAGAAAGAAGTAAAAGGAAGAGGAAATACGGCCGCTGGCCGAGCCCAAGCAGTCAGTTTTTAGCGAGCACACGAGTCGAACAGTTGTCTAGAAGGACATTATATTGTTAAGAAGTAAACCAAAGTTGTAATTTTACTAGTAGACAATTTGAAGAAATAAATCAAGATTATAAAGATATGCTGCTTCTTTATTGAGTTTACCACAGTATGAACATAAAAGTTCTTGCACGCAAACAGAACTCATTTGTTATTTATTATTAACAATGGAGTTAAGTTATGTACTTCAAATACCCAGAATATCAAGTAGACTCACTTTTATATTCGTCTGTTTTGATCTGCATAGCCAAGGCGACATTTCTGTCGATCTATTCTATTTCTACATTCGTAAACGCCGTGGCGTTTTCAAATTTTCTAATGCGTGATCATGCGTGACCATGAACTTAGTACTTTCTCTTTTAAAGGACCGATTACTTAGAAAAATCGTATTAAGGAATATGAAACTTAAACTTATAGCAATAAGGTACATTTTCGACTGCTTCTCCGACAGCCTCTATTGAAGCCAAAAGGGACACCGATAAGCGAGGCGGATTGTCTCTTTCTTTTTTCTTGCCAATTTAAAAAAAACTTCATTAATCAAAAAAGTCTGGCTTTGACAATGAAGTTAATAACGAAGAAATACGTTGCATTTGAAATGAATTTCAGTTCAAATTGATGTAAATTAATTGTCATCATAATAACTTTGTCATCTTTTCCTAAATTACCAAAAGAAAACGTAAATTTTTTCAAACCATTTATCTCTACTGGCATCCCGTAAAGTGTCATCGTAATGTCATGGTGGCATGCTTTAAATCGTATAAAAATAATTCGAAACGGTAAGGATTATACCAGTTTTTTAAATTAAAATACTGACAAAATGGTAAAAAGATGTTGTGTTCACACTTGTTCAAGTGAATCGTATGGTGGCTGTAACATATCTTTTCACAAGTAAGCTGAAATAATTTCTTATAAATCTATTACTATGTTGTCCATGATTTCTTGTGTTTGGCGGAGAAAGGTTCTCAACAATGCTGAGCTATTTTATTGCAGAGTGCCTAAAGATTCAGAACAAAGACAAAAATGGCTCAACAGCGTTGAAATTAGACAAAAGATAACAAAAACTTCCGTTGTATGCAGCCGGCACTTTGTGCCAACTTGCTTTTATGCTGGAAATTCCCGCCAGTTACTCAAAGTGAACGCAATTCCTACTATTCCTCCAACGGTAAAAACTATTTACTATTGCGAAATTGTATTTTTTTGTATTCGCACACCAACACACCATCAATACACGTTACAGGTCTACCAAGATCTTTTGGCCCGCGGTTTCCATGGTGACGCCTTTATTTACAATACAAGTTCTTCTAGCTACAACTGTCACCCGTCGGCCACAAGATCTTTGTAGACCTATAAAATACTACTTAACAGTTATAGTTTTAAATGCAAAGTCCCCACCGAGTGGCACGAGCCTCCCTTGAACAGTGAAGGGGGATTCAGGCCATAGTCCACCACACTGGCCTAAAATGCGGGTTGGTGGACCATGCGTCTTTCGGAAATAACCTTTAGAGGTACGGGTTTCCTCACGATGTTTCCCTTCACCGCTGAGCAAGTGATAACTATTAAATATGAGTTAAAAGACGAATGTATAGTGATACAGGCCTCAACCTGGCATCGAACCCACGACCCTCCGCTCACAGGTCCCACTCACTATCCAGGGTTAATTTATTCCGCTCTCATTCCAAACCGCCCCCATCCAAGTACAGTTAGCATCATCATCCTTTTCAAACTTGGAGTTTTTGAAATGAAACTTCTTTGGGCGCGTTCAGAGTGAAATTTCAAAGTTGCGTCACGGTATTCAAGGTTTACCTTTAGAGAAATTTAAGACAGTAATTAAACAAAAACTTTACAAAAAGGGCTATTACAAAATTTCTGATTACCTAACTGACATGGAACCATGGGAATGACTGCTCAGCTCTAGAGTTATTTCAGAATTAGTTAAAATTAGAAAATAAGTAATTTTTAATGCAATTTAAAAAAACACCCTCAGAGTTTCTTGCCTGTTTTTCTCTGGGGAAGACTGCACCTTTGCGAATAGGCGTAGAGTCAGTAGGGTCAATAGAACGAATGCGTATGTATGTATTTAAATCCTTTAATGTTTGTTTGTATGTATTTCATGTAACCTTGACTTGTTTTAAGTGGCATCCTGTATGTCCTTTAAAATAAAGATTTTTTCTATTCTATTCTATTCTGTGAAAGGGGAATTGACAAAATTTATTATTTAATAATTTCTAATAAAAATTAACATAAGATCAAAATTAACTTATAGATACTGGTTTCCCTATGGAACTAAACGGGCTCTCCCTAAGGTCCGTTAGATAAAATAGGAAAAAACAAAAATTCAATATGGATTGCTTGGGGAAAATGTTTTCATGGGAAAAGTTTTGAAATTAATTTAAAAGCATGTTATAATCTTATATAATCTTATCGTCTCATCTTATAATCAAATCATTATGATTATAAGATGAGACGAAAGGTGACTTTTTGTTTTATTTTTTCGCAACCTAACTTCACATTCCCGATGTCCACTACTCTGTGTCCTCCTTGTATATTATCATACAATTTGGTGTTTCATAACAAAATTGTAGTAACGTAAATGTTGCTGATGGCATCTGATGGTTTGTTATATAAAAATAAAATTACAGGAAAACTTCTATCCTTAAATGGAAGCCTGTATTTGTCTGTTACGTATACTTTGCCCTCCCAAAAAAAAATTATAATACGAGTAATCGCATTGTCACCCTACTAGAACGAGACGTTCTGCCTCGTTGCTCTATCTCTTCCTCGGCCCGCGTTTGAGCTCGAAGATTTCTATCCTTATATATATGATCCATGTGCGTGACACGCTCGGCTCTATGGTTTTTCTACAATTCGAGTGTCAAATTTCGTTTGACACGTGACGGTTCTTGCGCATCTGAGTGAGGTAGAAAGAAAAAAGCTACATAGCGTCCATAAGAGCGTCTTTTTCTTTCTCATATACTTCATCTTAAAAAAAATGTAAAAAAACAGTAGTTACTGCAGCATAGACATAGAAAAAATAGTGAAATTATGTTTTGAAATGTTTGCGCATATAGGTTAAAAGAAAGAGACAAAGCTAGAGGAGCTTTTTTTTCCTTTCTCAAATACTATAACTTAAATAAAAACCAAAAAAAAACGACATTTTGTCGAATGCGTGGAACAAAAATTGCTAGCCAAGCTGCTCTTTTTGACAATCGCTATAGAAAGTTAGCGCTTCTATCAATAGAAACTTGATAGAAACGCTGCAGAAAACTAGCGTACACTGAAACACTGCAGAAAACGAGTAGAAAACGTAAATTATTTGTATAAAACGAAACAAAATGGTTGATTTAGATACAGAGGCAACGAGTAAATTGTATCTAAGATTATATAAACCCATATTTTCGGTAATTAAATAGATAATGCCAAATAGTCGGGTAATAATTATTAAGTACTAGCTGTGCGCCCGCGACTTCGTTCTTGAACGTGACATTAAGGATTACAACAAAAAAGGAAACCTCCAAATCGATCAAGCCGCTCTCAAGTTATATCATAACTAGAAGAAAAACGGGGGTTCTTTTTTTATTATTATAATATGGGTCAACTCTTAACCTCAATCTTGACCAAGGTCATAGATAAGGTCGAGGATGGGGCGAGTTAACCCAGAAAATGCCTATCAAAATGCCTAGAAGTATCATTGGTACTTCTACGCACCGACGGAACACAGCAAGCTGTTTGGCGTCGGACTTCGGTAGGAGGGTGGTCGCGAAACAGACGGCCCTTCACAGAGCCTACCACACCACATGAGACCATAGGACGCCACCTCAGATTCAGAACAAATTGAGGTGTCGTTGTCTGGGGCAGATTAATAGGAGGCAGGTCTCACATATGCCGGAGATATGACCATAGATGGGGTAGAAAAGTGGAGACCTCGAACTGGGCGTAGAAGCGTGGGCAGACAACCAATGAGATGGGCTGACGATCTTGCCAGGATTGCAGGGAAGAACTGGATGCGAAAGACTCAAGATCGAAGAGAGTGGAGTACAATGGAAGAGACCTACACTCAGCATTGGGTGGCCATAGGTTGAAGAAGAAGAAGAAGAGAGGTCTCATTTGTGTTTCCTTAGTCGGCTCTTACGACACCCACGGAAAAAATGAGGTGGTGTTATTCTCAACCAACCACCACACGGCTACCGACTTCAAAAAAGGAGGAGGTTCTATGTTCGACTTTATGTATCTTTTTGTATATATACACTAGCATCCTACTCGGGACTTCGTTTCCGTGAGAATTCGGGAAAATTATGTAGCCTATGTTACTCAGGGATAATGTAGTATCCTAATGGTGATAGAATTTTAAAAATCGGTCCAGTCGTTTCGGAGTCGGAGCCTATTCGTTACATACAAAAATACAAATCTTTCCTCTTAATAATATTTGTATAGATATAATAGATTAAGTTTCAATTGTAATGGTTAGGTATTCTTAGATAAATAAACTAATAAGTATAATGATAATTATTCATAATTAATTATAATATTAATACAAGTTGATAACATTTTTCAAAATCAACTCGAACAATACATTAAAATAAAATTAAATGTCACAACTTAAAACTAATAAAATTAAATTTAAAACACAAAGTTCAAGTTAAAATCCGGCTTGAGTCTCACCCGGAGCAAAGGTACCCATCACGCTCGCAGCGTAACCGCCGCGTTGAATCGCGATGGAGAGTCTTTGGACCAGGAAAGACCCGGTGCGCGGATCAGCCCCTCTGTCCGTTAATCTTTTGCCGGTATCCCTGACAAACGCCTTGGCCTATCTGCCCCAGGGTCCCGCGGTCTCAAACGCGATGGGTAGAAAGGTATAAGTGGCTTTCTTAGCCGCGTATTTAACAGTATATTAATTAATGTATAATTTTTTTTTTACCAGCCCATATATATACTTATTACGTCCCCACCGAGGGGCACGGGCCTCCCTTCGAAACACGAAGGGGATTTAGGCCATAGTCCACCACGCTGAACCAATCTCGTCTTTCGAAAATTTTCTTAGACGGGCGGGTTTCATCACGATATTTTCCTTCACCGTTGAGCAAGTGATAATTAGCAATCCGTTCATAAATCCTAAAAGACGAATTTAGTGGTACAGGTCCGCATCAGGATTTGAACCTACGACCTTCGGATTACAAGTCTGCTAATTACCAACTGGGCTATCACCGTCTATAATTAATATTATTTTAATTTTGATCTAGCCAAATTTTAATTAATTTTTTAAAGATGAAAGATGATTTAATTTTACTAGTTATTCCTACATTTAATAAAATAATATAAAAATGAGTAACAAAAGATTCAAGTAAAGGTATTCTGTGGTAAACTATGTGTGTTCTGATCACCTCGGAGCCACCATAGGTGCAGGAAACGCAGGAAGACTGACCTAGGCTAGATTGACCTACCAAAAATAAAAGGATCGAGCTATCATAGCGCAACAGCTCCAAAGTTCAAAGATAGAGGACACTGGGACGAAAAGCCTTCTCCAAAATGTCGCCCATGTATTTTAAAAATGTATTCTGGCAAGCTGTTCAGAGGCCAGCGTATTAGGTTACTCCATTTTCGTTGAAAAACCGCTCTTATCGCAACAGCAAAGAGTGCACTCGTGATATATGGCCAAAGAGTGATATGCGGCTCTCCGTACATAAGGTAACCACATCTTAAAAAAGTTTTGTTTCTTTTTACACTTCAAAGATTAAATTGAGAAATGTTATCAGGAATCTAAGCTAAGAAAAGTTATTTATGTGAAAATAATTTTATAGAGGAATTATCTAGGCCAGCTTTGAATAAAATTCCATAAAAGGCGCTGTCAACTACTCGGCTGTATGGAGTTCAATTTTACTTTAGTGATATCGAAATATATTTTTTAAAACCGGCCAAGTGCGAGTCGGACTCGCGCACGAAGGGTTCCGTACCATTATCTATAAAAACGGCAAAAAAATCACGTTTGTTGTATGCAAGAAACGGTAGAAAACTTATGGGACGCAAGTCCTTAAAATCCGAAGGATTGTCTACCTTGGGCAGAGGAGTAACAATGGCTGCTTTCCACAACGAGGGAACAACTCCTGATATTATAGATCTATTTACTATGGCCGTTAAAATAGTGAGTGTCCGAAGTAGCGTGAGCAGAATCATCTCTCTGCTAATTTCGTCTATTCCAGTAGCTTTCGATTTAATCTTCACTTTCTTCAACCGGTAAAAGTGTCATTGCGGATTTTCCAAATTTTTGAAACTCGAAATACGTGAGTTTTGATAAAGAAAAAACGTCTCTTTTGCCAAAGTAAAAAAACGTCTCTTTTTTTACTTTGGCAAAGGAATTAAACCGTATAGAATGCTGTAGTAAGCAAGAAATCGTAACCAAAATTATAAAAAAATATTATTTTTTTATCTATAAACAAAATTATTTGATATCTTTTTTATTTGAATATGGGACCTTAAATCTACTTAAAATAAAAAAATCACATTATTTTAAAAATCTTGCACATAGCCCATTATGTTCAACCTAGAAGTACGGACGATCCAAAAATAAACCTACTTTAGCATGAGCCTACTCTAAGTTTTACGACTTTTTAATAAATGTAAATGGATTCGGTCGATTTAGCGTACATACAAATCGAGAGATTATTGAATTTAAAGAATTGAATTGTAACGCATATGACGTTGTGTCAAATAAAGTGAGCAATTGATGGTCATAAAACTGTCAAATTGTTTTTATAAACAGCTTAATAAAGTATTTTTAGCAATATCCGTTCTCCGAAGTCGTAAACGTGGATTCGCATATAAATGTCACTCAAACTGTCGACACACCTTACCCGAACCACTTGTTTCAGAGGTGGGTGTCTATTGATGATCAAGAAATTGGTGGAATTTTCCTATTTACTATCTGCTGATCTTCTATAAATACATGGTATCAAAGTATTTAAGGTTATTTATCACTGAACATCTTCGAAAGAAAGACGTCTGCCGCTTAGCCGACAAAAATGCACAAGTTCAACACACCTCAAGAAGCTTTAGTTCGTTGTCAGTCGTGGAGTCTAGAGGTGTCGCCACAGAAAATAAAAGAAATTTGTGAACAAGAGAAACTTCGTCTGAAGGATACTTTTGGATCCGTGGATTCGTCGTGTAAAGTGACTGTGCTAAGAAGAAGTACCAGTGAATGGTCCATGTCAAAAAACAGTAAAAATTCTTAAAAGAGGTATTGTTAGCTATTAAGTTTATGTTTTAAGTGATTTTTTGATCTGTCAAATAAATATTTTTCTTTGTATAACCATGCGCATTGTTTTTTTTACTACTTAATGATAAGAAAATTCCAAATCTGTACTAAAATTTAATATCATTTCCAATAACTTATGCTAACAATAAGATTAAAAAATAAACAATTTTGCTTAAATTTTTAGCCCCTATGAAACATAGTTTGGCTTATCGTTTGACTCAAAACCTCATTGAGTCATACCTACAACTAACTATTTCTAATCCATATGGGTATTTTCAGAGGAAAATGTTGTTTTTATGGTATAACCACATCCCGTCAATAAGTACGCATATGTTACAGTTGTGGTTAAGATTAATGAGGATAAACATTCAAAAACATTTCACCATTTCGATTACTCACATGTCAGATGTTATCAATATATCGCTCAACAATAGAATTATTCATTTTTTTCTGATAATAGTTACAGATACTTTTTGACGGAAACATAATGCAGCTCAGATGAATTTTATAACTGTTTCTAAATCAATGTTTCACTAAAGTATTTTCACTGCATCATTAATAAGGTCTTCATAGTAGTAGATTGAATCTTAATGAAAAATGAGCGGAAGTTAAAATATAAACTTATAAACTTAACTATGTTTAAGCCTAAGCTCAGACACTAATTAAACCCTTCAATGTATAAATATTATTTGTTCCATCAATTTTGACTGTTGACCATAGGTTATTATAAAATATTTGTCAAATTAAACTAATGGCGAATCCATGGAATTTCTTATCACGGTAGGCAAATTTAAAACAATTAAGTAAAACACGTCATACAATGGCCATAGGGAAATATATTTGCTATATATACAGGGAACAGTTATGAATTTCATCAGTTGTTAAGGAAATTTATGAAAAATGTCCGTAAAAGCAATTATTGTAATAACTATTGTTTTCGGGATTTTATGTAAGTACATACTAATTCATTATATTTTAAATTTCTACGTTTAGGTTCATATCGATGCACGTGCAGTTTTTATATTTAACCTTATACTGGACTATATACAAATCAGGATCAGAGTAAAATAATATATAGTATATGCAAACTGCACGTAAGTCAACAACCATGATTAATTTTATACTGACGGTATCTTAGGTCATTATAGTTATAAAAAATTCTTTCATTTTATTTATCTTTTTCACTTACATTAGTATGACTTGCATATTATAGAAGATAAATTATAAGAGAGTCTTATTGGTTTTTAATATTTCCAATTTGTTACGATTTTTACGAGTTTTTCCGAAGTATGATAATGAAAATAAGATTTTAATAAAAAAATTACACAATTATCTGTTGCTTTTTCGCAACAATAACTCATAATTAACAATTCTGTAAAGTGTAATTTCCAGAAAACAATTTCATTATGATTTTAACTAATTCATTTTGTTTATTTTCAGGGTACTCGACTGCAATGGAATACAAGCTCAACCCAAATATAATGAACAGACTTTCATTGCCCTTTTCCAGCAAAAAGAACCCGACTGGAGAATTTCAGTTGCAACCATGGCCGATTGCAAACCAACTGGAAAGAGATGCAAATAATACATGGCGAAAAAGGGTCACACAGATGAAAAATTAGTCAACTGATTAATCATTTGGGCTGCAAAAAATGAAACAAAATAACTTCCATTTAGTGAATCATCAATATAGTGTACTTAACTAGCCATTTTTGTTGTAATGATAACACTCTGTCTTTGCAAAATAGATTTAAACCGCTAGATTTTTCAATGATAAGTAATCTCACTAGTTTTCGACTAATACAGTGTGATAGTTTAGTCAGTTAAACGAGACTAATTCGTATACCAAATTGTTATTAGCTAAGTTAAAAATATGTGATATGTGCCTTTGTTATTGCCCTGTTGTATTATCGTCGTATTATCTAGCAGTATTACGCAACATTTATAAGCTCCGGGTATATATTGCGATCTCAGTAATGTAAGAACCATTTTAGATTAAGAGGTAATTGCTTTACTGATAAAACAAAGTGAATGAAATTTGTTACTAATTAAATATTGTATTTTGACGTTTCATACCCCTAAGATTATGTCCTACAAAAGCAAATTAGTTTTTGTTATAATTAAGAGAAAGTACATTCCAAATATCATTACTTTTAATAAATTATAATAGCAATCAAATGAAGAACAATTTCAACATAAAATAAAGACAAATCTATAATTGCTTTGTAAGTCTATAGCTTCTAGAATAGTGAACATAAATAATAAACAGATATCTCTGGGCTACAAGGAGCCGTCACCTAATCAGCTGACAGTAATAGTCATACGTATACCATCAAGGTTCAATTATTCAAAACAGACAAAGTCTAATAACTTTCGAGTTTGAGAACTTTCCTTGTAATGTGTCACTACAGTGGTTTTCCAGTCGTCGCCCGCGTCGGTCATAACAATTAATACATCAGTACATAATTCCTTCACATTAGTGTACGCGTAAAATAAGTGAGTTTGTAAGAAAGTAATAAAAGTATAGTGATACGGATTTCGGACTTTAAATTATACTCCTGCTTGCTGCTCATGCACCAGTAAACGAACACTCCCATCTGACTAAATATATCTACAAATAAACCAAAACATTAAAAAACCCTGGGTCACGGCTTGGCTCAGGGACTGGAAAGTGTACTTTTAAAAAAAACTTGAATCAGTGCTACTATAAAAATTTATCTATTCTTTAAA
Source organism: Aproaerema taeniolella (assembly GCA_949987775.1). NCBI lineage: Eukaryota > Metazoa > Arthropoda > Insecta > Lepidoptera > Gelechiidae > Aproaerema > Aproaerema taeniolella. Next base: position 15,464,458 of record OX465266.1, on the reverse strand, counting down.
AGACGACCTAAAAGTCTTTAAATAAATACCGCTACGCAGTGGACATGTCTCCGTTTTGACGGAGACTCTTTTCAGGCTATATCTCTTCAATCTACCACGCCTCGCTAGTGGCAAATAGTTGTCCGGATTTGCGGTCCTGTCAGGATCATAATTAGAACTAACCCCCGGTGATTACCCGTCCTGGACCTATGCCTTAAGCAGTATTGTTGAACATTTTCTTATTAATTCCATATTGAATATAACCAGTTTACCACGAGCCATAGTGTAGACCGGCCTACTCACTTGTGTACCTAATAAATTCCTCAGTGCTCTACCCTAGTTCATTTTTCCTTTTCACCTTTCCTTTCCACCTAGGTCCTTGCGCTTACCTAGGATTCTAATCCTTAGGTTCTAGAATTCTCGACGCAAGACCTAAAAACTTTTTTCTTGCACCTAGGATTTAGTGACCTAAGCTCCTAAAGCCTAGGTGTAATCCTACACTACCCTTAACTTTTATCTTACATTAACTTGTGGTATTCACCTGGAATACTAAATCCTAGGTGTAATACTACATCTTTTATAATAATTAGATATACAAATTAGTAATAAACGTGTCTTGATATGAGACAGTTGTTTCAATTATAATATTAAAAGTATCACAATTCAAACTATTTTCGAGGTAAGTTATTCGGTCTTTTAATTGCAAAACTTCAGTCTAAGTCTTTTCAATAGTTATAATTCTATCCTCAAGTCCCTCAATTATTGCTGAAAAATGGCCCATAGAGCTCTTGAGGTCACCAACATCCTTTTTAATATCCTCTATGGCTGCTACGGAGATGGATATAGACGCCAAAATCGTCTTCATGCTCAACAGTTCATGCATCATCTGATCCACACTTGTTTGCTTAGGAGAGGCAGCACCACCACCAGGTTGTGCATCACCAGCATCCAATTTGCATGACGGGCACCTCCACATGGTCCGCCGTTCAGCGCCGAGCCTACAGTAGCCAGCCTCAGTGATGCCCGAGCATTGGAAATCAAAATATTTCGTACAAATGTTGCACATAACTGTATTTCTTGCTTTTTCTCAACATCTTGAACAGGTGTGCATGATTTAATTAATTCGGGAAAAAAAAAGTTAAAGTTTGAGAATCACAGGTTACGTGCGGAGTCGTAGTACTAACGCACAGCTAGCGCACCAATTTGAAGTGTACGGCAATTTCGCTCGGCGGTAACCGGTTGCGTTTGGCTCAGCGGTAGCGATGCCTGCTTCAACTGTCTCCGCTCCCTATGCAGCGGTCCCGAGGTTCAAATCCCAGACCGGTCAAACTTTTTCACAATGAACAAGGCAATTAATGAAGAAGCGCACCAACCGTCCTCAACAAAATCCGAATAAAAACTGATATTGTTCTCTGAACAGCATATAAAAAAATCACAGCTCAGATTGTAGGTACAGGGACAACAGCACATCATGATATCCAAAACTCTCAAATTTTTTAAATCGATTTTCAATTTTATTTCTAAGTATTAGAGTTTACAATCCATTGGGGAAATTTGACAGTTTGTGGTAACCTGATGTGCCGTAGACTGTACAATCGCATAATTGACTTGAGAAATGTAAAGCGTCTGGTAAAAATTACAGCCGACGGAGAGTATCTGGCGTTGTTGATCATTAGTTTTATATTTAATTGTTTATATTCTATAAGACATCAGCACCCAGACTTCAAGACAAGTGAGTAATTTTTGTAAGTACCTTCAGAACCTGGTAGCTGAAAATTGGCCGTTGGTCCAGGTTAGCTGGTATTCATACGTTACTAGTTGTAGCACTACTTTTCACACACATTTGGTTAATGAGAAAAAAAGTAAGGTCTGGTGGCCCTGGGATCTCAGTTTATTTTGTAGGATAACATAAATTTCTATTTTGTTTTTATCTGTATTTTACTCTAACTTTTACAAATAGACAGGCAATGACTTTGCGACAGACCTTTGTTAAGTTTCCACGGTTTTTTTTTTTGGATTGGCTGGAAGCAACTCATATTTGTTTTTTTTTCTACATCTCCATTTTGTTTGGTTTTAATTAAATGTTTCATCTTGTGTAAGTTACTTAAATACAAATTTCTTTCATCTTATCTTCACAGGTGGGGAGTGTGAAGGCTAAAATAGTATATTTATTTAGTATAGTTAATATTGCTTAGTCAAGCACTTTAAAATAGATTTCATATTTTATTATTAAATTTTATTTATTTATTCTTAAGGACAGTTTATTAAATATAGATGATGAATACTTCTCTTGTTCTTCTCTGTCTGACAGTTTTGTCACTGCCAGCCCCTCTCGCATGTCTGTAAATGATCAGTTGAATTCTGTTTTTTTCCGATTTCTCCAACAACTTTTATGTGGTGCATATTAATGCTCAATGCGATCCTTGTCACTACCCCGACCTTCTGGCATCATTTAGCAGCAGTCGCATAGATGCTATCCTCATTTCCGAATCTTTCTTGAAACCATCTCTTCCTTCTGTTCAATTTCCACTTCCCGGAATGACCACACGGGTAAGGGAGGTGGGAGCGTGGCTATTAACCTTCACGCTGATATTGTGCATAGTGTCGCCCATGAATCTCCTAGTCAGTATACTAAGTCAGCAGAGTACTTATTTGTGGAGGTCAGCCTTCACCACAAACGCATCCTGCTTGGTGGGTACAAAAGCCCTTCTCTGCACATTGACTATTTGAATTCGCTAAAAAACTTACTGTGTACTCACAGTCTAAATTACGATCACACTCTGTTGTTGGATGACTTTAACACGTGCTCAATCAAAGATGAGTATGAGGGCTCATAAACTTAAATCTATGTTATCCTCGGTTAATCTCCGTATTCTACCTCTTTCCGCTACCCATCATTCTCCTAACTGTGATCCTTCTCTTTTAGATCTCATTCTTGTTTCTTCACCAGATCATATCGCTACTCACACCCAAGTCCTACTCTTTCCTTTTCTTGATTATGCTGATTATTGCTAGGTATCTGGATGCCACCGAGAAGCTTTTGAACAAGCTTGAGTGGCTTTAAAACCTGTGTATCAGATTTATATTCTGATTACAGAAGTATGACAGTGTTTCTGAATTTTGGATGCAGCTCAAGTGACTCCCCATCCGTCTTCGGAGGAACGCTCACGTACTATCCTGTCTCTTTAACATTCTTTACAATCCACTTTCTCCTAGTTATCTACGTGAGCGCTTTAAATTTTCACGTTGTCAGGATAAACCGTGTCGCTTAAATATTAGGACCCTACTATCTATCCCTTCTCACCACTCAGATTTATTTTCTTGCTCCTTCATGGTGCACGCGGCAAAACTGTGGAACTCTCTCCCTCACACTGTCTGAAAGAGCTCATTGCTGGCTGTGTTTAAGAGAATAGTTAAAGAGTATTATCTTTCTTCTTGTAATTATCTGTTAGGTTTAAGTATTGTGTATGTATCTATATATGTATATGAACGTGTAAATAGTATTCGTTTCTTGAGCTTATATATCAATAATCACATGGACTGGAAAGACCATATAGAGCAGCTTATGTTAAAACTGACCCGGAAGCTTATTCCCTAACTGCGATAGAGATAATGATAGTGATTGCGATAATTCAATGCGATAGTGATATTGAATGCAATAGCAAAAGTGGATGTTGCAAATGAATGATATTTTACCATTGAATGATATAGGTATGGCAGCTTTTCATTGGCTGATAAATTGCCAAACTACCAATTTCATTAGTGTCGGTAACTAATTTAATATATTTGTCTCTTGTATATTCCTCTCGCTTTCTCGTTCATTTAGTACTTCCGGTCTGAAGTTTGCGATTTTCAATACATTCATTCTACACGGTGATCAATTAAATGACATGTACAATAAAAATAAGTTAAAGAGAGATGGGGTTGTAACTAAAGTGAATTAAAGTGAGACAGCACGTAGCAACCAATACACTGACCTGAAAACAAGCTTTGTAACCAATATTATCATCTTCCTTTCATGATCCCATCTTTTAAACTTTTAGATAAAAAAAATCTTTACATTTGAATTAGGTTCAGTATTTAAGTAATTCGTTAAATACTAAAACGTTAAAAGAGGATATTGCTCTGTATACCTGAGGTCAATAATTAAATATTGATGGCAATAATGACTTAAATGCTAGACTAGAATTACGAGAAACTTATATTGCTCCAGCTGCCAACTCTTTTCTGGGATACTTTAAAAGCCAGTTAGTAAGTTTTGCTGTGGCTGAAAAACTGACAACCTATTTAAAACAATATTCATGTTCTATCTTATATTATGACCGTCAGAATGTAGGTTAGGTATGTAATTGTTTTACAACCATTATGATGCTCTGCTTACTCCGTCAGGGATTCAGGCTTCAGTGTATATATATGTTAAAATAAAATTTTACTGAAACTAAAATGAGTTATCTAGCCATCCGAAACGTAGTAAATTTATGTTTTTCTTTCGATTAATTTCACTAACCCATTCATTAGTCAAAATAGACAAATAGCATAGCACTATTTGCTTGTGTTGTGTAATGGTGCAGGCGCATGTAGCATTCCACATAAGACTGCGACCTTTGCCTCGGTACCAATGTGGTACTACCGGGCCTATTGCCGTGTTTCGGGAAAGGCCGGGCTCTAGAAAACAAGTTAAGACATTTCTTGTTCAATAACATTTTTCCAACATCAGTAATAAGTTAATAACTTGCTCCTCCCAGGTCTCTCATCTTTAAATGAACTCGTCATTCTACAAAACTTCAATAACATAACCTGGGTCGTCTTCTTCCTCCTACTACTGTAATTGGATTGTAGAGATTACGTAATGAATAATAAAAATTGATTATTATTATTTTCTTTTTCGTGTTTTACTGCCAAATCAAATGGATCCCTTTGAGTACAGAACTCTAAAACATATAAAACTTTTTTATTTTTCTATGAAAGAGGTGTCTATTGTTTATTTTATCTTTTTACTATAATTACTCTATGTCTATCAAAAGTGTCAAAATTTGTCAACGTCAGTCCACGTAGAAGTAAGTATTTTATTTGTAAATATGAAATTTAAATAAAAAAAAATATTGCAAAAAAACTATTTTGTAAGGAATGGCATACGTGCGCAGGGTTTTGAAACCACAACTTCAGGCACAAGCCACTCAATATCGTTTAAATATCAAGCTCTTCTTATATATACAATTTCTTATATATAAAATTGGACGTCCTGATTCACTGACTCATCAACACCCAGCCCTCAGACCTAGAAAACTAAAATTGAGCAAAAAGGTGTCTTTTATGGCGTAGGTAAGTACTAAGAAAGGATTTTTCGAAATTCAACCCCTGGGGTGGTGAAATGGGGGTTCAGAGTTTGTATGGAGAAAACAAATTTTTTGGACATTTTAACTCGTCAAGATAAACTTTAAGGCAAATAAAAGGACGAGTGTTTCCGGATTTTTCGAAAATTAAGGGTTCAAGAATGAAATGGGTGACTAAAATAGTTCTTTGCGCGAGAGCGTAGCCGCGGGTAAAAGTAGTCTATTATATTTACAACATCAAAGGTATTTTGCATAATTTTCATTCATAAATCTGTTTGCAGGGTAATTGATAGAAAATGACGTCTACACTCTAACTTCATCCACACAAAACCACGAAAATGCGAAGTTACAAATTCAAGATCAAACATTTGTAAACACTTCAAGTATGTATCTTATACATACGAGGAACGACAGACAGTGGGCCAAGGCAGTCTCGAATGGTGGCCAATGGGAGCAACAAGGCCAGTGAGCAGACCAACCAGCCCGATGGTCAGAAGATATCGTCAAAATGACGGGACCTCTATCGATGAGGTTAGCACAGAACCGTGACGATTATCGCTACAGAGAAGTAGCCTATACCCAGCAGTGGGTTGATGTGGGCTGAGTATAACGATGTACCTTATCAAACTATTTTCGATAAGGTACATCATTATGATAGCTTTTCGCGCGCGACTTCGTTCTAACTGTTATTTATTTCGTATTTTATTTGTATGTGTGGTCGAACGTTGCGACTAAAAATATTGTACGCCGTAACCGGCATATCGAGTATGTTTCTGTCACAAAATAACATCCATATTGTACTCTTGATACACAATAAAGATATTTGATTTGATTTGATTTGATGTATATATTTTTACTTAGTATGTTTGTTTTGTACGTGCAATATATATGTTTACGTGTATTTAATTTTATTTTTTATTGGATTTCGTATAACGCGTACGACTATCGGCAAATTGATGTTTCATATTTCCTATCCTTGAGTTTGCTGGAAGAAATTTCTAAATAGAAATAAGCTATACCTATTGTGTCGTCTATCTTTTCTTGTACTCACTGTTTAATTTTCATGTGTGCAATAAAATGTTAAAATAAATAAATAAATATTAAGAAGTAATTGAATGTCATGCTATTTTTGTTTACATCAAAAAGAGTAAAAGAGACAATATCATGACGTCTATGAGTACGGCAGATAAAGCCATAAAAAGCCTAAACATTATTAGGAAGGGATTTGAGAGCACTTACTCAACTTTACGCTGTTGATGGATTGTTCTCCGTCAATCTTGCAGGTGTATGTGCCAAGGTCACGATCGTACATTTTGTTTATCTTCAGTTCTTTTCCAGTATACATGTATCTTAATCTGAAATAGAACACGGTTTTTATTTTAATCGTACTCTTATTCACTTGCGCGGAGTTATAATTGACTCCAGCCCATAAATAATCATCGATATATATTTCCTTCACCATTAAATATCTCATATATTATTTCCAATATCACAGCCAGATGTTGCTGCCCGATGTTTTAAAAGCCGTACGTAATTTCTTAATCTTTTTTCTGTGATATCAAAAGGAGTGCCACCTAGCTAACAGACGCGTGATATAAACATATCACAAAATTATCTCACGCGTCTATGTTAGCTTTGCTGCATCATCATCTGCAAGAAATTACTTTATCGATACGATTGTAGGGTTTTCTTAATTTTCTAAGTTCAATCTATGTTTTAAAATCATTTTTGAGAAAATCTAGTAATAAAAATGTATATTTTAGAGTTTTAGTAATGACAACACTGCTTGGATACTGAGTGGGGGTTGTTCACACTCGAGTATAAAAGCAGCGGAGCTGAGAGTGCACGTTTCTAGTTCTGTATGAGTAAGCAAGTGATTGAAGAAGTGGATTAAATGACTACTGCTGGAAAGTGAATCTTATTTTAAAATACTTCAGAAGCGGGATTAAAAACGTAAGTACACGCTTACTTTAGATTTATAATTATAAGCCTATCTCCGTTTTAAATTTGTATTTCTTTCCTTTTTGCAATAACGTAGGTAATTAACTTATTAATTACTAGTTTTCCGCCCGCGACTCCGCCCGCGTGGAGTTCAGGTCATATCGTGCCCAACTGTGGGATAAAATATAGCCTATGTCCTTTCTTAGACTCTAATCTATCTCTGCACCAAATTTTATCAAAATCGGTTCGTAGTTTAGGCGTGAAAGACGGACAGACAGACAGACAGACAGAGTTAGTTTCGCATTTATAATATTGGTATGGATTAGTATATTGCACTTTAAATTCAAATCACCATCCAACTGATCGACTTTTAATCTTGTATTACACTTTTTAATTGCCATGTGCTTTCCGATGAGGTTAGATTCAATAACGACCACGTGTTTATTCTCTTCTTCTGTCGCGAATGCCGAGCATCGCGATGTAAGGCTGGCAACACCTCAACAAAAGTAATACATCTATGGTAAGCAATTATAACACTGGTAACACTGAATATAATTGTCTGTGGTAATAAGTCTAAGATGAATGGACAGAATGCACAAGTATGACTACCTAAACTGATAGATGTCTATGATCTGTACTATATGGTCTTTAAGCATAGACATAGAAAAAATAAGTTATATTCCACTAGACTGGCTGTTGTCAAATCAAAAACGAGACCAATTGATTTTCGCCATTTTGGCGCTGTAGGCGGCAGCGGCATAAAACCGAACTCGACGTAGTGAGGACTAAAAGTCGATTAGTCGACAAACTAATGTATTCCCCAGCGGGGTAGGCAGGTAATCAGCTCAAGTTGTACTTTGCCTTAGTGCTTAGTACTTTGCCTTGGCAATCAGCTCAAGTCGTACTTTTAATTAGTGAGGACCAAAAGTCGATAAGTCGACTATTTATGTTCTCTGGCGGAATAGGTAGAGCTTATTTTTTTTCTTTTTCCCCAAAAGTATGTAAGTATAAGATGATTTGTTTTTCTTACAGCAGAGCGTCAACTTTGCGTAAACAGTAAAACCATTTTCTCACATTAGTGTCTTATTTTCTAACATTTACCATTTGATAATGGTCAAATAATAAGAAAACAAAAATTCCCATAGGCGGCCTTACGGTTTGTTTTGCATGCGTTTGGTACTAAATTACCAGTAAAAGTACTAGCAGTAAAAGTAAATAAAAAAATGTCAAAGTAGCTAAGAGACAAAATTTCGAGTATAGTTAAATAGTTAAAAAATAAAGTTAGTTAATAGTTAAAAGATTCTCATCTGCTGTCCAATTTGTTGTCCATGCTAATTGGATGAAGCGTTTGACCTTGAGACAATGACGCATGTTTTTTCTTCATGTTTTTGTTCTGCGTTGCGTAGAATTTTTCCTTTATATTCTGTGTTAATATTCTTTTATGTTTCAGATCTTGATTAAAATAAAATATCATGTATCTGAAAAGTAAGTTGTGTTGTGATAAAGAAAGATGTCACAGACTCCATATTTCTCTTTTATGGTAATTTTTTTTTTCTCATTGGGGTTTGTGATTGATTCATTCATCAATCTTTCTGGCATAAAAGGGGCGGTGTAACGCCAATGCCAATTACTTTACCTTTGCCTAAATAAAAAAAAATGGTTGTTTGTAGTTGGCATTCAATACGTCAGTCTTGTCACTGTCATGTCATAGCAAAAATTTTCTTTGTATAATTTTTCTAAATTTTATTATAAAACTATCATTTTTAGCAGGTAATGTTAAATAAAAACATCCCTGGGCTGTTATTTAGGTTTTTTAATGTAATAATATTAATGTTTATGTGTGTTCTGTTCTTAGTGAAACGAAGATAACGAAGGATTGTGAATGGAAGAATGCGGGAAATCTCCGGCTCGGTTCTGCCCTTCGCTTGTGTTGGCGAATATGATGGGCGTCCGAAGCTGAGCATCCCAACTTCTTCCATCGTTAGCTAAGGCCCGCGCCGTGCAGCAGCAAGTTTATAAGCCATGTCAAGACGCTGGTGCTACGCCGCGAGTTTCAAGCCCTTATTTATACGGAGTGCTACATATCAGGTGCAGAAGTTTCAATGGAAGGACCATGGAACCATGGACATGGACATGGTTTACGTCCCCTCTCAATGGCCCTCCTTTGTTATTGGCCTCTTTTCATTAATTTTCTTTACAGCGGGGTCCGCATGGGAAAAACTCCCTTTTTCCAATTAAGGAGGGGAGGAGGGTTTATGTTGGCCCTCATACTCAGTGGTCCTCCGCCTCTGAGGCCATAACTTGGGCACTCCGACAAAATATGCATGTGAGGGAGAGGTCAATGCAATTTTGTGCACTCACATGTTATATCTTTTGGGCATACAGTGATAAGGGCATTATGGTAAAAGGACGTTTTGGTAATATAGGGACGTTATGGTAATATAGGGACATTATGGTAATATGGGGCATTATGGGAATGCAAGTATAGGTGCAATGTAAGGAATATGCACATGCATATAAATGTTATTCCAGTTTCACTAATGCTCTGTTTTCAAATTTTTTGCTATTGTGTTCTGATCTGTTTTTTTTTTCATGTCATATGGACTTCGAGCAACGACGCTGAAGACACCCGTTGTTTCGATGATAGGCGCGTGTGTTAAAGTGCGGTTTTGAAATTTTTTAAGTCCGCGTCTTTGACTTGGGGTCAGGGTCCACCAGCACCTGGTGACCTTTGGCTTCATGTTCATAAAGGCAGTACCCGGGTGAGCAGCGTCGAGCTAACACTTGTTTACTCCTTTTAATTTTTAGTTAGGGACAGGTGCGGGTTTGATAGGAGCTATAATATTTGGTCTTATTTCCCCATCATCCGAACAAAGAAGATCTTTATCCTGATGGAAGAAAGAAGACCGACCCGACCACCTGATCCAATGCAGCCCAGAGAGATGCTACTTCAAGGCCAGAGAGATGCTACTTCAAGGCCACCTCGATGGATTAAATACTTAGAGCCATCGTATAGGAAGTTAGGTAGGCCTGTTGAAAAAAATTTTCGACCGATCGAAAAATTTTCAATGGGGGGAGGCAGTTGTGGTATGCAGACCTTTACGGAGGGTCGGGCATAACGCAACTTCTTTCTCATTCGGTCATTTCGAAGAAGATAATTCGAATATCAATTTTAAAGGTTTGAAATGGTATTCGATGTCATGATTCAAAATGATTGAAGATCTGGCCTTGCGCTATTCATCGTTTGATTATGGTGCATTCATTGTAGCAAGCTGTAAACTTTAAAGTGTAAAAAATCTTTATTTAACTGTAAATTATGTAACAATACAATGAATTCTGAAGCCTGTGGTAGTAAAAAAACTGTGCTACAGACTTCAGAAACTTCCCAACTATTGTTATACAGATTAATAATTTACGAAAAATATAAACTAATTATACTAAATAAACTGAGGGTTAGACGTGCGTGTGTGCGTGTGTGTATGTGTATGTGTGCGTATGTGTGTGCGTGTGAGTGTGGGTTTGTGTATACACACATCAAAAAAAGTTTACGATCAGTAGCAAAATCAGGTGTATTCTTTAAAATATAAATTATTTAAAGAAACTGTTTACGTTTTATGATTTTATAATGAAAATGCACTAAGTAAATAAAAGAATCATTATTAATTATTTACTTTTTATTAACAAAAGCTAGGAAATGCAATTTTGGCTTAAATGTAATGTAATGAAAAATTTGAATTAATGAAAAAACAAACAAAATATATTACGAAAAAATTAATAGTTAGTATAAAATGACTCCTCCCCTGGCTCGCACACATGCGGAAACCCTTCTGGGCATGCTAAGAATTAAGTTATCTAGCATTTCTTGTGGTAACCTGTCCCACTCTTCAATAGCAGCTGCCCTGATTTCTGACACTGTTCGCGGAGGTGGCTGACGGTTCCAAACAGCTCGCTTAAGAGCATCCCACGCATGCTCGATCGGGTTTAAGTCAGGCGAGCCGGCAGGCCAGTCTAACCTGGTGATGTCGTATTGCTGGAGAGCAGCATCAACACGTCCGTTTCGATGTGCGGGCGCATTATCATCTACCATTATGAATTGGCGCCCGTGGTTGATGCGGAATGGTCTGACGTATCCATCGATTGCAATCGTTTTGTACATGGCTCCGGTCATGGTGCCTTGATACGGGATTAAGGGCGTCCTAGCCCCAATCATTATCCCGGCCCAAAAGGACACTGATTTCCCGCCCTGCTGAACGGTTCCAGTGGCAGTTCTCTGCCTTTCAGAGTCGCCAGGTCTTCTCCAGACACGGACACGTCGGTTATCTGGATGTGTACTGATCCGCGTTTCGTCAACGAAGAGGCAGTTCTGCCAGATGCTTTCGTCCTCAATTTCTTCATTTTGACGGAGCCTAGCCCATTGCAATCTGCGCCGCTTCCGTTGCTGTGAGTTCAGAGGTGCTCGCCAGGATCTCCTTGCTCGTAATCCAGCTTGGTGTAAGCAATTTCTAATCGTTTGGGTGCTAACTTCGCGGCCGGTGGCAGCTCGCAGCTCTGCTTTCATTTTAGTAGCGTTCATTGTTGGGTCACGGGCAGCCAGTAATCTGATATATCGCTTCTGAATTGCAGTAAGAACAGTTGGGCGACCACTGCGAGGTCGATCAGCTAAATCTTCCATGCCCTGATACCTCTCCAACGTGGTCACCACGCAGGATTGGGATACATGAACTCTGCGTGATATTTCCCTCGTGGAATAGCCTTCTCCACTTAAAGTTAGAATTCTGGCTCGTAAAACTGCAGTTAATCCTCTCGGCATCGTTACCAACTTAATTTTTTTTGAATAAATTGAAAATATTGATAAGTTGCGACTATGTCAGATTTCTGAATGAAAGCAAGCAAGGGTTGATTGTCTTTTTAAATGAAAAAACATTTGAATTACGAAATTATTTTATATTTAAATTTCATATTTTTAAATAAGGAATCAAAAGATAAAAAGTGATTAAGTTTTATTCTTCTACAATAAAAAATATTAGCACTTTTCCAAGTGATCGCAAACTTTTTTTGATGTGTGTATGTGTTTGTGAGACCAATCAATACAGGACTTAAAGATTAGTACATGTAAATTTTATTGTATAAGTATTATAGTATCCTAGTAAAAAGTTTTTCAATTTCATCATAGTCATACCCTTTGAGTAGATTGAGTAATTCACATTTGAATTTATTATTGCTGAGTTGTTTTGTCCTATTTATATCTGTATAAATTTTATTATAGATCATCGGAACACCATATTCATAAATGCGTTCATATGCGTGCATTAGCACTTAATAAGCGGTGTCTAATTTACAGCTGTGGATGTGATACAAAAGTAAATGATTTTGTAACGAAGAAAATACTGTTTTTTGATTATATCCGTGATTGAAAAGGAGTCCAGCTGTTTTAATTTGAACGCCCCCAAGAGACACCGTTGCAGTACGATAGAACTAGGTCGGGGCAACTCTCCGGTAGTCGTATCGTAACTATTTTAAACCAGCCATCACCCTACTGCGATTATTTGAATTAACAATAAACCAGAAGATTTTTAATATTTAACTGCTGCTCACTATCCATTTTAGTCTTAGAAAGTGACATGGCCATATAGGTGTGCCGTTAGTTGATTCCGCAGCCATGTAGGTGTGCTGCCGCAGCCATGTAGGTGTGCTGCTGTTCGATGCTGCAGCCATGTAGGTGAGCTGCTGGTCGAACTCACGGCCATGTAGGTGTGCCGTTCCGCAGCCATGTAGGTGTGCTGCTGTTCGATGCCACAGCCATGTAGGTGAGCTGCTGGTCGAACTCACGGCCATGTAGGTGTGCCGTTCCGCAGCCATGTAGGTGTGCTGCCGCAGCCATGTAGGTGTGCTGCTGTTCGATACCGCAGCCATGTAGGTGAGCTGCTGGTCAAACTCTCGGCCATGTAGGTGTGCCGTTCCGCAGCCATGTAAGTGTGCTGCCGCAGCCATGTAGGTGAGCTGCTGGTCGAACTCCGGCCATGTAGGTGTCCATCAGGGATGGAGGTTTCTCATTAAGTTACCCTAACCAGGAAGCACGCAATGGAGGTGATATCTGAGTTTTCGTAATAATTTGTTAACAAAAAAATTTTATAAGTTTGATGCCCAATTTTGTTCACTAAAGAGAAATGTAAATAAAAAGATCTAGCTTAACAAAGTTAATGAATGGAAGAGTTGTTATTTAGTTTAGTTTATTATGTGGATAAGCTCTTACCCGCATTATTAAATTTGATTCCTCTCGTCTATCTTAAGTGTTACTTACAAGGAGACCCTCCAATGACTAACCCGTCTTAGTACGACTCTTTTGGAAATTTTACTTTTCATTTAGTAAAAAAACAAACATTGGTTTACATAACCTACAGATATATTTTCTGGACTGCCTAATTAAAAAAAATATATATTTTATTTTCATAGTTCAGTTTAACAAAGCTGATTTATTGTGACTTAAAGGATAGGTCACCATGTCAAGGTATTAAGTTTTTGTTTATTTGTAGTATTGTCAAATACTAATGTAAGAATTGCTTACGCAACTAATTTTAATATTTTATTGTTTACTAGTTGCAACAATATTCATCTTTTGTGAAGACCTGTGGTTTGCAGTTTTAGTCGTATAAATATTTAGATTTGCATTTGCGTTGAGAATCAGTATATCTAATGTTCTACAGTATACACGGCAAAGGAGATCGGTTTGCATCAAGCTTGCGTAATTAACACACACCAAAGTAACTTTGATCTTTGTGTGCTGTATCTTGAATACACATCATATCAATGTTACATACACACACATACCTACATATTTGTTTTGTTCGGTTTCTCATCTAGTCATTCTCGTTAAAAGTGATACTATAATTCGACTACTGGTTTAACAACTGAACAGTTCTGTCATGAAAGCGTTGGATTGATAAATCGTGGGTCATCGGTTCGATTCTTGCTTTTATCCATTTTTTTATAGACAAATAAATCATGATATAATATTTTTTTTGTTTAATTTAAGAGTAAATGAAAAAGAAATAAAACAAAATAAAACAGGAAAAATTCCCAAATAAAATTTATTCACTTGACAAAATAAAGTATATTTTTCAATACTTAATAAGAAGAAATAGATTTCGCCCTTTAGCGCCCCTTTAATTCCAAATGGTGATATGAATCAACATGTTAATAGTTAGAACTTTCAATAAATTCTAACATCATAACAATAACATCATTCCCACATTTGAAATTATCTCAAACCTGTTAAATATTTAAATTGTTATCCTTCAATTTAAAATAAGTAAGATAGTGCACTAAGATGTGTAAAAAATGTATCATTCAAACGTTTCCGAGCTCAATGCATTCAAAAGGTAAAAACAAAAGTAATGAAATGTTATTATTATTATTATTATTTTTACCGACATCCACCCCCAATAACCCAAAGTAACGCGACCACTAGCCCTGCACGGTAGAATATTATTTTCATTATACGTTCACCACTTTTTCTCCACAATATTTTTCTTCCATCTTTATCTGATTTAAAAGTTTTTTCGTCACTAAAAATAACAACGTTATTGCACCAATCAAAGTCCAGGTATTGACGAGCAAAGCGCACCCTATTTAGCCGATGATGGCGAGTCAATTCGATCTTCTTGGCTGGCCTGCGACATCTCAACCCAGCAGCACGCAAATGATCCCGCACTGTTTGTAAAGACACGCCATGTCTTGTTGCTGTAGAACGGGTGCTGAGGAACGGGTCATCAGCATGAGCAGCAACTATATTCAGGTGACGTGGTGATGCATTTGTAAACGATACAGGCCTTGGGCCAGGATGACGTTCTTCGATGCTTCCTGACTTGGCGTATCGGTGGACCCATAATTGCACAGTCCTTCGCTGTAAATAAAAATTATAATGAGAAATCATGTCAACAATAAATAAAAATTAAATTCATCTTATTATTTTAAAATTTCTAACTTACCGATATCATTAAACGCCTCGCAATTTTTTCACTAATATAAATATTTTGATCATATAGAACAATTATTTCCGCTTTTTTCAATATTGTCAGATGCCTGACTGCCTGTCCATTATTGAGTTGAAAATCAATAAAAAAATTAAGAAAACTGGAAAAATAGAATCAAACGACCGAAGCTTGGCGTAGCAAATGGCAGTTTTAAATTAAACTAGTAAAAGGAACAAGTAATACAAAAGAGGGTAGATGGAGGGTAGAATAAAACTCAGCGTAAAATTAAACATGCTAAAATGCATGAACACCAACCAATACAATATTCAACGTATTCATCATTGATTGCGTGGTCCAGTGGATAAGCGCTTAGTTTTTAAGCAGGTGGTCGTGAGATCGATCCTCAGTGAAGGAAAACTTTTATTCATTCATTTTTCTGTTGCTTCTTGTTTCGAGTATTGAAATTGTAAAGTAAATTGATAATATTATTACAGTTTATATAAATTAAAACAGCCAAAAGATAAATGACTCAGATTGGCGCTGGTCAAACTCATGACATGACCGTGTTCATTTGTTTTGTCCAGATATGTGTTACTTGCGCCATCTATCGATAGTTTTTAGAACTGCTTCGAGATCAGGAACGCAGACGATTGCTTTCACACACACACACACAAGATATACGTTAGTGTGGCCTGCATACCGAACTCCTTTGCCGAGTGTACCTTCTACAACATTTTACCGAATTAGTAGTTAGCCGCATAGCTAGCAAAGCACACGACAAATTCGTGCGTTGGGTGGCTCGGATGACGGTGATACTTTATTAGAGCCACATGACAGATGATATTACCAAAGGCACCGCGCAACGTTTGCCCTCCCGGCGCCCTCTGGCGTTGTCAATTTGACATTTTACTGCGAGTAAATTGCATTACACCGCGAAGCGCGTTGAACTAGCTTATTACACAGTAAAATAAAGTAAAACATACTGATATACTACTCTTATGAACTACAATGTGCGACCTACAATGATATTTATGATTTTGTTAAACTGTTTTTATTAACTGGCCAATAGATTGAGTTGGAATAAAACCCTTAAGTATCTACTCATTTCGTCACGCCCAACGGTGAAAACATGATGCTGTATTATTCGCGCAAAGTAGCTGTCTATAATTTGACATTCTATGAATCAGGCACTAGAAACGGGTTCTGCTACACATGGTCAGAAAATAATGGAAAAAGAAGTGCCAATGAGATATCATCAATTTTAGAGAAGTACATCAATAATGTGGATCTAAGGGGTACAGTGAAACATTTATTACTATATTGTGACTCATGTCCGGGGCAAAATAAAAAAAAGATAGTATTAACATGTTAAAATGAAATACTTAAGAAGTGTAACACTCTTCTATCAATTCAAATAAATTATTTGCTCCCGGGGCAAACCTATATGCCGGTCGACTCTAAGCACTCCATTATAGATAAAAGCTTAAGAGGCATTATAGTGTGGGCACCGTCGCAGTGGAGCACAATTTTTACTATATCTAGGAAGTCACCAAGACCATATGAAGTACAGGTCCTTAATTACACAGATGCTGAAAAATATTTCAAAGGTAATTTAACCGAAAAATTTTTCAAACCAAGGACAGTCACATTTATGAAATCGGTGGCAAATATGGCTTTTGTGAAATGGTATATGAATCCGGATGCGCAAACAGTACAAATCGAGATGGTGAAGAAAAATAACCTACAGCTCAAACCATGCTACAAAGCGATGCTGCCCATTCGCAAAAAGAAATACACGGATCTGAACAAATTGTGCTCGAATAATGTGATACCAACTGTGTATCATACGGAATATCGAAGTATGAATAATGATCCCAAAGTTCAAGACTGTTTGGCTGAAACAGACGAGGAAGATGAAGTATTGGCCCAAGATTGAAATGGATCCGATTCACCTTTTGCTGTTGTATACTCGTTTTTTTTTAAATACCGTCTGTAACGGAACAGAACGTCATCTGTTCGTTAGTTTTCAAACATATGAAACTTAAACCTTAAAGAAAGGGAAACAATTAAATAAGTATTTCATTACAATCAGTTAAGATTAAATTATTCGTAAGTAAATCTAAAACAATAATAATCTTCATTATAAAAAATAAAATAATGACTAAAATCTTATTGGTGCTGCCATGTAACAGAGTAAGGATGCTAAATAGGACCGTATTATGTTGAATTATAGTTCATATTGATGTTTTGAGACAGAAGGTGGAATGTATGGAGAACAGCTGAGAAAAGAGATGCAAAACTAAAAAGATTCTATTGAAGTCACGATTTACAGTAGAGTAATGGAATGATATTAAAAGGTGAAATACCATGTAGTTTGTATACCAAATAGACGAATGGCGCGCTTTTTGGCTGTATGGACGGCTTGGGGAGGGAAAAGAAAAAAAAATCGAGGCAATCTTTTCTCCTCGGATTTTGGGGAATGGGTTGAATTTTCTTAATTTATTAATTTTATTGTTTAATTTTGTGAAATATCTTGTTTTCTTTGATTATAAAAGTCGCTTATATTTACTAAAGTAAAATCTAATTATTTATCGTATGGGATAACAAAGGAAGTAATACTATCCTGATCCCAACTACATTGAGTTTGGTTTTGTTAGTAAAACTCAATGTTCCTGATGAGGAGGAAAGATTAGTTAACGCGACGTTTGTCGTGGTTGGATTTATAGGCGCCTAACGGTGTCAAATGTCTATAAATTCAATACAACGCTTTATGGCGGGACCTTGTTATGAGACGAGCAAGGGATTGATTTAATTCAATCTTTAGTCTCCCAGTGCAGTCTTGGTTTGCACAGTGATCTCGGGGAACTGTCGAAGAAGATCCAGGCCTTAGGCACTGAGTATTGCGTGTAAATGACTACTGTTTCTGGTCTCCTATATATCTTACTTATTTAATCGCATTTTTATACATGCCTGCATTTCACACAAACCAAAGTTCTTTACGGCCGTGTGAATGCACATACACTCAGCTTTAGGGATTAGGTACTCGAGGAAAGCTGCCTCAAACTTCTACAGTTTAGTCAGGAGTTTCCCATTGCACCGTGGAAAACTACATAACTCACCACACGCATACACGTTTAAAGTTAAATGTGAAGTAAAATACTTCTAGCTTGTTTATTTCACAAGAAGATAGACTAGGAATCTTATTTAGGCAGAAACTAGGCAGGTAAAATCAAGTACATAAAGGTAAATAGGATATTCTTAGGTATTTACTAAAATTAAGAGAAATCAGGCTAGGAATTTTTCTGAAATAAAATATAATTAATTTGGATTTATTTTCTATGAAAATGTCTTAATAAGAGATATCAGCGTTATGAGATAGATTGCAATATTAACTTCCTTATCTATTATTTACTTAACTTAGATCTGAGTCTACGGCATATGCTTGTTTCATTTATTGTATACCTAAGCTACGTGCTCACGTAGGGCCTTGACGTGAATAAGTCAAGATCTTCTTGGGTGGATGTCCTTCGAGGGATCATGGAGGCTCCACTCTTTAGATAATGGATGTTCTCTGTGGAAATGAGGAGACTCCATTTCGTCGAGTTGGTATATAATGTGTGAACCATCATTGCCAAATTGAGACTATATACCTAATACTAGCAATATTAATTTTATGATATGACCATGTAAGGAAGACTAAATTGCATTCTATTTGCATAGGAAGGTATATAAATCCTTGAATCTGAATAATGTATGTGGCTAAACTTCTCGGTGAAAAGTATAACCGCAGATTTACTAAAGTATTTTGAGAAACAGCTAAGATTACTTTTGAAGAAAGATCTGGCTTTACTATTTATGAATATAAATTAAAGATGGGAAACTTTTGGAGAAAATTCCATCTCTTCGAACCATGTCGCACCCTCAGAACGAAAGTGACCTAACTCAAAATTCCTGTAACTCCTGATTTTGCTATAAACTGACTTTGAATAACCTACTCTAAATGCCCAATGTGAAAAAGAGACCGAAGTATAAGTAAAAAAGGGACATCCTACAAATCGGTCGTTTTCGTTGGTCGCGCTATTTACCTAAACGTGTCAAGTGAAAGAGACCGGTTCAGTCTTGCATCCGAAGTTCTCACGAGTGGACGTGTACAACATCGACGGATCTCGAATTGAGTCAGTTTATTGCAAATGCTGTGTCGGTTTCTTCTTTTGTGCTAAACTGACCCCTTTTTGAAATGCGTCTGTTTATTACAGAATATCACTTTGATTTTGTTGACCAACTTTAAATTAAGTTTCTTTACTTCAGAAATTATATAAAAGGATACAGACACTCTCAAGAATGAGTCTATTTATGACTCAAAGTATTCGAAAACTTCCTGTTCTTCCAAATATTGAGTCTCTTTATTAGTAAAAATAAACTAAGATAAGTTAGTCATTTTACAAATGTGCCTATTTTTTCTAAAATTTGCGCACGCCATCTTTAGACTTAAGTCCTTAGTTTTTTAGGTTTTCAAGTAAATTACAATGATACGATACGATTGTTTCAGGTTTTCACTACTCAAGTTTCTGTTCTGGTTAAAATCAGATCGAAGCGAGTTCAACATATGTTTAATTAGATGGGAATAACGCCTGTAAAGTTGCAGACTACTACTGCTAGAAAAAAACAAGAGAGAGAGCCTTTGGTTGACTATTCGGACAGTAATGTTGCAGAATGGGTAGAAAGTCAGTATAATTATTGGAGTCGTGAGAAAGAAAACCGATTAAGTTCGGACATCGGACTCTCTGATTTGCCGCCACGGTCAACTAACGTAACACCACCGGTAGACAACACAGACTTACATGAACATCAGGATGAAGGTAACGTAATAAACGATAGTCACTCAAGTGATGTGATAAACGATAGCTTTGAGAACTCGTCACAGAAGGCCATCATTAATACTACAGCGAATTTTATCAAAGAAAACGGTGGTAGTGATAAACACACAAAAGTTGATGCCACTATTATTCAAGATATGAAAGACCACATAAACTCTATTCCCCGGATCGAGTCTCATTATTTAAGAGCTCAAACTACAAGAGAGTACATTTGTGGTTCTAGAACAATAGTACAAATATACAGAGATTATGTTGATAATCAGGAACTAGCTAACCGGCCCTATGGAAAGGTCAATAAGTTTTACGAAGTATTTACAACTGAATTCAATATAAGTTTTTTCAAGCCAAAGAAGGATCAGTGTGAATTATGTAATAAATATTTGTTGTGTTCGGAAGCCAACAGACAAGATATTCAATAAAAAGACGATGCACATTTGGAGGAGAAAGTTTTATCCAGAGAAGAAAAGCGAAAAGATTGTGAAAACGTAAGCGAAACTACTGTTTGTGCAGTTTTTGATTTACAAGCAGTGATGCAATGCCCAATTGGCGATGTTTCTGCTTTTTATTATAAGGGTTCCGTAGTAATCTACGAACCCTTATAGTTTCGTCTGTCCGTCTGTCCGTCTGTCCGTCTGTTCGTCTGTCCGCAGGTTTCCTAAGAAACCCTTGGTACTACAGAGCTGAAACTAAGCATGATTATACATATGAATCACGCCGACAGAACTGTAGAGTAAAATCTTGGAAAAAAAATTTTTTTCGGGTGTCTCCCATAGACGTGAAAGGGCGATGAACTTTTTTTTTCTCGCCAATATCATTGAATGGGGTGTCAAAGAATAGCATTTTAAAAGATAGAAGGGGTTTACTAAGAACGTTTTTCGATTCAGCACTCCGTTTGCGAAATATAAATTTTTAAAGTGAAAATTTTTGTCAAACACAAGTGCCCCCCCATATACCTGCTAAACGGTTGTTTCTAAAAATGTGAAAAAATTCACGTTGGTAGAATATACAACGAAATTTAAAGAAAAACTATCACACATAAGTTGGTCCTTCAAGTTTGCGAGTAATAGTCGACCAAGTGCCAAACACTGTTGGGATTTATAAGAATGTATTTGAACCATGCTGCTACGGAACCCTACAATGCGCGTGGCTCGACACGCTCTTGGCCGATTTTAAATCGAAGTTGAACTGTCTTTATTTTACCATAGTAGAATTAAATAAACCGAAAGAATTAAAAACTGATCCTAAATATTGCTGTTATAAGAATGTGAATTGCTACTTTTGAGACGAGACGCAAGGTAAAAGAGGTTCCAGTGAATTAGGGTCTCGCATATTTAACTATCTGAAATCAATTGACGAACGATCAGCAGGAAAGAAGGTGGAGGTAATCTTCTACTCCGATAACTGTTGCGACCAAAACAAAAATAAATTCATAGCCAGTGTCTGTTCATTTGCAATAGTATATTTTGAAAACATTCATTCAATAACCCACAATTTTTTAATACAAGGACACACATAAAATGAGGGAGATAATGTGCACAGCTTAATAGAGAAAGAAGTGAAGAAGAACCTTAAATCCGGGCCTATTTATATTCCACAACAATACGTAACCGTGATCAGAAGTTCAAAGAAACATGGGACCCCATTTTATGTTCATGAACTTGACTTTAAGTACTTCTATGATTTAAACAATTTGCAAACTCAATGGGGCTACAACTACAATGAAAATGAAGACAGACAGACATTAGCCTGGGGTAATATTAAAATGTTGAAGCTTATAAAGGAAGAGCCGTTTTTTATCTATTACAAAACATCTTATAAAGAAGATTTTAAAGAATTAACGTTAGAAATAAGAGGAAGAAAATGCAAACACTTGAAGAAATAGAGCTGCAAAAACTCTATTCGGAAAGAATCGAGCTAAGTACAAACAAAAAAGAAGATCTCCGTGAATTACTGAACAAAAACTTAATACCAAATGTTTAATCTGCATATTATCAATCTTTTATTTAAGAAAATAAAAAGAATATTATACAACAAAGAATACTAAAATAATAATTTAAACGTGATTTATTACTGTGTTTACTTAATTTAAAATAATTTTAGCTCTAAGTTAAAAACTGCAATTTTTTAATGTGATTCTCAGTATTGTATACCACCTGATTAACCATAAGAAGTTATTTTTGTTTCCTAATTGTAAAGTTATGTTTATTTTTTGTTAAAAACTGCAATATTTGACGTGATTCTCAGTAACTGCTTCCTGATTTGATTAATAAAGTAAGATTTTAATTAGTTAGCTTAGATATAGCTTATTTTGCTTGTTAAAAACAGCATTTAGTAATAAGTACTGACTGATTAATAATAAGACTTGAAGAAAAGTATATAAAGACTGCTAAAAAGATATAAAATAAATAGTACATTGATGTTTCTTATTCTGGATTTTTATTTACACCCCTAAACCTGAAGGACTTTTTGGTGAAACAATGTCTAATTCCATAATATGTCATAAGCATTTGTTTTATTTTGCGACTAAAAGAGACTTAACCTCAAAAAAGATAGGCTTACTTCCGGTGATGGGGAAGGTCCTCGAAAAACTGTTAAATAACAGACTCCTTTGGCACCTAGAAGCGCGGGGACACCTAAGCACCAGGCAGTACGGCTTCATGCCGCAGCGCGGAACCGAGGACGCCCTCTACGACCTAGTGCACCTTATACGCTACGAGGCGCACGATAGGCGTAGGCTCGTAGCAGTAGTGTCACTGGACATAGAGGGCGCCTTCGATCACGCATGGTGGCCTTTTATAAAGGCCCAGCTGCTGGCCAAAAATTGCCCTGCAGATATCTACCGGCTAGTGGAGAACTATCTCAGTGATAGATCTATACACCTAGACTACGCCGGTGCCATGGTCACCAAAACCACGACCAGAGGCTGCGTACAGGGAAGCATCAGCGGCCCCTTGATGTGGAACGTCATTCTCGACTCGCTCCTCGAGCTGCTGGAAGGCAGTGCAGTCCACGTCCAGGCATTTGCCGATGGCGTGGTACTAGTGGCCTCCGCCGACTCCGCCGAAGAGCTCGAGTCAATGGTCAACCCGGTACTGGATACGGTTGCCACCTGGGGCATGGAGCATAAACTCCGGTTCTCTGCGCACAAGACCGCCTTGATGGTGGTGACGCGCAAGATGAACCCTCCCATGCCCCACATAACAATGGCAAACGTCCCGTTGATACCAGTGGACAGCGTCAAAGTACTCGGTTTGACCATCGATAAGAATCTGACGTTCCGAGACCACATCGAGAATGCTTGCGCAAAAGCGGCTACTGTGTACAAGGGTCTGGCACGAGCTGCAAAAGCTTCGTGGGGCCTCAGCCCGGACATTGTCAGACACTTGTACATAGGGGCAATAGAGCCGATCCTTTTGTACGCGGCCAGTTCATGGGCACAGAGCACGTCCAAGACCTACATAGTAAGACGCCTGAGGTCGACGCAGCGTTTGTTTGCGATAAAAATCGCCAAAGCTTACCGCACCGTCTCGTTTGAGTCAGCAGTTACGATCGCGCGGCTCCTACCTATCGACATGAGGGCGCGGGAGGTGGCCGAGTTATATACGGTGAAGCGAGGAAAACCCCTGCCCAAGGCGCTGGATAGAAGATTGGAGTTTCGAACACCATTCTTCCGACTTCCCCATCCAGCCCTCCGGCCGGAGGTACGCTACACCGTATTGGACCGCCTCGAAGACGCAATGCCGGAGTCGAAACCGACTGCTCCTGTCAGTATATATACCGACGGGAGCAAGATCGAGGGAAAGGTAGGATGCGCATTCACTTGCTGGCAAGACGGTCGTGAAGTGCTGAGCAAGAAATTTCGACTGGAACTGTTCTGCACCGTGTACCAGTCGGAGCTGCTCGCACTTCGCCAAGCGGTTAGGCTTACGGTGGAGGATCCTCGCTACAGGGAGTGCGACATCTTGAGCGACTCGCGCTCCTCCCTGGATGCGATAGCGAACCCGCGGTCCACGAACCCTTTGGTCAACGAAATCAGGTCGAGTCTGTCGCGGGCAGCCGAGAAAGGCAGCGTCGTGAACTTGTGGTGGGTGCGCGCTCACGTCGGCACGGCCGGAAATGAGCGCGCGGACGAACTCGCCAAAGACGCTGCCCTCCGTAAGAAAACGGCTGCGGATTACGACAGATTCCCTCTCTCGTACGCCAAACGGGTGATACGCCAACGAACCTTGGACGCCTGGCAAGAGGAGTATTCCCAGTCCGGGAAGGGCCGCATTACCAAGCTGTTCTTCCCGGACATACGCCTGGCGTTCCGAGTGATAGGGAATGTTGGCGTATCCTACTTTAAAACCCAAGCGTGGACGGACCATGGCGGGAACGCCTCGTACCTTCACCGTTTCAAATGCTGCGACGATCCCAGGTGCATATGCTCCCCAGACGCGGCGCAGACGATCGAGCATGTCCTGAACGAATGCCCAGCTTACGGGACGCAGAGGTTAAAGCTCGAATTTGAGGTCGATGCTAATATCTCGACCTCGACCTGGAGCTCCCTCTTAGCGGGCAAGAAGTCAGGACCGAAATTCGCCGATTTCTGCGTCAGCGTAATGAAGGCAGTGGCGCACACAAACAAGGCTAACGCTCGGCCGCCCTAGCAGGGTGGGGAAATAAATTAATATACGTGCCAAAAACCTGTTTTATTTTTATAAATATGACGAATTATTTAGTTATAACATTGACTATAATTGGAATTATTTGCTAATGTTCATTTTTTTTATTTTTTTTTATAAATTTGATTTTTATATTGATTCATAATATAGCTGATATTTATTGAATTTTAATTTATTTTTAATTATTACTTTTTTATTTATTTATTAAATCGACAAAGAAATAAGTTTATGATTTGACTTGAAATATTAATTTTACTTACATGGACTAAAAAAAAAAGAAGAAACTATAAAAAATAATGAAGATAAAAATAATAAGAATAATTTGAATTTAAAATGTATTGTAAATAAAAACTAAAAGACTTGACAAGGACCCCGAATAATCACATCGGGGGGTTCCAAGAGCCAGAAACAACAAAAAAAAAAAAAAAACCTCAAAAAAGATGCAGAAATGTATATTTTTTTTGCACTAAAGTGACTTAATTTTAAACATTTTTATATTTAATGGTAAAATAAATATTTAAAGTACATTTAAATTTTATTTAATGTCACTAATCAGTAAATAAAAGGTCAATATGTAAGCCTCCCAAAAAGAAATCATTTCTGATGAAAAACGAAAGAGCCGCATTAAATTCATTTAATTCTATACTTTTTTTCAGACTTTCTAGCTCGTTTGCCACAAATTGCATTTTTTGACTTAGGTCACTTTCGTTCTGGGTGTGCGATGTGTATAATTAAAGATAGAATACTTTTGAAGAAATTTCTATCTTGCCTACTACTATTAATAATGAGAACTATTCACCAAGTTATAATAAACATACATAATACAGATCACTGTGAAGAAAGATCTAATTTCTACTAATTTTATTATTCTTATTAACCTTAGGAACATTCTTCTAAGATATTGTAATAAATATATTTATTTCATTTGGTTTTGTAAAATTGCTTGCTTTGAAAAGAAAGTCATTGACTCAAAATAAAGTAAATTATAAGATTAGCATCTCCTTTTATGGGTATGTATATAAGTATATATGCTTAGGATTCCTGTAGTCACCAGTCTGACTCGGCTCGACTTACTGACAAAGACAGTGTAGATTTACTGAGTCAATGCAACTTGACTTCCTCTCATCTTTTGCTGTAGAATACTAAACTATCTGATTGTTATTGAAAATAGTTAAATACTCTTCCCCCCCATAAAAGGAGTACAGCGGTGGGGTGCTTTCCAGTCTTTGGTCGAGGCACACAGTTCTAACAGAAGTTAGAGGGCAAAGCCCTGGCGCGGAGGTGAAGCGCTGACCTAAGCCGCAATTAATAATTATTGAGATTTAATTTACCTATTTTTCATGTTTAAAAATACTTACTTTTTAATCTGTCGACATCTGGTTGAATGTTCCTCATCTTAGTACTTAAGTTTAATATGAATACCATTCTCACTAACTCTTAAAGAACCCAGGGTTACACATAAATCACAACGTAGGTCCTCTTTAACACTAGAATGATCACTTGGCCAAATCTAGATCAAATGCAATTTTTAGTCACTTCTTAAGATTAGCTCGGCTCGACTTTCGGCCTCGCCTCGCGCGGTCGGCTCGATCTACGACCTCGCCTCACCTTTAGAATCTAAACTTAAATGGCGGCCATCTTGGATTGAGGGGGGACGCTCCGGGCTTCGCCCTACGCGGAGCTCGGCCTTCGGCCTCGCCTTATACGCAGCTCGCCTCGGCCTGCGGCCTCGCCTCGCGGCGCGTCGTGGTTCGGCTCGGCCTTCGGCCTCGCTTCACCACTCCTTGTATGGCGGCCATCTTGGAAAATGGCGAAAACGAAAATCTTTTCCAATATTCGGATTCAGCGACCCCTAAAACCTTCGGATACCGAATTTGGTCCGAATCAGAGGAGATAAAAAAATCTCGTTTTTGTATGGCGGCCATCATGTTTTTTTGAAAATCGAAAAAAAATGTCACCAATAGACTTTGACCAGGGTGCCGGTTGACCTTTGTTTAAGCACCACCGGTCCAAGTCGAACGGTTCACCCGGGAAGGTGGGCCGCGACCTGATAAGGAGGAGAATCCGAAGATGTCGAGGTTTTCCCATACTCACCAAAAAATTCTGACCACACCCCTCATACATCATTTTCACCTCCCGACCCTCCTTCTGGGAGAACAATTATGTCAATCAGTCAGTCAGTCAGTCAGTCAGTGAGTGGTATTGTAGCTTTATATATTATACTAGGTTTCGCGTGGTGCGCGACCTGCTAAAGCAGGTCGCGAGGCGGTTGTGCCTTTTTTTATAAATTTTAAAAAAGTTTTTAATTTTTTTTTATTTTTCATGGCCGCCATCTTGGATTTAAAAATGGATGTTATTTTCTTAATCAGCACCCCTGAATACCTAAAAAACGACACCCATGACGATATTTTCCAAAAAAATTATGTCCGCCATCTTATATTTAAAAATGGATGTCATTTTCGGAATCAGCACCCCCGAAAACCTATAAAACGACACCCATAACGGTATTTTCCAAAAAATCCATGTCCGCCATCTTGGATTTCAAAATGGATGTCATTTTCGAAATTAGCACCCCTGAAAACCTATTAAACGACACCCATGTCGGTATGATGACGGTCGGTTGGTAATATGCTTGGTGACGCTTCGGGCTTCGCCGTACGCGGAGCTCGGCCTTCGGCCTCGCCCTATACGCAGCTCGCCTCGGCCTACGGCCTCGGCTCGCGCGTTCGGCTCGGTCTGCGACCTCGCCTCACCTTAAAAATCTAAACTTGTATGGCGGCCATCTTTGATTGGGGGGGGGGGGGACGCTCCGGGCTTCGCCCTACGCGGAGTTCGGCCTTCGGCCTCACCCTGTACGCGGCTCGCCTCGGCTTTCGGCCTCGCCTCGCGCGTTCGGCTCGGTCTTCGACCTCTCCTCACCTTTAGAATCTAAACTTGTATGGCGGCCATCTTTGATTGGGGGGGGGGACGCTCCGGGCTTCGCCCTACGCAGAGTTCGGCCTTCGGCCTCACCCTATACGCGGTTCGCCTCGGCCTTCGACCTCGTCTCGCGCGTTCGGCTCGGTCTTCGACCTTTTTTTTCGGTCTTTTTTTTTGGTTTGTCACGACCGCCATCTTGGATTTCAAAATGTATGTCATTTTCGGAATCAGCACCCCCGAAAACCTATTAAACGACACCCATGACGGTATTTTCCAAAAAATCCATGTCTGTTATCTTGGATTTCAAAATGGATGTCATTTTCGAAATCAGCACCCCTGAAAACCTATTAAACGACACCCATGTCGGTATGATGGCGGTCGGCTGATAATATGCTTGGTGACGCTTCGGGCTTCGCCCTACGCGGAGCTCGGCCTTCGGCCTCGCCCTATACGCAGCTTGCCTCGGCCTACGGCCTCGGCTCGCGCGTTCGGCTCGGTCTGCGACCTCGCCTCACCTTAAAAATCTAAACTTGTATGGCGGCCATCTTTGATTGGGGGGGGGGACGCTCCGGGCTTCGCCCTACGCGGAATTCGGCCTGCGGCCTCACCCTATACGCGGCTCGCCTCGGCCTTCGGCCTCGCCTCGCGCGTTCGGCTCGGTCTTCGACCTCGCCTCACCTTTAGAATCTAAACTTGTATGGCGGCCATCTTGGAAAATGGTGAAATCGGAAAACTTACCCGATATTCGGAATCTTCGTCCCCCAAACCCCCCAGATACCGATTTTCGTCCGGATCGGAGCAACTTCATTTCCGGCCGCCATCTTGGATCCGCCATCTTGAAAAAAAAAATTAACAGCCACCTGCCCCTTACCCCACTGTAAAACATTTTTTCGAGCACACCCCACTTATGTCAAACGGTTCCGGAGATACAGCAATAATCATTTTGTATGGCGGCCATCTTGTTTTTGCGAAAATCGAAAAAATGACGTCACCGTTAGAATTCGACCAGGGTTTGGATTGACCTTAGTTCGAGCGCCACCGCTCCATCTGCAACGGTTCGCCCGGGAAGGTGGGTCGCCACCTGATGAGAAGGTGGATCCGAGGATCTCGAGGTTTTCGCGTACTCTCCACGTCACCCTCTCCACAACCCCCATACAAAGTTTTCACCTCCCGCCGCTCCATCTGGGAGAACAATTCTGTCACCCAGTCAGTCAGTCAGTCAGTCAATCAGTCAGTGGTATTGTAGCTTTATATAATATATATATATAATATATATATATATATATATATAATATATAATAATAATAACTAGGTTTCGCGTGGTGCGCGACCTGCTAAAGCAGGCCGCGAGGCGGTTGTGCTTCCCTATTTGTAGGGTCAAAAAGGCCTACAATAAATGTCATTTTCGCTATCAAATAAATGTCATTTTGAAAATAAATGTCATTTTCGCAATCAGCACCCCAGAAAAAGTATTAAAAGACACCCATGACGGTTTTCTATAAAAAATACATGTCCGCCATCTTGGATTTCAAAATGGATGTTATTTTCGGAATCAGCACCCCCGAAAACCTAGTAAACGACACCCATGTCGGCATGCCCGAAAATATCATATCCGCCATCTTGGATTTTTGGTGGGAATAATCGAGACACTCCTGGCTTCGCCCTTTGCGTCACGATTCCCCCAACTAAAATCCAAGATGGCGGATATGAAATTTTCGGATGGCGGACCACCAGTCAGATGCTTGGTGAAGCTTCGGGCTTCGCCCTACGCGGAGCTCGGCCTTCGGCCTCGCCCTATACGAAGCTCGGATCGGCCTTCGGCCTCGCCTCACCTTAAGAATCTAAACATAAATGTCGGCCATCTTGGATTGGGGGGGGGGACGCTCCGGGCTTCGCCCTACGCGGAGCTCGGCCTTCGGCCTCGCCTTATACGGAGCTCGCCTCAGCCTGCGGCCTCGCCTCGCGGCTCCTTGTATGGCGGCCATCTTGGAAAATGGTGGAATCGAAAAACTTACCAGATATTCGGATTCAGCGACCCCAAAAACCACTGGATACCGAATTTGGTCCGAATCGGAGGTTATACCAAAATATCAATTTTGTATGGCGGCCATCTTGTTTTTTTGAAAATCGAAAAAAAATTGTTACTATTAGACTTTGACTAAAGTGCCGGTCGACCTTTGTTCGAGTACCACAGGTCCAACTCCAACGGTTCGCCCGGGAAGGTGGGTCGCGACCTGATGAGGAGGAGAATCTTAAGATGTCGAGGTTTTCCCATACTCGACGGAAAATTTTGACCCTCCTTCTGGGAGAACAATTATGTCAATCAGTGAGTCAGTCAGTCAGTGGTAATGTAGCTTTATATAGTATAATATAACTAGGTTTCGTGTGGTGCGCGATCTGCTAAAGCAGGCCGCGAGGCGGTTGTGCTACCCTATTAGTAGGGTCAAAAAAGATTGCTTTTTTTAGTTTTTCACGGCCGCCATATTGGATTTCAAAATGGATGTTATCCTCTTAATCAGCATCCTGGAATATCCAAAAACGACACCCATGACGATTTTTTTGCAAAAAAAATATGTCTATTAAACCTATTAAACGACACCCATGAGGGTATTTTCCAAAAAATCCATGACAGTTATTTCACAAAAAATGCATGTCCGCCATCTCAGATTTCAGAATAGATGTCATTTTTGGAATCACTAACCCCGAAAACCTATTAAACGACACCCATGTCGGTATGCCGGTATGGCGGTCGGCGGGTAAGATGATTGGTGACGCTTCGGGCTTCGCCCTACGTGGAGCTCGGCTTATGGCCTCGCCCTATACGCAGCTCGGCTCGGTCTACGACCTCGCCTCACCTTTAGAATCTAAACTTAAATGGCGGCCATCTTGGACTGGGGGGGGTACGCTCCGGGCTTAGCCCTACGTGGAGCTCAGCCTTCGGCTTCGCCTCGCGGCGTGGTGTCGTGGTTCGGCTCGGCCTGCGGCCTCGCCTCACCACTCCTTGTATGGCGGCCATCTTGAAAAATGGCGAAATCGAAAAACTGACCAGATATTCGGAATCTTCGTCCCCCTAACCCCCCGGATATCGATTTTCGTCCGGATCGGAGCAACTTCATTTTCAGCCGCCATCTTGGATCCGCCATCTTGAAAAAAAAAATTAACAGCCACCTGCCCCGCACTTTTCTGTAAAACATTTGTTCGAGCACATTCCACTTATGTCAAACGGTTCCGGAGATACAGCAATGAACATTTTGTATAGCGGCCATCTTGTTTTTGCGAAAATCGAAAAAATGACGTCACTGGTAGAATTCGACCAGGGCGTGAGTCGACCTTTGTTCGAGCTTCACCCAGTGAATGAGTGAGTGAGTGAGTGGTATTGTAGCTTTATATAATATAATAACTAGTTTTCGCGTGGTGCGCGACCTGCTAAAGTAGGCCGCGAGGCGGTTGTGGTACCCTATATGTAGGGTCAAAAAGGTGTTCATACTTCTTTTGTTTTGTCATGGCCACCATCTTGGATTTTAAAATCGATGTTATTTGAAGTATCAGTACCCTCGAAAACATAAAAAACGACATCCATGATGGATTTTACTAAAAAATGCATGTCCGCCATCTTGGATTTGAAAATAAATGTCATTTTCAGGATCAGCATCTTCGAAAACCTATCAAAAGACACCCATGGCAGTTTTTCACAAAAATAGCATGTCCGCCATCTTGAATTTCAAAATGGATGTCATTTTCGGAATCAGAACCCCCGAAAACCTATTAAACGACACCCATGTCTGCATGCCCGAAAATTTAATATCCGCATATCGCGTCACGATTTCCCAACTAAAATCCATATTTAATATCTCGTCACGATTCCCCCAACTAAAATCCAAGATGGCGGATATGAAATTTTCGGATTGCGGTCGGCCGGTAAGATGCTTGGTGACGCTTCGGGTTTCGCCCTACGCGGAGCTCGGCCTTCGGCCTCGCCCTATACGCAGCTCGGCTCGGCCTTCGGCCTCGCCTCGGGCGGTCGGCTCGGTCTACGACCTCGCCTCACCTTTAGAATCTAAACTTAAATGGCGGCCATCTTGGATTGGGGGGGGGGACGCTCCAAGCTTTGCCCTACGCGGAGCTCGGCCTTCGGCCTCACCTCATACGCAGCTCGCCTCGGCCTGCGGCCTCGCCTCACCACTCCTTGTATGGCGGCCATCTTGGAAAATGGCGAAATCGAAAATCTTTTCCGATATTCGTATTCAGCGACCCCTAAGACCTCTGGATACCGAATTCGGTCCGAATTAGAGAAGATACAAAAATCTCGTTTTTGTATGGCGGCCATTTTGTTTTTTTGAAAATCGAAAAAATTTTGTCACCGGTAGACTTTGACCAAAGTGTGGGTCGACCTTTGTTCGAGCACCACCGGTCCAAGTCCAACGGTTCGCCCGGGAAGGTGGGTCGCGACCTGATGAGGAGGAGAATCCAAAGATTTCGAGGTTTTCTCATACTTGACGGAAAATTCTGACCACACCCCTTATACATCATTTTCACCTCCCGACCTTCCTTCTGGGAGAACAAGTATGTCAGTCAGTGAGTCAGTCAGTGGTAATGTAGCTTTATATAGTATAACTAGGTTTCGCGTGGTGCGCGACCTGCTAAAGCAGGTCGCGAGGCGGTTGTGCCTTTTTTTATAAATTTTAAAAAAGTTTTTAATTTTTATTGTTTTTCACGGCCGCCATCTTGGATTTAAAAATGGATGTTATTTTCTTCTACAGCACCCCTGAGTACCCAAAAAACGACACCCATGACGATATTTAGCAAAAAATTTATGTCCGCCATCTTGGATTTCAAAACGTATGTCATTTTCGGAATCAGCACCCCCGAAAACCTATTAAAGGACACCCATGACGGTATTTTCCAAAAAATCCATGTCCGCCATCTTGGATTTCAAAATGGATGTCATTTTCGAAATCAGCACCCCTGAAAACCTATTAAACGACACCCATGTCGGTATGATGGCGGTCGGCTGGGAATATGCTTGGTGACGCTTCGGGCTTCGCCCTACGCGAAGCTCGGCCTTCGGCCTCGCCCTATACGCAGCTCGCCTCGGCCTACGGCCTCGGCTCGCGCGTTCGGCTCGGTCTGCGACCTCGCCTCACTTTAAAAATCTAAACTTGTATAGCGGCCATCTTTGATTGGGGGGGGAATGCTCCGGGCTTCGCCCTACGCGGAGTTCGGCCTTCGGCCTCACCCTGTACGCGGCTCGCCTCGCCCTTCGGCCTCGCCTCACCTTTAGAATCTAAACTAGTATGGCGGCCATCTTTGATTGGGGGGGGGCCGCTCCGGGCTTCGCCCTACGCGGAGTTTGGCCTTCGGCCTCACCCTATACGCGGCTCGGTCTGCGACCTCGCCTCACTTTAAAAATCTAAACTTGTATGGCGGCCATCTTTGATTGGGGGGGGGCCGCTTCGGGCTTCGCCCTACGCGGAGTTCGGCCTTCGGCCTCACCCCATACGCGGCTCGCCTCGGCCTTCGGCCTCGCCTCGCGCGTTTGGCTCGGTCTTCGACCTCGCCTCACTTTTAGAATCTAAACTTGTATGGCGGCCATCTTGGATTTGGGGGAAGGCGCTCCAGGCTACGCCCTGCGCGGAGCTCGGCCTTCGGCCTCGCCCTTTACGCAGCTCGCCTCGGCCTACGGCCTTGCCTCGCAGCGTGGCGTCATGGTTCGGCTCGGCCTGCGGCCTCGCCTCACCACTCCTTCTATGGCGGCCATCTTGGAAAATGGTGGAATTGAAAAACTTACCCGATATTCGGAATCTTCGTCCCCCAAACCCCCCAGATACCGATTTTCGTCCGGATCGGAGCAACTTCATTTCCGGCCGCCATCTTGGATCCGCCATCTTGAAAAAAAAATTTGACAGCCACCTGCCCCTCACCCTCTTGTAAAACATTTAATCGAGCACACTCCACTTATGTCTAACGGTTCCGGAGATACAGCAATAATCATTTTGTATGGCGGCCATCTTGTTTTTGCGAAAATCGAAAAAATGACGTCACCAGTAGAATTCGACCAGGGTGTATGTCGACCTTTGTTCGAGCGCCACCGCTCCATCTGCAACGGTTCGCCCGGGAAGGTGGGTCGCCACCTGATGAGAAGGTGGATCCGAGGATCTCGAGGTTTTCCCATACCCTCCGCGACACCCTCTCCAAACCCCTTATACAAAATTTTCTCCTCCCGCCGCTCCATCTGGGAGAACAATTCTGTCACCCAGTCAGTCAGTCAGTCAATCAGTGAGTGGTATTGTAGCTTTATATAATATAATTACTAGTTTTTGCGTGGTGCGCGACCTGCTAAAGCAGGCTGCGAGGCGGTTGTGCTACCCTATTTGTAGGGTCAAAAAGGCGTTCATACTTTTTTGGTTTGTCACGACCGCCATCTTGGATTTCAAAATAGATGTCAGTTTCGTAATTAGCATCCTTGACACCCTATTAAACGACATTCATGATTGATTTTTTTTAAACTGCATGTCCGCCATCTTGGATTTAAAAATAGATGTCATTTTCGCAATCAGCACCCCAGAAAACGTATTAAACGACACCCATGACGGTTTTTGAGAAAAATGCATGTCCGCCATCTTGGATTTCAAAATGGATATCATTTTCGGAATCAGCACCCCCGAAAACCTATTAAACGACACCCATGTCGGTATGCCCGAAAATTTCATATCCGCCATCTTGGATTTTTGGTGGGGAGAATCGAGACGCTCCGGGCTTCGCCCTTCGCGTCACGATTTCCCCATCTAAAATCCAAGATGGCGGATATGAAATTTTCGGATTGCGGTCGGCCAGTTAGATGTTTGGTGACGCTTCGGGCTTCGCCCTACGCGGAGCTCGGCCTTCGGCCTCGCCCTACACGCAGCTCGGCTCGGCTTTCGGCCTTGAAGATGGCGACCATCTTGGATTGGGGGGGGGACGCTCCGGGCTTCGCTCTACGCGGAGCTCGGCCTTCGGCCTCGCCTTATACGCAGCTCGCCTCGGCCTGCGGCCTCGCCTCGCGGCGCGTCGTGGTTCGGCTCGGCCTTCGGCCTCGCCTCACCACTCCTTGTATGGCGGCCATCTTGGAAAATGACGATATCAAAAATTTTACCAGATATTCAGATTCAGCGACCCCTAAAACCCCCGAATACCGAATTTGGTCCGGATCAGAGGAGATACAAAAATCTCGTTTTTGTATGGCGGCCATCTTGTTTTTTTGAAAATCGAAAAAATGACGTCACCGGAAGAATTCGACCAGGTTGTGAGTCGACCTTTGTTCGAGCGCCACCGTTCCAACTCCAACGGTTCGCCCGGGAAGGTGGGTCACGACCTGATGAGGAGGGGAATCCGCAGAAGTCGAGGTTTTCCATACTCACCGGAAAATTTGGACTACACCCCCTATACATCATTTTCACCTCCCGACCCTCCTTCTGGGAGAACAATTATGTCAATCAGTGAGTCAGTGAGTGAGTGGTAATGTAGCTTTATATAGTATAATTACTAGGTTTCGCGAGGTGCGCGACCTGCTAAAGCAGGTCACGAGGCGGTTGTGCCTTTTTTTATAAATTTTAAAAAAGTTTTTAATTTTTTTTTGTTTTTCACGGCCGCCATCTTGGATTTAAAAATGGATGTTATTTTCTTAAACAGCACCCCTGAATACCCAAAAAACGACACCCATGACGATATTTTGCAAAAAATTTATGTCCGCCATCTTGGATTTCAAAACGTATGTCATTTTCGGAATCAGCACCCCCGAAAACATATTAAAGGACACCCATGACGGTATTTTCCAAAAAATCCATGTCCGCCATCTTGGATTTAAAAATGGATGTCATTTTCGAAATCAGCACCCCTAAGAACCTAAAAAACGACACCCATGTCGGTATGATGGCGGTCGGCTGGTAATATGCTTGGTGACGCTTCGGGCTTCGCCGTACGCGGAGCTCGGCCTGCGGCCTCGCCCTAAACGCAGCTCGCCTCGGCCTACGGCCTCGGCTCGCGCGTTCGGCTCGGTCTGCGACCTCACCTCACCTTAAAAATCTTAACTTGTATGGCGGCCATCTTTGATTGGGGGGGGGGGACGCTCCGGGCTTCGCCCTACGCAGAGTTCGGCCTTCAGCCTCACCCATTACGCGGCTTGCCTCGGCCTTCGGCCTCGCCTCACCCTAAAAATCTAAACTTGTATGGCGGCCATCTTTAATTAAGGGGGAGGGGATGCTCCGGGCTTCGCCCTACGCGGCGTTCGGCCTTCGGCCATCTTGGATTTGGGAGGGGGACGCTCCGGGCTACGCCCTACGCGGAGCTCGGCCTTCGGCCTCGCTTTCTACGCAGCTCGCCTCGGCCTACGGTCTCGCCTCGCAACGTGGCGTCGTGGTTCGGCTCGGCCTGCGGCCTCGCCTCACCACTTCTTGTATGGCGGCCATCTTGGAAAATGGTGGAATCGAAAAACTTACCCGATATTCGGAATCTTCGTCCCCTAAACCCCCCAGATACCGATTTTCGTCCGGATCGGAGCAACTTCATTTCCGGCCGCCATCTTGGATCCGCCATCTTGAAAAAAAAATTTGACAGCCACCTGCCTCTCACCCTCTTGTAAAACATTTAATCGAGCACACTCCACTTATGTCAAACGGTTCCGGAGATACAGCAATAATCATTTTGTATGGCGGCCGTCTTGTTTTTTTGAAAATCGAAAAAATGACGTCACCGGAAGAATTCGACCAGGTTGTGAGTCGACCTTTGTTCGAGCGCCACCGTTCCAACTCCAACGGTTCGCCCGGGAAGGTGGGTTACGACCTGATGAGGAGGAGAATCCGCAGAAGTCGAGGTTTTCCATACTCACCGGAAAATTTGGACTACACCCCCTATACATCATTTTCACCTCCCGACCCTCCTTCTGGGAGAACAATTATGTCAATCAGTGAGTCAGTGAGTGAGTGGTAATGTAGCTTTATATAGTATAATTATAATTACTAGGTTTCGCGTGGTGCGCGACCTGCTAAAGCAGGTCGCGAGGCGGTTGTGCCTTTTTTTATAAATTTTAAAAAAGTTTTTAATTTTTTTTTGTTTTTCACGGCCGCCATCTTGGATTTAAAAATAAACAGCACCCCTGAATACCCAAAAAACGACACCCATGACGATATTTTGCAAAAAATTTATGTCCGCCATCTTGGATTACAAAACGTATGTCATTTTCGGAATCAGCACCCCCGAAAACATATTAAAGGACACCCATGACGGTATTTTCCAAAAAATCCATGTCCGCCATCTTGGATTTAAAAATGGATGTCATTTTCGAAATCAGCACCCCTAAGAACCTATAAAACGACACCCATGTCGGTATGATGGCGGTCGGCTGGTAATATGCTTGGTGACGCTTCGGGCTTCGCCGTACGCGGAGCTCGGCCTTCGGCCTCGCACTAAACGCAGCTCGCCTCGGCCTACGGCCTCGGCTCGCGCGTTCGGCTCGGTCTGCGACCTCACCTCACCTTAAAAATCTAAACTTGTATGGCGGCCATCTTTGATTGGGGGGGGGGGGACGCTCCGGGCTTCGCCCTACGCAGAGTTCGGCCTTCAGCCTCACCCATTACGCGGCTTGCCTCGGCCTTCGGCCTCGCCTCACCCTAAAAATCTAAACTTGTATGGCGGCCATCTTTGATTAAGGGGGAGGGGATGCTCCGGGCTTCGCCCTACGCGGCGTTCGGCCTTCGGCCATCTTGGATTTGGGAGGGGGACGCTCCGGGCTACGCCCTACGCGGAGCTCGGCCTTCGGCCTCGCTTTCTACGCAGCACGCCTCGGCCTACGGTCTCGCCTCGCAACGTGGCGTCGTGGTTCGGCTCGGCCTGCGGCCTCGCCTCACCACTTCTTGTATGGCGGCCATCTTGGAAAATGGTGGAATCGAAAAACTTACCGGATATTCGGAATCTTCGTCCCCCAAACCCCCGGGATACCGATTTTTGTCCGGATCGGAGCAACTTCATTTTCGGCCGCCATCTTGGATCCGCCATCTTAAAAAAAAAATTTGACAGCAACCTGCCCCGCACTTCTTTGTAAAACATTTGTTCGAGCACACTCCACTTATGTCAAACGGTTCCGGAGATACAGCAATAAACATTTTGTATGGCGGCCATCTTGTTTTTTTGAAAATCGAAAAAAAAAAATATCGTTAGACTTTGACTAGGGTGTGGGTCGACCTTTGTTCGAGCACCACCGGTCCAAGTCCAACGGTTCGCCCGGGAAGGTGGGTCGCAGCCTGATGAGGAGGAGAATCCGAAGATGTCGAGGTTTTCCCATACTCGACGGAAAATTCTGACCACACCCCTCATACATCATTTTCACCTCCCGACCCTCCTTCTGGGAGAAAAATTATGTCAATCACCCAGTCAGTGAGTGAGTGGTAATGTAGCTTTATATAGTACTAGCTTTTCCCCGCGGCTTCGCTCGCGCAAAGAACTCTTTTAGTAACCCATTTCATTCTTGACCCTTTAGGGGATGATTTTTGAAAAATAGCGAAACACGTGTCCGTTTATTTGCTTCGAGGTATATCTTGACAAAGTTTTGAGTCAAAATGTGCAAAAGTTGTTTTCTCCATACAAACTTTGAACCCCCATTTCACCCCCTTAGGGGTAGAATTTAGAAAAATCCTTTCTTAGTGCTGTAAAGTTCATCGCCATTTTGATGATTCTTAACTAAACAAATAAATATTGAGATCTTATACACTTGACATTGATAGCTATTACACAGAAAGCTGCAGAAAGGTATACATAGAATACAATGGTGCTATAAAAATACAACTTTTTGATTTGAATTACTTACTTACTGAAGACATAAGCTGAATAGAATAATCATGTATGTTACATAGATAAAAACACCCTTTTAAACAGACGAATATTTGCTAATCCAGAGTTATCTATTTGGCTATGCTTATTACCTAAGATATTAAATATTTAGTCTTTCAATTGAGTTATGAATAAATAAATGTTTGAAACCTAAAATAGCATATAGGTAGCCTTTTTGAAGTATTTATCTATACGAAGAGGGTATTCTAATTGCTTGAAATGCTCTGAGCACTTATGCAATGTGCATCTAAGGTCCGTATATTATAGAACGCGACTCAGACTGATCTATACTTAAGCAGCAGTCGTCTTTGTCATTTTGATAGTGAAAGAAAGAGACAATCAATACTTAAGTATATATCAAGCTTGGTAATTTAGGTAATACGGATCTAAATTACCAGTAGAGAGAATGTCCACCTAGACTGGAAAAGCAGTCTGCATTGCTGTCATACAGCATATACAACTATAGATATTGATTGATTTTATAACATATTATTAAACTTTCTGAAGTTTTTTTTTTCATTTCTGGAAAACTCCCCGCCC
The DNA here is from genome assembly GCA_949987775.1 of Aproaerema taeniolella. NCBI lineage: Eukaryota > Metazoa > Arthropoda > Insecta > Lepidoptera > Gelechiidae > Aproaerema > Aproaerema taeniolella. The sequence goes on along the minus strand of OX465266.1, from coordinate 15,425,372 downwards.
GTACGGCCCGTACCCCAGTGACGCCTACATCGCTTAGGTGCTCTGCCTAGCTAGCTAGCTGAGCAGGATGAGCGGCGACCACGAAACTTTTTTCTAATACTTACATTTTTAAACTCGTGATATCTTTTGAATAGAATGTTCGAATTGCATAATTCAAAAAGTTTTATAAAGATATTGAAGCAGTCTTGAATATAAAGTAATTTATTTTGATAAGGATTAATACCAAGAAACAAATAAAGAGCATTTTATAGCGGGCGGCATTTCAATTAATTTTTTAAAATAAAAGAACACATATTGTGGCGTAACTACAATAGTTAGACTTATGCTGTCGCGACACTTTTTGTAAATATTTATGTGTTCTGCAAAGTCGTAGTACATTATTTTAATCTATCATCAACAGTTTACGCAGCGCACGCAATGTAAAGAATATTTTAGGTAATTTTTTTACACCTTGGGTTACATTATTTGAGTTTCAGTAAGGATCCCTAATTTTTTTGAAAATATAATATAGCCTATGTCCATCGGGGATAATGTAGCTTTCTAATGGTGAAAGAATTTGTCAAATCGGTCCAGTAGTTTCGGAGCCTATTCGATGCAAACAAACAAACAAACAAACAAACAATCAAATCTTTCCTCTTTATAATATTATTATTAGTATAGATAATAACTAGGTTTCGCGTGGTGTGCGACCTGCTAAAGCAGGCCGCGAGGCGGTTGTGTTACCCTATTTGTAGGGTCAAAAAGGCGTTTATTCTTTTTTTGGTTTTTCTCGGCCAACATCTTGGATTTAAAAATCGATGTTATTTTAAGTATCAGTACCCCCGAAAACCTAAAAAACGACACCCATGACGGATTTTTCCAAAAAATGCATGTCCGCCATCTTGGATTTGAAAATAAATGTCATTTTCGGGATAAGCAAACCCGAAAACCTATTAAACGACACCCATGACAGTTTTTCACAAAAAATGCATGTCCGCCATCTTGGATTTCAAAATGGATGTCATTTTTGGAATCACCACCCCCGAAAAACTATTAAACGACACCCATGTCGGTATGCCCGAAAATTTCATATCCGCCATCTTGGATTTTTGGTGGGGAGAATCGAGACGCTCCGGGCTTTGCCCTTCGCGTCACGATTCCCCCAACTAAAATCCAAGATGGCGGATATGAAATTTTCGGATGGCGGTCGGCCTGTAAGATGCTTGGTGACGCTTCGGGCTTCGCCCTACGCGGAGCTCGGCCTTCGGCCTCGCCCTATACGCAGCTCGGCTCGGCCTTCGGCCTCGCCTCGCGCGTTCGGCTCGGTCTACGACCTCGCCACACCTTAAGAATCTAAACTTAAATGTTGGCCATCTTGGATTGGGGGGGGGGGACGCTCCGGGCTTCGCCCTACGCGGAGCTCGGCCTTCGGCCTCGCCTTATACGCAGCTCGCTTCGGCCTGCGGCCTCGCCTCGCGGCGCGTCGTGGTTCGGCTCGGCCTTCGGCCTCGCCTCACCACTCCTTGTATGGCGGCCATCTTGGAAAATGATAGAATCGAAAAACTTATCAGATATTTGGATTCAGCGACCCCAAAAACCCCCGGATACCGAGTTTGGTCTGAATCGGAGGATATACCGAAATATCACTTTAGTATGGCGGCCATCTTGTTTTTTTGAAAATCGAAAAAAAAATATCATCGTTAGACTTCGACCAGGGTGTGGGTCGACCTTTGTTCGAGTACCACCGGTCCAAATCCAAAAGTTCGCCCGGGAAGGTGGGTCGCGACCTGATGAGGAGGAGAATCCGAAGATGTCGAGGTTTTCCCATACTCGACGGAAAATTTTGACCACACCCCCCATAAATCATTTTCACCTCCCGACTCTCCTTTTGGGAGAACAATTCTGTCACCCAGTCAGTGAGTGAGTGGTATTGCAGCTTTATATAATATAACTAGATTTCGCGTGGTGCGCGACCTGCTAAAGCAGGCCGCGAGGCGGTTGTGCTACCCTATTTGTAGGGTCAAAAAGGCGTTCATACATTTTTTGGTTTGTCACGACCGCCATCTTTGATTTCAAAATGGATGTCAGTTTCGTAATCAGCACCACCGAAAACCTATTAAACGACACCCATGACGGTACTTTCCAAAAAATCCATGTCCGCCATCTTGGATTTCAAAATAGATGTCATTTTCGCAATCAGCACCCCAGAAAACGCATTAAACGACATCCATGACGGTTTTTTACAAAAAATTCATGTCCGCCATCTTGGATTTCAAAATTGATGTCATTTTCGGAATCAGCACCCCCGAAAACCTATTAAACGACACCCATCACGGTATTTTCCAAAAAATCCATGTCCGCCATCTTGGATTTCAAAATGGATGTCATTTTCGAAATCAGCACCCCTGAAAACCTATTAAACGACACCCATGTTGGTATGATGGCGGTCGGCTGGTAACATGCTTGGTGACGCTTCGGGCTTCGCCCTACGCGGAGCTCGGCCTTCGGCCTCGCCCTATACGCAGCTCGCCTCGGCCCACGGCCTCGGCTCGCGCGTTCGGCTAGGTCTGCGACCTCGCCTCACCTTTAGAATCTAAACTTGTATGGCGGCTATCTTTGATTGGGGGGGGGGACGCTCCGGGCTTCGCCCTACGCGGAGTTCGGCCTTCGGCCTCACCCTATACGCGGCTCGCCTTGGCCTTCGGCCTCGTCTCGCGCGTTCGGCTCGGTCTTCGACCTCGCCTCACCTTTAGAATCTAAACTTGTATGGCGGCCATCTTGGATTTGGGGGGGACGCTCCGGGCTACGCCCTGCGCGGAGCTCGGCCTTCGGCCTCGCCTTTTACGCAGCTCGCCTCGGCCTACGGCCTCGCCTCGCGGAGTGGCGTCGTGGTTCGGCTCGGCCTGCGGCCTCGCCTCACCACTCCTTGTATGGCGGCCATCTTGGAAAATGGTGGAATCGAAAAACTGATCGGATATTCGGAATCTTCGACCCCTAAACCCCCTAGATACCGATTTTCGTCCAGATCGGAGCAACTTCATTTCCGGCCGCCATCTTGGATCCGCCATCTTGAAAAAAAAATTTGACAGCCAGCTGCCCCCCACCCTTCTGTAAAACATTTGTTCGAGCACACTCCACTTATGTCAAACGGATCCGGAGATACAGCAATAAACATTTTGTATGGCGGCCATCTTGTTTTTGCGAAAATCGAAAAAATGACGTCACCGGTAGAATTCGACCAGGGTGTGGGTCAACCTTAGTTCGAGCGCCACCGCTCCATCTGCAACGGTTCGCCCGGGAAGGTGGGTCGTCACCCGATGAGAAGGTGGATCCGAGGATCTCGAGGTTTTCCCGTACCCTCCGCGTCACCCACTCCACACCTCCCATACAAAGTTTTCACCTCCCGCCGCTCCATCTGGGAGAACAATTCTGTCACCCAGTCAGTCAGTCAGTCAGTCAATCAGTGAGTGGTATTGCAGCTTTATATAATATAATATAACTAGGTTTCGCGTGGTGCGCGACCTGCTAAAGCAGGCCGCGAGGCGGTTGTGCCTTTTTTTATAAATTTTAAAAAAGATTTTAATTTTTTTTGTTTTTCACGGCCGCCATCTTGGATTTAAAAATGGATGTTAATTCCTTAATCAGCACCCCCGAAAACCTATTAAACGACACCCATCACGGTATTTTCCAAAAAATTCATGTCCGCCATCTTGGATTTCAAAATTGATGTCATTTTCGGAATCAGCACCCCCGAAAACCTATTAAACGACACCCATCACGGTATTTTCCAAAAAATCCATGTCCGCCATCTTGGATTTCAAAATGGATGTCATTTTCGAAATCAGCACCCCTGAAAACCTATTAAACGACACCCATGTTGGTATGATGGCGGTCGGCTGGTAACATGCTTGGTGACGCTTCGGGCTTCGCCCTACGCGGAGCTCGGCCTTCGGCCTCGCCCTATACGCAGCTCGCCTCGGCCCACGGCCTCGGCTCGCGCGTTCGGCTCGGTCTGCGACCTCGCCTCACCTTTAGAATCTAAACTTGTATGGCGGCCATCTTTGATTGGGGGGGGGGACGCTCCGGGCTTCGCCCTACGCGGAGTTCGGCCTTCGGCCTCACCCTATACGCGGCTCGCCTTGGCCTTCGGCCTCGTCTCGCGCGTTCGGCTCGGTCTTCGACCTCGCCTCACCTTTAGAATCTAAACTTGTATGGCGGCCATCTTGGATTTGGGGGGGGACGCTCCGGGCTACGCCCTGCGCGGAGCTCGGCCTTCGGCCTCGCCTTTTACGCAGCTCGCCTCGGCCTACGGCCTCGCCTCGCGGAGTGGCGTCGTGGTTCGGCTCGGCCTGCGGCCTCGCCTCACCACTCCTTGTATGGCGGCCATCTTGGAAAATGGTGGAATCGAAAAACTGATCCGATATTCGGAATCTTCGACCCCTAAACCCCCTAGATACCGATTTTCGTCCAGATCGGAGCAACTTCATTTCCGGCCGCCATCTTGGATCCGCCATCTTGAAAAAAAAATTTGACAGCCAGCTGCCCCCCACCCTTCTGTAAAACATTTGTTCGAGCACACTCCACTTATGTCAAACGGATCCGGAGATACAGCAATAAACATTTTGTATGGCGGCCATCTTGTTTTTGCGAAAATCGAAAAAATGACGTCACCGGTAGAATTCGACCAGGGTGTGGGTCAACCTTAGTTCGAGCGCCACCGCTCCATCTGCAACGGTTCGCCCGGGAAGGTGGGTCGCCACCCGATGAGAAGGTGGATCCGAGGATCTCGAGGTTTTCCCGTACCCTCCGCGTCACCCACTCCACACCTCCCATACAAAGTTTTCACCTCCCGCCGCTCCATCTGGGAGAACAATTCTGTCACCCAGTCAGTCAGTCAGTGGTATTGTAGCTTTATATAATATAAATAAAATAACTAGGTTTCGCGTGGTGCGCGACCTGCTAAAGCAGGTCGCGAGGCGGTTGTGCCTTTTTTTATAAATTTTAAAAAAGATTTTAATTTTTTTTTGTTTTTCACGGCCGCCATCTTGGATTTAAAAATGGATGTAAATTTCTTAATCAGTACCACTGAATACCGAAAAAACGACACCCATGGCGATATTTTGCAAAAAATTTATGTCCACCATCTTGGATTTCAAAACGTATGTCATTTTCGGAATCAGCACCCGCGAAAACCTAATCAACGACACCCATGACGGTATTTTCCAAAATGTCCATGTCCGCCATCTTGGATTTCAAAATGGATGTCATTTTCGAAATCAGCACCCCTGAAAACCTATTAAACGACACCCATGTCGGTATGATGGCGGTCGGCTGTTAATATGCTTGGTGACGCTTCGGGCTTCGCCCTACGCGGAGCTCGGCCTTCGGCCTTGCCCTATACGCAGCTCGCCTCGGCCTACGGCCTCGGCTCGCGCGTTCGGCTCGGTCTGCGACCTCGCCTCTCCTTAAAAATCTAAACTTGTATGGCGGCCATCTTTGATTGGCGGGGGGACGCTCCGGGCTTCGCCCTTCGCGGAGTTCGGCCTTCGGCCTCACCCTATACGCGGCTCGCCTCGGCCTTCGGCCTCGCCTCGCGCGTTCTGCTCGGTCTTCGACCTCGCCTCACCTTTAGAATCTAAACTTGTATGGCGGCCATCTTTGATTGGGGGGGGGCCGCTCCGGGCTTCGCCCTACGCGGAGTTCGGCCTTCGGCCTCACCCTATACACGGCTCGCCTCGGCCTTCGGCCTCGTCTCGCACGTTCGGCTCGGTCTTCGACCTCGCCTCACCTTTAGAATCTAAACTTGTATGGCGGCCATCTTGGATTTGGGGGGATACGGCCTCACACTACTTGTATGGCGGCCATCTTGGATTTCGGGGGGGACGGCTCGCCTCGGCCTTCGGCCTCGTCTCGCGCGTTCGGCTCGGTCTTCGACCTCGCCTCACCTTTAGAATCTAAACTTGTATGGCGGCCATATTGGATTTGGGGGGGGACGCTCCGGGCTACGCCCTGCACGGAGCTCGGCCTTCGGCCTCGCCTTTTACGCAACTCGCCTCGGCCTACGGCCTCGCCTCGCGGAGTGGCGTCGTGGTTCGGCTCGGCCTGCGGCCTCGCCTCACCACTCCTTGTATGGCGGCCATCTTGGAAAATGGTGGAATCGAAAAACAGACCCGATATTCGGAATCTTCGTCCCCCAAACCCCCCAGATACCGATTTTCGTCCGGATCGGAGCAACTTCATTTCCGGCCGCCATCTTGGATCCGCCATCTTGAAAAAAAAATTTTGACAGCCACCTGCCCCTCACCCCCCTGTAAAACATTTGTTCGAGCACACCCCACTTATGTCAAACGGTTCCGGAGATACAGCAATAATCATTTTGTATGGCGGCCATCTTGTTTTTGCGAAAATCGAAAAAATGACGTCACCGGTAGAATTCGACCAGGGTGTGGGTCGACCTTAGTTCGAGCGCCACCGCTCCATCTGCAACGGTTCGCCCGGGAAGGTGGGTCGCCACCTGATGAGAAGGTAGATCCGAGGATCTCGAGGTTTTCCCGTACCCTCCGCGTCACCCACTCCACACCTCCCATACAAAGTTTTCACCTCCCGCCGCTCCATCTGGGAGAACAATTCTGTCACCCAGTCAGTCAGTCAGTCAGTGAGTCAGTGGTATTGTAGCTTTATATAATATAATAAAATAATAATAAAATAAACTAGTTTTTGCGTGGTGCGCGACCTGCTAAAGCAGGCCGCGAGGCGGTTGAGCTACCCTATTTGTAGGGTCAAAAAGGCGTTCATACTTTTTTTGGTTTTTCACGACAACCATCTTGGATTTAAAAATCAATGTTATTTTTAGAATCAGTACCCCCGAAAACCTAAAAAACGACACCCATGACGGATTTTTCCAAAAAATGCATGTCCGCCATCTTTGATTTCAAAATTGATGTCATTTTCGGAATCAGCACCCCCGACAACCTATCAAACGACACCCATGTCAGTTTTTTACAAAAAATGCATGTCCGCCATCTTGGATTTCAAAATGGATGTCATTTTCGGAATCAGCAACCCCGAAAACCTATTAAACGACACCCATGTCGGCATGCCCAAAAATTTCATATCCGCCATCTTGGATTTTTGGTGGGGAGAATCGAGACGCTCCGGGCTTCGCCCTTCGGGCTTCGCCCTTCGCGTCACGATTCCCCCAACTAAAATCCAAGATGGCGGATATGAAATTTTCGGATTGCGGTCGGCCGGTAAGATGCTTCGGCCTCGCCCTATACGCAGCTCGGCTCGGCCTTCGGCCTCGCCTCACCTTTAGAATCTAAACTTAAATGGCGACCATCTTGGATTGGGGGGGGGACGCTCCGGGCTTTGCCCTACGCGGACCTCGCCTCACCTTTAGAATCTAAACTTAAATGGTGGCCATCTTGGATTGGGGGGGGGACGCTCCGGGCTTCGCCCTACGCGGAGCTCGGCCTTCGGCCTCACTTTATACGCAGCTCGCCTCGGCCTGCGGCCTCGCCTTACCACTCCTTGTATGGCGGCCATCTTGGAAAATGGCGATATCAAAAATTTTACCAGATATTCAGATTCAGCGACCTCTAAAACCCCCGAATACCGAATTTGGTCCGGATCAGAGGAGATACAAAATTCTCGTTTTTGTATGGCGGCCATCTTGTTTTTTTGAAAATCTTAAAAAAAATATCATCGTTAGACTTTGACCAGGGTGTGGGTCGACCTTTGTTCGAGTACCACCGGTCCAAGTCCAAAGGTTCGCCCGGGAAGGTGGGTCGCGACCTGATGAGGAGGAGAATCCGAAGATGTCGAGGTTTTCCCATACTTGACGAAAAATTCTGACCACACATCCCATACATCATTTTCACATCGCGACCCTCCTTCTGGGAGAACAATTATGTCAATCAGTGAGTCAGTCAGTCAGTGAGTGAGTGGTAATGTAGCTTTATATAGTATAACTAGGTTTCGCGTGGTGCGCGACCTGCTAAAGCAGGTCGCGAGGCGGTTGTGCCTTTTTTTATAAATTTTAAAAAAGATTTTAATTTTTTTTTGTTTTTCACGGCCGCCATCTTGGATTTAAAAATGGATGTAAATTTCTTAATCAGCACCACTGAATACCGAAAAAACGACACCCATGGCGATATTTTGCAAAAAATTTATGTCCACCATCTTGGATTTCAAAACGTATGTCATTTTCGGAATCAGCACCCGCGAAAACCTAATCAACGACACCCATGACGGTATTTTCCAAAATGTCCATGTCCGCCATCTTGGATTTCAAAATGGATGTCATTTTCGAAATCAGCACCCCTGAAAACCTATTAAACGACACCCATGTCGGTATGATGGCGGTCGGCTGTTAATATGCTTGGTGACGCTTCGGGCTTCGCCCTACGCGGAGCTCGGCCTTCGGCCTTGCCCTATACGCAGCTCGCCTCGGCGACCTCGCCTCTCCTTAAAAATCTAAACTTGTATGGCGGCCATCTTTGATTGGCGGGGGGACGCTCCGGGCTTCGCCCTTCGCGGAGTTCGGCCTTCGGCCTCACCCTATACGCGGCTCGCCTCGGCCTTCGGCCTCGCCTCGCGCGTTCTGCTCGGTCTTCGACCTCGCCTCACCTTTAGAATCTAAACTTGTATGGCGGCCATCTTTGATTGGGGGGGGGCCGCTCCGGGCTTCGCCCTACGCGGAGTTCGGCCTTCGGCCTCACCCTATACACGGCTCGCCTCGGCCTTCGGCCTCGTCTCGCACGTTCGGCTCGGTCTTCGACCTCGCCTCACCTTTAGAATCTAAACTTGTATGGCGGCCATCTTGGATTTGGGGGGATACGGCCTCACACTACTTGTATGGCGGCCATCTTGGATTTCGGGGGGGACGGCTCGCCTCGGCCTTCGGCCTCGTCTCGCTCGTTCGGTTCGGTCTTCATCTGCAACGGTTCGACCGGGAAGGTGGGTCGCCACCCGATGAGAAGGTGGATCCGAGGATCTCGAGGTTTTCCCTTACCTTCCGCGCCACCCTCTCCACACTTCCCATACAAAGTTTTTACCTCCGGCCGATCCATCTGGGAGAACAATTCTGTCACCCAGTCAGTCAGTCAGTCAGTGAGTGGTATTGTAGCTTTATATAATATAATAATAATAATAATAACTAGGTTTCGCGTGGTGTGCAACCTGAGGCGGTTGTGCCTTTTTTTTTTAATTTAAAAAAAGTTTACCATTTTTTATTGTTTTTCACGGCCGCTTTATTGGATTTCAAAATGGATGTTATTTTCTTAATCAGGATCTCCGAATACCCTAAAACGACACCCATGACGTTTTTTTGCAAAAAAAATTTTTCTGCCATCTTGAAATTCAAAATATATGTCATTTTCGGAATCAGCAACCCCGGAAACCTATTAAACAATACACATGACGGATTTTTATCAAAACTATTGTCCGCCATCTTGGATTTCAAAATAGGTGTCACTTTCGGAAACAGCACACCCAAAAACCTATTAAACAACACCCATGATGGTTTTTTACAAAAAATGCATGTCCACCACCTTGGATTTCAAAATGGATGTCATTTTCGAAATCAGCACACCCGGAAACCTATTAAACAATACACATGACGGATTTTTATTAAAACTATTGTCCGCCATCTTGGATTTCAAAATAGGTGTAACTTTCGAAATCAGCACCCCCGAAAACCTGTTAAACGACACCCATGATGGTTTTTTACAAAAAATGCATGTCCGCCATCTTGTATTTTCAAATGGATGTCATTTTCGGAATTAGCACCCCCAAAAACCTATAAAACGACACCCATGTCAGCATGCCCGAAAATGTAATATTCGCCATCTTTGATTTTTGGTGGGTGTCACGATTCCCTTAACTTTAAATCCAAGATGGCAGATATGAAATTTTTGGAAGTCGGTCGGCGGGTAAGACGCTAGGTGACGTTTCGGGTTTATTCTTTTTTTGGTTTTTCACGGCCGCCATCTTGGATTTAAAAATCGATGTTATTTTAAGTATCAGTACCCCCGAAAATCTAAAAAACGACACCCATGACGGATTTTTCCAAAAAATGCATGTCCGCCATCTTGGATTTCAAAATGGATGTCATTTTTGGAATCACCACCCCCGAAAACCTATTAAACGACACCCATGTCGGTATGCCCGAAAATTTCATATCCGCCATCTTGGATTTTTGGTGGGGAGAATCGAGACGCTCCGGGCTTCGCCCTTCGCGTCACGATTTCCCCAACTAAAATCCAAGATGGCGGATATAAAATTTTCGGATGGCGGTTGGCCAGTAAGATGTTTGGTGACGCTTCGGGCTTCGCCCTACGCGGAGCTCGGCCTTCAGCCTCGCCATAAACGCAGCTCGGCTCGGCCTTCGGCCTCGCACCACCCTTAGAATCTAAACTTAAATGTCGGCCATCTTGGATATGGGGGGGGGGACGCTCCGGGCTTCGCCCTACGCGGAGCTCGGCCTTCGGCCTCGCCTTATACGCAGCTCGCCTCGGCCTGCGGCCTCGCCTCGCGGCGCGTCGTGGTTCAGCTCGGCCTTCGGCCTCGCCTCACCACTCCTTGTATGGCGGCCATCTTGGAAAATGGTGAAATCGAAAAACTTACCAGATATTCGGATTGAGCGACCCCAAAAACCCCTGGATACCGAATTTGGTCCGAATCGGAGGATATACAAAAATATCAATTTTGTATGGCGGCCATCTTGTTTTTTTGAAAATCGATAAAAAATTGTTACTGTTAGACTTTGACCAGGGTGCCGGTTGACCTTTGTTTGAGCACTACCGGTCCAAGTCCAACGGTTCGCCCGAGAAGGTGGGTCGTGACCTGATGAGGAGAAGAATCCGAAGATGTCGAGGTTTTCCCATACTCGACGGAAAATTCTGACCACACCCCTCATACATCATTTTCACCTCCCGACCCTCCTTCTGGGAAAACAATTATGTCAATCACCCAGTCAGTCAGTGAGTGGTAATGTAGCTTTATATAGAATAACTAGGTTTCGCGTGGTGCGCGACCTGCTAAAGCAGGTCGCGAGGCGGTTGTGCCTTTTTTTATAAATTTAAAAAAAGTTTTGAATTTTTTTTTTGTTTTTCACGGCCGCCATCTTGGATTTAAAAATGGATGTTAATTTCTTAATCAGCACCCCTGAATACCGAAAAACGACACCCATGACGATATTTTGCAAAAAAATTAAGTCCGCCATCTTGGATTTCAAAACGTATGTCATTTTCGGAATCAGCACCCCCGAATACCTATTAAACGACACCCATGAAGGTATTTTCAAAAAATCCATGTCCGCCATCTTGGATTGCAAAATGAATGTCATTTTCGAAATCAGCACCCCTGAAAACCTATTAAACGACACCCATGTAGGTATGATGGCGGTCGGCTGGTAATATGCTTGGTGACGCTTCGGGCTTCGCCCTACGCGGAGCTCGGCCTTCGGCCTCGCCCTATACGAAGCTCGCCTCGGCCTACGGCCTCGGCTCGCGCGTTCGGCTCGGTCTGCGAACTCGCCTCACCTTAAAAATCTTAACTTATATGGCGGCCATCTTTGATTGGGGGGGGGACGCTCCGGGCTTCGCCCTACGCGAAGTTCGGCCTTCGGCCTCACCCTATACGCAGCTCGCCTCGGCCTTCGGCCTCGCCTCGCGCGTTCGGCTCGGTCTTCGACCTCGCCTCACCTTTAGAATCTAAACTTGTATGGCGGCCATCTTTGATTGGGGGGGGGGACGCTCCGGGCTTCGCCCTACGCGGAGTTCGGCCTTCGGCCTCAACCTATACGCGGCTCGCCTCGGCCTTCGGCCTCGTCTCGCGCGTTCGGCTCGGTCTTCGACCTCGCCTCACCTTTAGAATCTAAACTTGTATGGCGGCCATCTTGGATTTGGGGGGGGGACGCTCCGGGCTACGCCCTGCGCGGAGCTCGGCCTTCGGCCTCGCCTTTTACGCAGCTCGCCTCGGCCTACGGCCTCGCCTCGCGGCGTGGCGTCGTGGTTCGGCTCGGCCTGCGGCCTCGCCTCACCACTCCTTGTATGGCGGCCATCTTGGAAAATGGTGGAATCGAAAAAGTGACCCGATATTCGGAATCTTCGTTTCCCAATCCCCCCAGATACCGATTTTCGTCCGGATCGGAGCAACTTCATTTCCGGCCGCCATCTTGGATCCGCCATCTTAAAAAAAATTTTGACAGCCACCTGCCCCTCACCCCCCTGTAAAACATTTGTTCGAGCACACCCCACTTATGTCAAACGGTTCCGGAGATATAGCAATAATAATTTTGTATGGCGGCCATCTTGTTTTTGCGAAAATCTAAAAAATGACGTCACCGTTAGAATTCGACCAGGGTGTGGGTCGACCTTAGTTCGAGCGCCACCGCTCCATCTGCAACGGTTCGCCCGGGAAGGTGGGTCGCCACCTGATGAGAAGGTGGATCCGAGGATCTTGAGGTTTTCCCGTACCCTCCGCGTCACCCACTCCACACCTCCCATACAAAGTTTTCACCTCCCGCCGCTCCATCTGGGAGAACAATTCTGTCACCCATAATGTTTTATATAATATAATATAACTAGGTTTCGCGTGGTGCGCGACCTGCTAAAGCAGGCCGCGAGGCGGTTGTGCTACCCTAGACGTAGGGTCAAAAAGGCGTTCATCCTTTTTTTGGTATGTCACGACCGCCATCTTAGATATCAAAATTTATGTCATTTTCGTAATCAGCACCCCCGAAAACGTATTAAACGACACCCATGACGGTATTTTCCAAAAAATCCATGTCCGCCATCTTGGATTTCAAAATAGATGTCATTTTCGCAATCAGCACCCCAGAAAACGTATTAAACGACACCCATGACGGTTTTTTACAAAAAATGCATGACCGCCATCTTGGATTTCAAAATGGATGTCATTTTCGGAATCAGCACCCCCGAAAACCTATTAAACGACACTCATGTCGGCATGCCCGAAAATTTCATATCCGCCATCTTGGATTTTTGGTGGGGAGAATCGAGCCGAACGCTCGGCCTTCGGCCTCGCCTCACCACTCCTTGTATGGCGGCCATCTTGAAAAAAGGCGAAATTGAAAATCTTTTTCGATATTCGGATTCAGCGACCCCAAAAACCCCTGGATACCGAATTTGGTCCGAATCGGAGGATATACAAAAATATCAATTTTGTATGGCGGCCATCTTGTTTTTTTGAAAGTCGAAAAAAAAATTTTACTGTTAGACTTTGACCAGGGTGCCGGTTGACCTTTGTTCAAGCACTACCGGTCCAAGTCCAACGGTTCGCCCGGGAAGGTGGGTCGCGACCTGATGAGGAGGAGAATCCGAAGATGTCGAGGTTTTCCTATACTCGACGGAAAATTCTGACCACACCCCTCATACATCATTTTCACCTCCCGACCCTCCTTCTGGGAGAACAATTATGTCAATCACCCAGTCAGTGAGTGAGTGGTAATGTAGCTTTATATAGTATAATAATAACTAGTTTTCGCGTGTTGCGCGACCTGCTAAAGCAGGCCGCGAGGCGGTTGTGCTACCCTTTTTGTAGGGTCAAAAAGGCGTTCATTCTTTTTTTGGTTTCTCACGGCCACCATCTTGGATTTAAAAATCGATGTTATTTTAAGAATCAGCACCCCCGAAAACCTATTTAACGACACCCATGACGGAATTTTCCAAAAAATCCATGTCCGCCATCTTGGATTTCAAAATGGATGTCATTTTAGAAATCAGCACCCCTGAAAACCTATTAAACGACACCCATGTCGGTATGATGGCGGTCGGCTGGTAATATGCTTGGTGACGCTTCGGGCTTCGCCCTAAGGGGAGCTCGGCCTTCGGCCTCGCCCTATACGCAGCTCGCCTCGGCCTACGGCCTCGGCTCGCGCGTTCGGCTCGGTCTGCGACCTCGCCTCACCTTAAAAATTTAAACTTCTATGGCGGCCATCTTTGATTGGGGGGGGGGGACGCTCCGGGCTTCGCCCTACGCGGAGTTCGGCCTTTGGCCTCACCCTGTACGCGGCTCGCCTCGGCCTTCGGCTTCGCCTCGCGCGTTCGGCTCGGTCTTCGACCTCGCCTCACCTTTAGAATCTAAACTTGTATGGCGGCCATCTTGGATTTGGGGGGGGACGCTCCGGACTACGCCCTGCGCGGAGCTCGGCCTTCGGCCTCGCCTTTTACGCAGCTCGCCTTTGCCTACGACCTCGCCTCGCGGCGTGGCGTCGTGGTTCGGCTCGGCCTGCGGCCTCGCCTCACCACTCCTTGTATGGCGGCCATCTTGGAAAATGGTGAAATCGAAAAACTGACCCGATATTCGGAATCTTCGTCCCCCAAATCCCCCAGATACCGATTTTCGTCCGGATCGGAGCAACTTCATTTCCGGCCGCCATCTTGAATCCGCCATCTTGAAAAAAAAAATTGACAGCCAGCTGCCCCCCACCCCCCTGTAAAACATTTTTTCGAGCACACTCCACTTATGTCAAACGGTTCCGGAGATACAGCAATAAACATTTTGTATGGGGGCCATCTTGTTTTTGCGAAAATCGAAAAAATGACGTCACCGGTAGAATTCGACCAGGGTGTGGGTCGACCTTAGTTCGAGCGCTGCCGCTCCACCTGCAACGGTTCGCCCGGGAAGGTGGGTCGCCACCCGATGAGAAGGTGGATCCGAGGATCTCGAGGTTTTCCCGTACCCTCCGCACCACCCTCTCCACACCTCCCATACAAAGTTTTCACCTCCCGCCGCTCCATCTGGGAGAACAATTCTGTCACCCAGTCAGTCAGTCAGTGAGTGGTATTGTAGCTTTATATAATATAATAACTAGGTTTCGCGTGGTGCGCGACCTGCTAAAGCAGGTCGCGAGGCGGTTGTGCCTTTCTTTATAAATTTTAAAAAAGTTTTTAATTTTTTTTGTTTTTCGAGGCCGCCATCTTGGATTTAAAAATAGATGTTATTTTCTTAATCAGAAACCCTGAATACCCAAAAAACGACACCAATAACGATATTTTGCAAAAAATTTATGTCCGCCATCTTGGATTTCAAAACGTATGTCATTTTCGGACATACGTTTTCAGCTTCAGCCTCGTCTCGCGCGTTCGGCTCGGTCTTCGACCTCGCCTCACCTTTAGAATCTAAACTTGTATGGCGGCCATCTTAGATTTGGGGAGGGGACGCTCCGGGCTATGCCCTGCGCGGAGCTCGGCCTTCGGCCTCGCCTTTTACGCAGCTCGCCTCGCGGAGTGGCGTCGTGGTTCGGCTCGGCCTGCGGCTTCGCCTCACCACTCCTTGTATGGCGGCCATCTTGGAAAATGGTGGAATCGAAAAACTGACCCGATATTCGGAATCTTCGTCCCCCAAAACCCCCAGATACCGATTTTCGTCCGGATCGGAGCAACTTCATTTCCGGCCGCCATCTTGGATCCGCCATCTTGAAAAAAAAATTTGACACCTACCTGCCCCCCACACCCCTGTAAAACATTTGTTTGAGCACACTCCACTTATGTCAAACGGATCCGGAGATACAACAATAAACATTTTGTATGGCGGCCATCTTGTTTTTGCGAAAATCGAAAAAATTACGTCACCGGTAGAATTCGACCAGGGTGTGGGTCGACCTTAGTTCGAGCGCCACCGCTCCAACTGCAACGGTTCGCCCGGGAAGGTGGGTCGCCACCTGATGAGAAGGTGAATCCGAGGATCTCGAGGTTTTACCGTACCCTCCGCGCCACCCTCTCCACACTCCCTATACAAAGTTTTCACCTCCCGCCGCTCCATCTGGGAGAACAATTCTGTCACCCAGTCAGTCAGTCAGTCAGTCGGTGAGTGAGTGGTATTGTAGCTTTATATAATATAACTAGGTTTCGCGTGGTGCGCGACCTGCTAAAGCAGGCCGCGAGGCGGTTGTGCTACCCTAGTCGTAGGGTCAAAAAGGCATTCATACTTTTTTTGGTTTGTCACGACCGCCATCTTAGATATCAAAATGTATGTCATTTTCGTAATCAGCACCCCCGAAAACCTATTAAACGACACCCATGACGGTATTTTCCAAAAAATCCATGTCCGCCATCTTGGATTTCAAAATAGATGTCATTTTCGCAACCAGGACCCCAGAAAACGTATTAAACGACACCCATGTCGGTTTTTTACAAAAAATGCATGTCCGCCATCTTGGATTTCAAAATGGATGTCATTTTCGAAATCAGCACCCCTGAAAACCTATTAAACGACACCCATGTCGGTATGATGGCGGTCGGCTGGTAATATGCTTGATGACGCTTCGGGCTTCGCCCTACGCGGAGCTCGGCCTTCGGCCTCGCCCTATACGCAGCTCGCCTCGGCCTACGGCCTCGGCTCGCGCGTTCGGCTCGGTCTGCGACCTCGCCTCACCTTAAAAATCTAAACTTGTATGGCGGCCATCTTTGATTGGAGGGGGGGCCGCTCCGGGCTTCGCCCTACGTGGAGTTCGGCCTTCGGCCTCACCCTATACGCGGCTCGCCTCGGCCTTCGGCCTCGCCTCGCGCGTTCGGCTCGGTCTTCGACCTCGCCTCACTTTTAGAATCTAAACTTGTATGGCGGCCATCTTTGATTGGGGGGGGGGGACGCTCCGGGCTTCGCCCTACGCGGAGTTCGGCCGTCGGCCTCACCCTAAACGCGGCTCGCCTCGGCCTTCGGCCTCGTCTCGCGCGTTCGGCTCGGTCTTCGACCTCGCCTCACCTTTAGAATCTAAACTTGTATGGCGGCCATCTTGGATTTGGGGGGGGGGGACGCTCCGGGCTACGCCCTGTGCGGAGCTCGGCCTTCGGCCTCGCCTTTTACGCAGCTCGCCTCGGCCTACGGCCTCGCCTCGCGGAGTGGCGTCGTGGTTCGGCTCGGCCTGCGGCCTCGCCTCACCACTCCTTGTATGGCGGCCATCTTGGAAAATGGTGAAATCGAAAAACTGACCCGATATTCGGAATCTTCGTCCCCCAAATCCCCCAGATACCGATTTTCGTCCGGATCGGAGCAACTTCATTTCCGGCCGCCATCTTGAATCCGCCATCTTGAAAAAAAAAATTGACAGCCAGCTGCCCCCCACCCCCTTGTAAAACATTTTTTCGAGCACACTCCACTTATGTCAAACGGTTCCGGAGATACAGCAATAAACATTTTGTATGGCGGCCATCTTGTTTTTGCGAAAATCGAAAAAATTACGTCACCGGTAGAATTTGACCAGGGTGTGGGTCGACCTTAGTTCGAGCGCTGCCGCTCCATCTGCAACGGTTCGCCCGGGAAGGTGGGTCGCCACCCGATGAGAAGGTGGATCCAAGGATCTCGAGGTTTTCCCGTACCCTCCGCACCACCCTCTCCACACCTCCCATACAAATTTTTCACCTCCCGCCGCTCCATCTGGGAGAACAATTCTGTCACCCAGTCAGTCAGTCAGTGAGTGGTATTGTAGCTTTATATAATATAATAACTAGGTTTCGCGTGGTGCGCGACCTGCTAAAGCAGGTCGCGAGGCGGTTGTGCCTTTCTTTATAAATTTTAGAAAAGTTTTTAATTTTTTTTGTTTTTCGAGGCCGCCATCTTGGATTTAAAAATAGATGTTATTTTCTTAATCTGAAACCCTGAATACCCAAAAAACGACACCAATAACGATATTTTGCAAAAAAATTATGTCCGCCATCTTGGATTTCAAAACGTATGTCATTTTCGGAATCAGCACCCCCGAAAACCTATTAAACGACACCCATAACGGTATTTTCCAAAAAATCCATGTCCGCCATCTTGGATTTCAAAATGGATGTCATTTTCGAAATCAGCACCCCTGAAAACCTATTAAACGACACCCATGTCGGTATGATGGCGGTCGGCGGGTAATATGCTTGGTGACGCTTCGGGCTTCGCCCTACGCGGAGCTCGGCCTTCGGCCTCGCCCTATACGCAGCTCGCCTCGGCCTACGGCCTCGGCTCGCGCGTTCGGCTCGGTCTGCGACCTCGCCTCACCTTAAAAATCTAAACTTGTATGGCAGCCATCTTTGATTGGGGGGGGACGCTCCGGGCTTCGCCCTACGCGGAGTTCGGCCTACGGCCTCACCCTATACGCGGCTCGCCTCGGCCTTCGGCCTCGCCTCGTGCGTTCGGCTCGGTCTTCGACCTCGCCTCACCTTTAGAATCTAAACTTGCTGCCGTCTAGAATTGGGGGGGGGGGGGACGCTCCGGGCTTCGCCCTACGCGGAGTTCGGCCTTCGGCCTCACACTATGCGTGGCTCAGCTCGGCCTTCGGCCTCGCCTCGCGCGTTCGGCTCGGTCTTCGACCTCGCCTCACCTTAAAAATCTAAACTTGTATGGCGGCCATCTTTTATTGGGGGGGGGGGACGCTCCAGGCTTCGCTCTACGCGGAGTTCGGCCTTCGGCCTCACCCTATACGCGGCTCGCCTCGGCCTTCGGCCGCGCCTCGCGCGTTCGGCTCGGTCTTCGACCTCGCCTCACCTTTAGAATCTAAACTTGTATGGCGGCCATCTTGGATTTGGGGGGGGACGCTCCGGGCTACGCCCTACAAGGAGCTCGGCCTTCGGCCTCGTCTTCTACGCAGCTCGCCTCGGCCTACGGCCTCGCCTCGCGGCGTGGCGTCGTGGTTCGGCTCGGCCTGCGGCCTCGCCTCACCACTCCTTGTATGGCGGCCATCTTGGAAAATGGTGGAATCGAAAAACTGACCCGATATTCGGAATCTTCGATCCCCAAACCCCCCAGATACCGATTTTCGTCCGGATCGGAGCAACTTCATTTTCGGCCGCCATCTTGGATCCGCCATCTTGAAAAAAAAATTTGACTGCAACCTGCCCCCTACGCTCCTGTAAAACATTTGTTCGAGCACACTCCACTTATGTCAAACGGATCCGGAGATACAGCAATAAACATTTTGTATGGCGGCCATCTTGTTTTTGCGAAAATCGAAAAAATGACGTCACCGGTAGAATTCGACCAGGGTGTGGGTCGACCTTAGTTCGAGCGCCACCGCTCCATCTGCAACGGTTCGCCCGGGAAGGTGGGTCGCCACCTGATGAGAAGGTGGATCCGAAGATCTCGAGGTTTCCCCGTACCCTATGCAACACCCTCTCCACACCCCCCATAGAAAGGTTTCACCTCCCGCCGCTCCATCTGGGAGAACAATTCTGTCACCCAGTGAGTCAGTCAGTGGTATTGTAGCTTCATATAATATAATAATATAATAATAATAATATTATAATAATAATAATATTATAATAATAATAATATAATGTAGGGCACTTGTATAAATTATCATACACTATATCCTTACATATACACTTGTACTTATGAGTATTCGCCGCCGTGTGGTTGCGGACTTCTTAGACATACGAGTGTGGTTGCGGACTTCTTAGTGTTAGAACTTTTTATCGCAGTCGTATTCTGCAAAATTTGGTATTGACCCTTAACGAACTTTGCGAGACTTTTGAATTTAGGGATTTTAGTGTCTTGACAACTCATCTCGAACAAACGGACGGTTTCGGAGTCGATCTTTTTTAATGCTATATGTCTAATTGTCTATCTATACATAATTTATCTATCTATACATATTATAAAGAGGAAAGATTTGATTGTTTGTTTGTTTGTTTGCATCGAATAGGCTCCAAAACTACTGGACCGATTTGAAAAATTCTTTCACCATTAGAATCCTACATTATTCGGGATGGACATAGGGTACATGATTTTTCCGAATTCTCACGGGAACGAAGTGCCGCGCGAGAAGCTAGTAACATAATAAAATCATCTAGATTATCAATTTTTTAAGTGTTTCAGACCGTTCACTGCCGAGACAAGTTTGTCAGAGAAGGATTCAAAATTTTCGATGGATGCGGTAGTAAAAGATGGGTAATCAATAATTTGATTAATATATGTCGTGGCTTGAACGCGCTTATCTTCATACTTATCAACAAGTGATTCAGAAATTTAACTATAATTCTTGGCGTCGGGACGAATTAAGAAATACAATTTTTCTTTATCTGTAAAAGATTTATTTTCATGAATAATCGATTTGTAACTAGCGTAGAATAGGGGCCAGTTGCTGACCTCGCCATCGAACGCCGTAATTTCCATTGTAGGCAGCCGCAGCTTTTGTTTGACTAGTTTGTCAAACAAAAGCTGCGGCTATATATATTTCAATAGTAAGTACCTACCCACCGACATCGGCAAGTAAGTAAGTCGAGAAAGCTTTAAAAGGCGCTTTATAAGAAGTGAATAGGCGCGGGTAGGTAGGTATATGGTGCACAATGCGAATGACCTATTAGAAAAGAATTACCTAAAGCATTTATTTGGGTACTTCAATATGGGTTTATGAATATGCCTGTAAGTAGTAGGCAAGCGGAAACTTTAGTATGTATTTATTAAGCCTATAATAGGTAGGCACGGGAGTTAGGTATACTTAGTACCTAGATATATATTTATTTATTAAGTCTATAGTAATAGGCAGGCGCGGGTGAATGCTTTCTGCAGCAATATAAGTATGATGAATATGAGTATGTACCTATAATAGGTAGGCGCGGAGATGGGCACGTACTGCCCTAATTAAAACTTTTAAGTAGCGTTCAGGTTATTATTATAAAGGTAAGTAAATTATCTGGTTAGAAGGTACCAATAATGGTGCGGAGAAAAGCGAAGAAAAGAATGTGGTGGACTGTAAGGCGCGGTTCTCAAGTAGGTAACAATTATTGAAAAACAATGTTGGCACAGTATCAGGGACAATGGACAAGTACCTTGACACTCCGTGAGAAGACACCTGGTGGTATTACGCCTTCTTGATGAGGGTCGGGTCCTGGGTTTCGCTTGGGGAGCACGTGCTGCCGAGTCAGATTGGTCTTGTCCTCCGAATCCAACACTAAATTGAGGGTTTCACTTCTCACTACACTGGTGCACCAGACAGTGCTAATTATATTGGGGTTACACAAAATAATTTATAATATTTAAGAGATCTGCGCGCGATTTGCGTCCTTGCACGTAGCGATTTTTTCGGAAGTGTCGAATTCCTTTTCTTTCTGTTGGTAGCCCGTGTGAAACAATAGCGCCGCTTCAACTGTAGTGGAGCTTCATCCTGTCTATTTCTTGCTCGTCCTGTTTCTACTGTGTCAAAGCTAAAGGGGAGGAAGGAAATAAAAGTGCCAACATGACGATTTTTTAAATGGAATAAAGGATATCAAATTGACTAAATTAATACTTATTTAGCAATGAATAGATGGCGTGACCAATGGTTGTATTTTTAAACGTAAGACCACGGTAGCTGCTGATCGTATGCTACCGTGGGTACTGTGAGTAGTAAATAAATTGGGAAGGCTAGATCAAAGATCCGAAACTACTCCGCTCCGACGCTCCGCTCTGTCGCTTCGTTTACGTTTCTGATCTTTGATCTAGCCTTTCCAATTTATTTTTTCCAGGTAGGTATGGTGATCCAGATCTAAAACTACTACGCTCTGTCGCTACATTTACGTTTGAGATCTTTGATCTAGCCTTCATTCAAAATATAAAGGAGATGTATCGGAATCTAAGGACCTCATCGCAATAATTAATACATTATTGAATAACCAATGCATTATTTGAGATGAAAATGTGTTTTAACATACCCGTGCTCCAAAAAACTGGTACAGCATTGTCCACTATTGTCCACTAATATGAAAATAATAACTATTATTTATAATTTACTTTTTAATTACCTACCTACTTACTTTTTCTTTATAAGTTCTTGTACGATCATAGACCTAATCATTTTGATCTACACATTCAAACAGATTAGAGAAACAAATGAAGTTTGTGAAACAGCCCCAGTCGTTACATGTCAGAAAGTTGTGTGGAGAATTAGAGCAGAAAAACCATCATCATGGGGAACTAATACCAAACAGAATTTAATGCATAGTTTGCGGTCCGTCAAACTGTGGTAAAACAAATTTGGTGGTAGGTTTGCTGTTACACAAAAATGGATTGCGATATCGAAATTTGTATGTTTATTCAAAAACTCTCGATCAACCAAAATACGCATATCTTGAAAAAGTTTTAAAGTTAGTTCCGGAGGTATCATTTGAAAAATATCATGAGAATGATCAAGTGCTCCCTGTTACTAAAGCAAAGCCCAATTCAGTAATAGTTTTTGATGATATTTCATGTGAAAATCAAAATAATGTTAGAGATTACTTCTCGATGGGTAGGCATAAGCACATTGATAGTTTTTATTTGAATTAAACTTACACAAAAATTCCGAAGCAGCTAGTTCGAGACAACGCCAACTTGATAGTCATTTTTAAGCAGGATGACATCAACATGAAGCACATTTATGATGAACATGTGAACACTGATATGCCTTGGATACAGTTTAAAACAATGTGTTCCAAAGTTTGGAGGACCCCATACGATTGTGTCGTTATCAACAAAGATTGTAGTATAGCAAATGGTTGTTATCGAAAGAACTTTGATACGTTCATAGTTTTTGAGCAGTAACATATTTAAACAAAAGTGACTCGAGTACTGTATCAGTATCTTATTTAATTTGAAACCGTACACTGCTATAACATGGATATTTCATTAAAACGCAAATTGGTTGAAGCAGCCGATGGCATCAAGAAAAAAGTAAAAAAGATGAGAGAGATTGAAGAGTTCAATAAAAATACATTGGACATGGTTTTCAAACCTCTAAGTGAGCCACTCAGTAAAATAGCAGAAAACCAAAATGTTATGGAAGTTAAAAACGATAACTTCTTCAATTTTGATCGTACTCTGAAAGGTAACAAAAATGAAGGAAGAAGGCGTGAAAAAAAAGACAAAGTTGAAAACGAATATGAGACATACAATGAAAGTGAAAATGAAAAATACAATGAAAGTGAAAATGAAACATACAATGAAAGCGAAAGTGATGATGAAACATTTAAAAGCTTTTCTGACAATAATACCTCTTCCTGGTCACTTTCTTCAGAAGTATTCCTAGATGTTCCTTTCGGTGTAAGGAATGAACGTGGAAAGCTAATGATGGGGAATTCTCGTGTTATAATAACTGACTCGAAAATTTGTGTTGGAAGTCAAATTTATGATAAAAGTCCTGGCTTGTATGAATTATTGTTTAAAAAGGTGCCTAATTTGGATGTTGTAACAGATGCTGACAAAAATAATTATAAATCGATGTTTTTAAAAACTAACGCACATCATCGAGACAATGATTTTAAGAAACCTATCAAAAGCAACAGAGGACGGAAATATTTACAAATTATAAAACCCATGTTTAAAAGAAATCGTCAGCACTCTACCAGCACTGAGGATAGTAATCGTTCATGCAAAGGTGCTGGATTACCGCAAATGATGAAAAAGCTTAAGAAAAATGTAGACTTGGTTTACTGGGATGATCCTAATGAGTTAGTGGATAGTTTCTTATTGCATCCCGACAAGCTGGAAATACTGGAGTAGACAATGAAATCATCTCAATCATAGAGGAGTTACGTGAAAGTGGTCTGATTAATCAATAAATACACGGCACTCTGCAAGCTTGTTTCAATTGCATATGATTCTTTGATCAGTATACACAAGGGTACTCCAACTATGAGTATAGACAAATTCGGTCATCACATATACAGAAAACTGCAGGCATCTGAGCCTGAGTTGTTGTTTCCTTCTAACCAAAATCATCTTAAACTAGAAAATGGAGCTTACAACTTTAATTCAGTACCGTTGACCGGAATAAGACCACCTCAGGCGCCTGACGATGCTGTTTCTAAAGAATACGTTGACACTAATATGGCAAATTATTATACCAAAACCGATGTACACTCTCTTATTGATCAATTGCAGTTAAATAGAAAAGCAAATATTGAAAAAATTGTTACATCTATAATAAAACCGGCTTTCGAACAATTTACTTCTCAGTTTGCAGCTAAAAGTCAAAATGATAAGGCAAAGAATTGTTGAGGAACTGCACAAATCTGCTCGAAAAAACTTTTTCAGACGTTCATTTGTTTTGAAGGGAATTGATGATCTTTGGCAAGCTGATTTAATTGACATAAAACACTTAGATATATGTAATAGAGGTTTCAAGTACATTCTCGTAGTAATCGACTGCTTTTCGAAATACGCTTGGGTAGTGCCTCTTAAATCCAAGACTAAAATTGATGTTACAAATGCTTTTGAAAAGGTGTTACAAGAAAGTCTTCGTTGTCCGAAAAACCTACAAATAAATTGACTAAGTCGTACGATATTAATCATTACTCAACATTTTCAACAAAGAAAGCATCAATTGTAGAAAGGCTCATCAGAACTCTTAAGAACAAATTATATAAACGTTTCAGTTTTAATGGGAGTTACAAGTGGGTAGGACCTGTTTTAGAGGACGTAGTTAATGAATATAACAACACTGTACATCGAACTATTCAGTTTCGACCGATAGACGTAAGTTCTGCTAGTGAAAATTTCGTTAAAAAAAATATTCTCGCTTCGTACAGTAAAAGAAAAGTTAAATTGAAACCTAAGTTTGCAGTCGGCGATTATGTCCGCGTAAGCAAGTATAAAAACTGTTTTGAAAAAGGATACACCACAAACTGGTCAACGGAAATATTCAAAATAAAAAATATCAACAACACTATTCCCATAACTTATAACTTAGAAGATCAACGCCATTAAAACATTATTGGTACTTTCTATGAACAAGAACTGTTGAAATCATTCTATCCTAAAGTTTACCTCATCGAGAAGGTAATAAAAAAACGGGGAAACAAAGTTTACGTAAAGTGGTTAGGGTTCAGTAATTCTGAAAACAGTTGGATTGATAAAAAGGCCATGGTCAATTAGTTAAGGGTATAAATTTATAGAGTGCTTTGTAGTATTTTCATTTTAATTAAAGTAATGCAAGGAGGTGGACTTGTTAACAATTTAATAAATAATCTTCCGTTCGATATACATTTGCCAGGCTATAATTACTGTGGTCCGGGAACGCTTGCAAAGAGGTGATCGTGGAATAAACGGATTGGATGAAGCTTGTAAACAGCACGAAACTTATTAAATATGGCTAAGAAAAGGATGAACGCATCAGATGCTGGGAAGGGAGAGAAACTTGCCTCGTGGTTAGTTAGCAAAGTTATGAAAGCAAAGTTGAAAACAGGTTCGGGTGTGCGACCATCGTTTAAAAAGTTGGTGTCTAAAATTCGATCGCAGATTAAAAAGCTAAAATGCAAGGATTCCAAGACTTTGATAAAGCACGCATACCAGTGTGCTAAAAAGCTTTTCCCAAAAACTCATTCCATATCTTTGCCTCGTGTAATACCATTACCGAAAAGTGGTGGCATCTTACCGCTTATTCCAATTTTTGCCGGACTGTCATCAGTCGGCGCTTTAGCTGGTGGTGCAGCTGGAATAGCTAAAAGTGTGAATGACTACAAATTTGCTCAGAAAAATTTACTCGAAAATGAACGGCACAACAGAGTAATGGAATCAGTCACATTAGGAAAAGGCGTTGTAGTATTCTTCTCTTCCTGTATTTTAGTTAGTTTCTATTTCTTGTTTTATTTGTTTACATTGTCACAGCGGTCATGTCATTAGTCTGTCATATAGCCGTTGACATTGAATTCTATGTCTTTGGTTACTCTCTGCCTTTGGTTGATGGCATCATTCCTTGTCGTTGGCGTCTAAACCATTGACATAGAATGATGGTTCAACCGTGATTCATATTGTCTTTGGTATTTGCCACCTATTCTTGTCAATCTTGACTTCTATTTGAATTTGAAATCAAAATTGGAAATCGTGAGTTTCGCGAACGATTTTCTGTTTACCTTTTGACAGCTGAATTTTAAAAGGTCAGTCTTCCTTCATCTCTCACGTGGGATAGAAGGACAGGACAGCTACCTTACTGTCTCAAGGCCCAGGGACTTTGCCCAGGCGCGAACCCTACGCTACAACAAATCTCGTATTTTTCCCTAAAGTGGTAGGCGCGTGTGACCTACGCTACAATAGTACTCAACATCTAGTATTTTCTCTAAAGTGGTAGGCGCGTGTGAATTCACTCCACAGTTCCCTCTTTTGCCACTGTACCTCGCGTGGGGCTCTCAAAAACTCCAGCCTCCTCGTACCTCCGGCTGGAAGCCGTGAGGGCAGTCCTATCCTGCCTCCGGCGAGGAGCCGCGAGGGCAGCCTTCTCTTGCTTCCGGCGTGGGCCGTGAGATCTGCTGCAGACACCACCTCGAGCGCCGAGTAACCGGCGTAACACCATCAAGACCTCGCTCTCCTGGCTTCGGCTACGTCGTCCTACTTAAGTCGAACTCTTGTTTTCCCTCAGCTACCTATAACTCGCCAGTGACGTTAGGGAGGCAGGACCCAAAACTTGTAATATTAGGCTTTACATACAATACATCTGTTCTCTTGTATCTACTCTCTTTCTCTACTACCTCTAACCTTTCACTCGACCTTTCCCTATCTACGTCTAGGGTCTTATATCTATAGGACCCTCGACGTAGCCTACCTCGACTACTGTTCACTAGGTCCTTACGGCTCTGCTGTAAGGCGAAGTGCAACATTACATTTGGCGCCCAACGGCTTCTCACCCCTGATTCTCAAAATTCTAAAACACCACTTCTTCTAGTGGCAATAAAAGACATATCAACACTATACACTTTTTTAGGACTCTTTATTAGGACACTTTTATTTATCTCAGGCTCTCACTATCATCACTCAATTAGATACCTCTTCTATAAAGGTACTCGCTTTCCCTCCTCAGAGGACCGACCCTCTTTCCCTCCTCAGAGGACCGACCCTCTTTCCCTCCTCAGAGGACCGGCCCTCTTTCCCTCCTCAGAGGACCGACCCTCTTTCCCTCCTCAGAAGACCGACCCTCTTTCCCTCCTCAGAGGACCGACCCTCTTTCCCTCCTCAGAGGACCGACCCTCTTTCCCTCCTCGGAGGACCGACCCTCTTTCCCTCCTCTGAGGGCGACACTTTTTACCTCCTCTGAGGGCGACACTCTTTTCCTCCTCAGAAGGCGACACTCTTTACCTCCTCAGAGGGCGACACTCTTTACCTCCTCTGAGGGCGACCCTCTTTACCTCCTCTGAGTGTGACCTCCTCTTTTCCCTCTTCTCATCTTATAATATTCCCTCTTTGCCCTCATCTTATAACATTCCCTCTTTGCCTCCTCACATAACATACCCTCATTTCTTTTACATACAACATACTAACCCTAGCTAATTATTTTATTCTCTTTACTGAAGAACTCCCTCCCTTTACGTTACTGGCTCTATACTTGTAATCTAGTTGTAATTCTTGTAGTAGTTTTAATCTAGTTTATATTGTATGTAGTTATTTAGTACAAGTTTTACAATTTTATTTTTACTAACAATTTTTACTAATACGAATAATTTTATCTGATTGCTTAACAACCTTTAATAATTTTAGCTTGTAATTTTGTGAAATCTAATCCCAAATTACTCGATCGACTTATTGACTATAACTGTGACTCAATTGATCGATTAAATTTTATTACCTATTGTTCTACTTAGACTTACCTCTCTACTGTAAACTACCTCTCAACGTCACTATGGCTCGTCTTATCAACTTAAATTTACTGAATAAAGCAGAAGCCGAATATGAGGTTAAGATCCGTAATGAGGAACCTGCATCGACGGTCTCTAATCTCCATTCTCAGCTAAAAATATTGTCCAACTCTCTACTGTTCTTGATCAACTCTTAACTAATCTTGATCCATTGGATGGCATTTTTAAATCACATTTTCTCTAAACTTCAGTGAATTGACATCGGCAGCTGTGACTATGACTCATCTTCTCTCGAGTAATTTCTCCCAGGTATGAATATACCACTTGTAAATTTTGTAAATATTATCGGGTATTTTCTATACTCTGCTTTCCTTTCTTAACTTCGACTTCAGCTCCTTCAGGCTTCCTTTGGCATAATCTATGTTTGTTCCTATACTTTCTTTTCTGGAGCGGCTGACAACTCCTTAAATAAGCCCTTGTCATATCCTTTTTATATCTCTTGGAGCGGTTGACAACTCCTTAAATAAGCCCTTGTCATATCTTGTTATATCACTTGGAGCGGTTGACAACTCCTTAAATAAGCCCTTGTCGTATCTCTTTTATCTCTTGGAGCGGTTGACAACTCCTTAAATAAGCCACTGTCATATCTTAACCCTCCACATTAGGCCCCTACTGCCTATAGTTGGGTTGGGTACTACTGTTTCTTATTTCTCCTCGGCAGGCTCCTACCGCCCACTGATGGATGAGATGCTACTTCTACTTCTTCTCTTTAACCTACCACGTTAAGCCCGATTGGACTGCTTATCGTTGGTTTGGGTGTTTCTTTTCTGAAGTTTAGTATTCTTTCGCTACCTTCTTCCCTACTCTCGATTGGTTGCATACTAAACCTCCTTTCGTTAGAGAAGTTTTGTAGCTACAGAAACTAACTTCCTATTTTCTATTGGGTTTTCGCATAGAGCGGCTGACTACTCTTTAAATAAGCCTACAGTCCCGCCTCTTTATAGGCAAGAGCGGCTGACAACTCTATAAATAAGCCTATTGGTCATGTATATCATCTTTTGAAGCACTATCTCCGGAGTACGCGTCATTGAATGTGAACCGTACCCCAACTAATGTTAGTGTGAAGTATGTTTGCGAATGAATATATGATAGTGTTATGTGAGTGGTTATGTTAGTGTGAAGTATGTTTGCTGATGAATATATGATAGTGTATGTGAGTGGGAATTTTGCTTCCCAAAAATTTAACAAAAAAATTTTCTCTGAAGTCGAAAAATTTTTCCGGGGTTTCTGGGGTAATGTAGTATTCTTCTCTTCCTGTATTTTAGTTAGTTTCTATTTCTTGTTTTATTTGTTAAAATTGTCACAGCGGTCATGTCATTAGTCTGTCATATAGCCGTTGACATTGAATTCTATGTCTTTGGTTACTCTCTGCCTTTGGTTGATGGCATCATTCCTTGTCGTTGGCGTCTAAACCATTGACATAGAATGATGGTTCAACCGTGATTCATATTGTCTTTGGTATTTGCCACCTATTCTTGTCAATCTTGACTTCTATTTGAATTTGAAATCAAAATTGGAAATCGTGAGTTTCGCGAACGATTTTCTGTTTACCTTTTGACGGCTGAATTTTAAAAGGTCAGTCTTCCTTCATCTCTCACGTGGGATAGAAGGACAAGACAGCTACCTTACTGTCTCAAGGCCTCCCTGGGCCGCAGCACGGCCCAGGGACTTTGCCCAGGCGCGAACCCTACGCTACAACAAATCTCGTATTTTTCCCTAAAGTGGTAGGCGCGTGTGACCTACGCTACAATAGTACTCAACACCTAGTATTTTCTCTAAAGTGGTAGGCGCGTGTGAATTCACTCCACAGTTCCCTCTTTTGCCACTGTACCTCGCGTGGGGCTCTCAAAAACTCCAGCCTCCTCGTACCTCCGACTGGAAGCCGTGAGGGCAGTCCTATCCTGCCTCCGGCGAGGAGCCGTGAGGGCAGTCCTATCCTGCCTCCGGCGAGGAGCCGCGAGGGCAGCCTTCTCTTGCTTCTGGCGTGGGCCGTGAGATCTGCTGCAGACACCACCTCGAGCGCCGAGTAACCGGCGTAACACCATCAAGACCTCGCTCTCCTGGCTTCGGCTACGTCGTCCTACTTAAGTCGAACTCTTGTTTTCCCTCAGCTACCTATAACTCGCCAGTGACGTTAGGGAGGCAGGACCCAAAACTTGTAATATTAGGCTTTACATACAATACATCTGTTCTCTTGTATCTACTCTCTTTCTCTACTACCTCTAACCTTTTACTCGACCTTTCCCTATCTACGTCTAGGGTCTTATATCTATAGGACCCTCGACGTAGCCTACCTCGACTACTGTTCACTAGGTCCTTACGGCTCTGCTGTAAGGCGAAGTGCAACATTACAGCGTGTATTTAAAACCATACAAAAAAGGAAGCGGATTGTTTATAAGCTGTTCAAAAAACTAATAAAAGAGCTACCTCAACGTGCCTTAACAGATTTCGATATAATGCAGTTTGCTAAGACCGTGAGTATACCATATTTTCGCGGAGTGTTTATGAGGGATCAACTGCCTAGAAAACCAAAAGCTCTAGAATGTGGTATACTTAATTTAGATGAATCTGCCAACGAAGGAACGCATTGGATAACATATGCGAAACTTAACAGATATTGTGAATATTTTGATAGTTATGGGGATTTGAAACCTCCTTTAGAGTTTGTAAGCTATATGACAAATTGTGAAATATTTTATAATTATACTAGGTTCCAAAAGTTCAATACTGTAGTCTGCGGTCACTTATGTTTGAAATTCTTATGTGATTTTTGGAATAAAATAGAAAATGATTACCGCTGTTTTATTTACATCATTAGTAAAATGTCATTCGCACTCTCCATTACGGGTAATACAGCGTTGCTGTCATCCTACTACACACCAACGCTTCAATTGGTTGGTGAATATGAGTGCGCTTTGTTGCATCTATCAACATTCAACTCGATTCCCAACGTAGATCAAAGAAATAACAAGTTACATTGCGGTGATGGTGAAGTTATCGAAATACCTGAAGGAGCATATGAACTTTCCGATCTAAACGCATATATTATTAGACAAATGAAAAATATAAGTTTTGTTTTGGAATGCAACAATAATACGTTGCAAACGTACATATTTTGTTCAAAAGCTATAGATTTTTCAAAAGAAAATTCTATTGGAAACCTTTTAGGATTCGGCACGCGGAAACTTGAAGCAAATAAAATGCATGTGTCTAATTTGCCAGTCAACATTCTGTCAACAACCATTGTGCGGGTCGAATGTGACATAGTAAGCGGTTCATTTGTAAACGGTGAACCCAGCCACATCATTTATGAATTCGCGCCTAATGTGCCACCTGGCTATAGGATCATAGAAATACCTAAAAACATCATCTACTTTCCAGTCAACCAAAACAGTATCAGTTGTATTAACATAAGACTTTTAGATGCGAATAATCATCTAATCAATTTACGTGGGGAGCAAATACAACTATACTTGCATTTGAAGAAAAAATGATTGATCATAATAAATACACACATCCATCAAAAAAATGTCCCAGTCGCATTAGAATAGAATATAAATTATTTATTCGTGAGAACGTGAGTACAATAAAGTTCTTAGGTTCTTTGTCTTAGGTTCTAGCACATTCTACCAATATGGTGTACGAATATTTTAAAATTGAATCTATCATATTATCTGTTAAATTACATTACTATATTAAGTATAATTAATTAGGTCAAATTTATATAAAATTATCAAAATGTTAATTGTATAAAATGTGTCTAATTATGTCGAAATGTGTCAAAATTCTAACAATGCAATCTAAATCATTATACAAATGTCACAAGAAAAAATAAAACAGAAAAATTAAATTAAATTCCAAGGTCAACATTATCTTTATAATCTAAATATTCCCTTACACTGTAAAAACATTTGTCCAATAGCCAATTATGTAATTTTC
Organism: Aproaerema taeniolella; assembly: GCA_949987775.1. Lineage (NCBI taxonomy): Eukaryota > Metazoa > Arthropoda > Insecta > Lepidoptera > Gelechiidae > Aproaerema > Aproaerema taeniolella. Next base: position 15,393,876 of record OX465266.1, on the reverse strand, counting down.
TTTTAAAGACAATAGGATTCAAGTCTTTAAGTTCCCTTGGTAACTTGTTAACAAATTTTAGAGTCATCATAAAGGCGTTTCTACGACATATTTCCAAGTTACAATTAGGAACGTGTAGCATATCTCTTTGCCTAGTCTGTCTCGTTGCTACATCACCTTGTTTAATAAAATAAGTTTGATTCTTTTTTACAAACATACAAATTTCTTGGATATATAAACACGGTAGTGATAGAATTTTCAAAGTTTTGAACAATGGCCTACAACTATCTATGTAGTATGCATTACATATTGCTCGTATGCACTTTTTTTGAACAAGAAAGGCTTTATTGAACTCAACTGAACCCCCCCACATTATCAATCCGTAACTAAGTACTGAAGAAACATAGCCGTAATATGCACAAACAGCAGTTGTTTGTGACACAGTTTGAGTAAGACGTTGAAGTAGAATGAACTTGTTTGATTGTTTCATTTTGAATCAACAAGATTTGTACATACTCCCCAGTGCGAGCACGTTGTATGTTGAGGGAACAGTAAAAATATTTAAAAAAGAAGCTGCAGGTAGGCAAAAAGTGTCATCAATTCAGTTCACGAACAATCCGCTAATGTTTTTCTTTCAAGATATTAGATATGAACTCAACGGTGTTGAAATTGATAAGATCAAAAATGCTGGTATTACCACCACTATCAAGTCGTTGTTATCAATGAACACCGGAGAGTCGCTAAAAGCGTAGGCTTGGGGTTGGGATATCAATAGCACTAAAGGTAATGGAACTTTTTGCGTATCGATACCTCTCAGCAATATCCTGGGATTTGCTGAAGATTTCAGAAAAGTGATAATCAATTGTAAACATGAACTGATTCTATTGCGGAGCAATACAAACCTGAATGCAGTGACACTCAATACCGGTAAAGAAATGGAGGACGTAGAAATAAATAAAATAGTTTGGAGAGTTCCGCATGTAAAAGTTTCTGATAAAGAGAAAATTAATCTTCTAAAAGTTTTAAATAATGACCGTACATTGCAGCTAGTATTTCGGAATTGGGATTTGTATGAGTACCCTTCATTGCCAAAGACTAGAAAACATACATGGTCCATCAAGACAGCGTCTCAAGTAGAAAAACCTAGATATGTTGTAATCGGTTTGCAGACCAATAGAAAGAACATGTCAGATAAAGATATGTCAAAATTTGATCACTGTGATATACGCGATGTTCGTGTATACCTAAATTCAACATATTTTCCATGCGAGAGCTTGAATGCCAGCTTTACCGAAAATAGGATCGCTTTATTATACGAGCAATATGCTAACTTTCAGCAATCGTATTACGGTCGCCGAGCTGAACCTTTGTTATCAGTAAAAGATTTCAAGGAACGAGCACCATTATTTGTGATTGACTGTTCCAGACAAATTGATAACTTGAAACCAGGTACAGTGGTAGATGTTCGAGTGGAACTAGAGACAGACACTGAAATACCTGATCAAACGACAGCCTACTGTCTCATATTAAACGATTGTATCGTGCAGTACAAACCATTGAGTAGCATTGTGAAAAAAGTATCATGAATGCTGAAATCGTTATTGTAGACCTTCAAGGTTTCAAAACTTGTAAAAATGAATTTATCGTTAAAGAATTAGCTATTGCAACTACATAATATACACAAACTTTCTTAGTTAAGCCACCGTATCCTTTCAAAACTCTTTCTACTGAAGAAAGAAAACCAGTGCTGTGGTTGGAAAGGAATAGAGGTTTACTTTGGCGTGAGGGATTCATTGACTATTTTGAGTTTCATAGAGTGATTGTTCCGTATTTGGTGAACAAGAAAATAATTACTAAAGGAAACGAGAAGATAAAGTGGTTAACAAAAATGTGTTCCAATTGTGAAATAATCGATGTTGGTGAAAAGGGGTGTCCTAATTTTACATTTGCATAAGAAATTTAGTAATGACAACTTAACTTGTCCTAATCATAGAAATTATTGTGCATTAAAAAATGTAATTTGCATAAAAAAATGGTACTATGAAAATAATATGCATCAATTTAATTTAATTTAATATTTAAACACTTACTAGATATTTTTTTTTAATTTAGGGTATGAAATGTTTTGTATATAGTTTTATAAGTATATAAGAGAATTTGAAAATAAAAAGTGCTTAAATTTAAATGGTGTTTTATTTAAATCTGTTTCAACAGAAAATACATATGAGATAAAACAATATAATTGATTTAATATAAAGAACAGTACATACTTAAATTACTTAGAATAATTTAATAAAACATAATAAGAGAAATTTGAACTTAGCAACACAATATTGTCTACAGACTACAGAGTATTCGTAAATAACTTTCTTGACATTTTGTCCACCAGCTCCTCAGTAGCCTCCATAACACTGTCTACAGCATCAGTCACCACATACTGAGCACTTATGACATCTCCTTCTCGTGATTCTTCTAGATTAAAATCTTGAAACGGTAAAGATGTAAGGTCGAACACCTTAATTTTAATCAGACTTAGCCCCTTTTTTCATTTTTCACTTTAACGTATGAAGTACTCATCTTCTTCTCCACCGTGTTTTTATTCTGGATGGTCTGGATACTGCGGTTGACAGTTTTTCTCTTCTTTTTGTTAGCCAATTCAGGATAATCTTCGCTGAAGTTTCGCAGGGGGTCTTGAGCGTCGCTGAGGAAGGCGTTCGAATTAAACATGTCTTCGTTTAGGATTGAGAGTGACATGCTGATTGCTTCAGTATTAGCGAGAGACGAGTGCTTTGCGCAAAAGACGCACGATGAATAATGACGATTTAGAACATGAGAAGAGTATCGGCGCTTAAAGGATTGCATGACATGCAGGTATCTGCGAACATGCAGTGACATGTTGTTAGTGTTGGCAATCCAGATATTGCAGTCGGGACAGCGCCGTCTAGCGGCCTTTGCGCGGACTACGCCTTTCCCGCGCATCCGTTCGAGTGCGATTGTGGCGCCAACACCAACAGCATAAAAGCGGAAGACACCATTTGGCGCCTCTCATATCTTTTCTGAATTTTGAAGTGAACGTTTATAATAAATAGAAAAATTAGTTATTAATCTACTTATTTAGCTTCCTTACAAGTTTAATAATCTTACATTAGTGTGTTTTTCTAAATCATTATAAAATATTGAAACTTGTTTCATCTTGTTCAAATTGTATCAATTACATTTTTGTAACCCAAGAGCGCAGGTATAAAATCATGTTCCAACTTGTCTAAAATATACTTACTTCATAATTAATAGGTACAGTTTATTCTCTCACTTAAGTTTCCACCCATGTTTAATAATCTTACATCAGAAGTGCTATCACCTAGGCCCACAATGGGTAGAAGTAGTAAAAATAGGCGCAACAAGCGCAAACGTGCGCGCTCCAGCAGCAGTTCCAGCAGTAGCTCCAGTAGCAGCTCCGGCAGTTCGGGAAGTTCAGTCCGAACCCCGTCACCTCCACAGAAAAGGAAGAAGGTATCACAAAAGGCTGGTACGACTGTGAGTTCATCTAATTCTCGTACTCTGAACAGTATAATCCCAGAATTTGACCCGTTAAAAGATGACATATGTGCTTGGCTTAGTATAATTAAATCTTACGCTGAAACTTTTGATTGGTCAGATGAAATAACTCGTTATCAGGCTCTTAATAAGCTAAAAGGATCCGCTAAAGTGTGGTACGATTCATTACTGCGAACAGATAAGCAGTGGCCGTCGTGGAAATGGAGTGACTGGAAAAAGAAATTATCCTCTAGTTTCCAGATTAGACGTAATATGTTTGAGCTTTTAAAGGAGATTGTAGATAAAAAAACCCACAGAAAACCAATCGCTGTACGAATTCTACTTCGATCAGAAATGTAAAATCGATCGGTTAAATTTGAATTTTTCGGACCAAGATATTGTTTCCATTATCGTGGGGAATATAGGGGACAATAATATTGGGGCATCTTTAGAAGCCAGTAATTTTCAAACGTGCGACAATTTGGCTAGTTTCTTGCATAGTCGTATTTACAAACCTAGGAACGCTAAATCGGTAGGATCGATTAACGCGCGTGATTTACAAAAAGCGAGTACGCATAATCAGACTTCTACCACTCAATCTTCCACAAATTCGAACATACAGTCTTCGATTAGCGGGTCGAATCAATCTGCTCTTTCTAATAACGCTCAGGATACAAGTCAAGGTCAAAGTCGCAAGTCCATTAAGTGTTATATATGTGGCGGTCCCCATAAGCGGAATCAGTGTGACGCTAATAAATGCGAATATTGCGGTAAAAGGGGGCATTTAGAGGCCGTTTGTTACCATAAAAAGAACGCAAATTTACCAAAAGTCGAAAAACAAGAAACTAAATTTATTTCTACCCCTGATCCGAAAAATAAATTTATTAAATTAGTTCAAATTAACGACTTTCAGCACGAAGCATTTATTGATACAGGCAGTAGTTGCTCATTAATATCAGAGTCTTTACTAAACAAACATTCTTTAAAACCAGTGATCTTTAAAACCAGTGATACTAAACCAACACCGATATCGTTGCAGGGATTTTCCAAACAAAATTCAAAATTTGTTACTACCGGCATTAGGTTGAACTTAAATATCGACTCAATTAAACTGGATAATGTACATTTTTACGTGATAGATGACTTGGCTGGTTCTGATATTTTAATCGGAAGAAACGTAACTGAGCGAAATGATCTTATGTACTCTAGAGTGGGGAATGTACTGAAGTTTGACCATGTGAAAAATTTCGAGGAATTTTGTAATCGCGTAACTGAATCTGATCTTGATACGGACTCACATCTTAATGAACTAGTTGCTTTATTTCGAAAGTACGGGGATTGCGTCGCGTCAAATATTAAAGAACTGGGCAAAGTAAATAGTCATGAGATGGTGATTAACCTGAGTAGTTCACAGCCGGTACAATGCAGACCCTTTAGATCTTCTCACACAGACAGAATAATTATTAGAGACATGGTAAATGAACTTCTTGAAAATAAAATAATCCGCGAAAGTAAGTCTCCCTACGCGAGTCCTGCTTTACTAGTTAACAAAAAAAATGGTGAAAAAAGGCTCTGCATTGATTATCGTGCCCTGAATAAAATCACTATTAAAGACAAGTTTCCTATGCCGCGTATAGAAGACCTAGTTGACAGACTTCAGCGTTATAATTGCTTTACAAGTTTGGACCTTAAGAGCGGGTACTACCAAATAATGATGAGTCAGGACTCAATCGAGAAGACCGCGTTCATTACAGAAGACGGGCATTACGAATTTTTAAGGCTCCCGTTTGGTCTAGCTAACGCGCCGGCTTGTTTTCAACAAATTATGAATAAAGCCCTCGGAAATCTACGATTTGAGAACATTATACTGTATTTAGATGACGTGTACCTAGTTACGGAAACGGTAGAACAAAATCTCGAACTACTAGAGCGAGTCTTACAAATTTTTCGCGATTTTGGGTTAACGCTTAATTTAAAAAAATGACATTTCTTTAAATCGGAGATGGACTTTTTAGGGTACAAAATAAAACCTAACTGTGTTATGCCGAATGAAACTAAATTAGATGCAGTCAGAAACTTCCCCACACCAAAATCCGCACACCAACTTCGCCAATTTCTCGGGCTTATGAATTATTTTCGAAAGTTTATAAAAAATTGCGCAATGATTTCAGCTCCCCTCACAAAACTTTTGAAAAAAGACGTAAGTTGGTGTTGGGAAACCGTTCATGACGCAACTTTTAAAATATTGAAGGAAAAACTTACCTCTGATAATATACTTACAATATTCGATCCTAAAAAAGAGTCTATTTTGTACACGGACGCTAGTAGGGACGGCATTGCTGGAATTTTAGTCCAGGTGACCGAAGAAGGTGAAAAACCGGTTCACTATTACAGTAGGAGGATGAAAAGAAATACCACTCTTTTGAGCTGGAATTATTGGCTGTTATTTGTTCCCTTCAAAAATTTCGTCTATATTTATTGGGGTCCAATTTTAAAATCGTAACAGATTGTAATGCGGTTAGGTACGCTTTAACGAAAAAGGACATAATTCCACGAATCGCTCGCTGGGTACTGTCCACGCAGGAATTTACGTTTGAGATCATACACAGGGAAGGGGCACGTATGCAGCATGTGGATGCGCTTAGCCGTAATCCCGTGCCTACTGGGGAAAAATCGGAAAGCGAAATTATTATGTCTATCACGGAAGGTGATTGGCTGTTGTCAGTGCAAATACAAGACCCAGAAATAGTTAAACTTAAAGATATTTTATAGTCAGGGCAGGCCGATGAACATAAGAATATTTTTAATAACTACGAACTTTTAGGCGGTAAGGTTTACCGAAGAACGTCCCAAGGTCGACGGTGGGTTGTGCCGAAAAAGTGTGTTTGGCAAATAATTAAATGTAACCACGATGACTTAGGACATTTCTCGGTCGACAAAACCGTTGAACGTATTCAACATCAATACTGGTTTCCACGATTGCGACATATAGTAAAAAAGTATATAAAAAATTGCATTAACTGCATTTACTTCAAAAACAAATCCGGTGCTAAAGAAGGACAATTATACCCTTTGCCGAAGTATGCGCAACCATTCCATACTCTTCATGTAGACCACTTGGGGCCCTTTGTAACAACCAAAAATAAATACCTCCTAGTTCACAAAGTTTGTTTTTATCGCCGCCGTACGAACAACTAAATCGTCCGGCGTTATCAAGGAATTAGACAATATTTCAAAAACTTTTGGGAACCCTAAAAGAATCATTTCAGACGCAGGTACGGCTTTCACTTCAGTAGAATTTAAACAGTACTGTCAAAACAAACATATTCGTTTGCATATAGTAGCAACAGGCATGCCTCGTTCAAACGGGCAAGTTGAGAGATTTAATAAGACAATTTTGGAGGCGATGAAAACAACCGGAGCTAATACGTCTGATGACAGCTGGGATAATTATGTTAAAATACTACAACAAGGGTTAAACTCAACAATTCACAAAACCACTAAGGCCGTACCTAGCGAAGTTTTATTTGGTTATAGACTGCGCATGGATAGTGATCTTTTAGTGTGTGAGCCCAGTAACGAGGAATTCATTGACGTGACAAAATTGCGTAAGACGGTAGACGATAATATTAAGTCAAGTGCGGAATCGCAAAAACAAAGGTTTGACAAGTCTCGCACCAAAGCACATGTTTACGAAGTCGGTGACTTGATTTTAACTAAAATTCAAAGTCAGAGTAACGATGGGAAGAGTAAAAAATTATTGCCAGTATTTAAAGGTCCGTTTAGAGTAAGCAAGGTGCTGGGCAATGATAGATATGAAGTGACGGATTTGCGAGGAAGCGAAAGAAGTAATAAATCATATACAGGCGTATCAGCTGCTGAAAATATGAAACCATGGATACGTATAGATAATTGGGACATTGATTAAAGCAGTATTCAAGTAAGATTTTTTTTTTTTAAATTTATTTTATCCGTGTTGGCAAGTGAGTAGAGTGATAAAAAAAAAACAATGAAATTGTTTCAGTTTTCTTTTCTCGATTTGATAACTCTCTTAAATATTTTGTTTTAAAATAATTATTTATTTGTTAATTAACACAAAACAAATGGTACCGCTATCATCGTGTTTCATCTAATAATCTCAAGCGGTCCTGAACCACAAATGCTCTGCTTACCGCGTATAGAATAAGCGTGATCGTATGTATGTGTACAAAAATGGCCTGATCGGGGTCATTAATGCAAGTATTATTGTTGTGAAGTATGTAAGTACCTAGCTGAGTCAAGATAAAATACTTTCACATAATCCTTACCAATATTATATTTCAACAAGTGCGAATTGAATGTTTTTACAGCAACCTTAGCCGAGAATCATAAAGCACACACTAGAACGAACTTGGTACGCTTAAGTGTGGTAAATCCCTTTAAGTGCAAGTGGTTCTGTGTAAAGTAGACCTGGGAATTTAAGTGTGGCAAGTCCCTTTAAGTACAGGTGAATGATCGTATGCAGTAGGATTCTTGGTTAAACGTGAGGCGTTTATGTGTGTTAAACGTTCGATTCGTAGCTTAGATTGCTTTCCTTCAAGGAATGAATGATAAACATGTCTATATTCTAGGGTGTAACATGTGCATTATGTTTCAGTATTTCATCTGGACTCAGGGTGCCTGGGGCAGGCACCGTGCAGCATGGCCGTGTTGGCAATCCAGATATTGCAGTCGGGACAGCGCCGTCTAGCGGCCTTTGCGCGGACTACGCCTTTCCCGCGCATCCGTTCGAGTGCGATTGTGGCGCCAACACCGACAGCATAAAAGCGGAAGACACCATTTGGCGCCTCTCATATCTTTTCTGAATTTTGAAGTGAACGTTTATAATAAATAGAAAAATTAGTTATAAATCTACTTATTTAGCTTCCTTACAAGTTTAATAATCTTACATTAGTGTGTTTTTCTAAATCATTATAAAATATTGAAACTTGTTTCATCTTGTTCAAATTGTATCAATTACATTTTTGTAACCCAAGAGCGCAGGTATAAAATCATGTTCCAACTTGTCTAAAATATACTTACTTCATAATTAATAGGTACAGTTTATTCTCTCACTTAAGTTTCCACCCATGTCTCTTGTCTGCTGGTGATAAGGTTCAAATTAGAATGAACTTTGGCCTTTAACTTGACCATTGAGTGTACTAAGAATTTAAACGCTCAGTGAAGGTAAGTACCGAACTCAGAATATATTAAGAAGAAGGCCTTGAATTTGTAGAAGTGAGTAGGTAGGTTTATATTAAATAAAACAGAAGGTAAATAGTTAGATACATAGTTTATTTATTTCAGAATACTTACTAATTTATCTTATCTTTACTTACAAATCATTACATTTAAAAACATATATAATAAAAACTAAATTAAGTTTAATATGCAAACGCAGCCGGAACATGTTTTTGCATGTTTGTTGTATGAGTACTCGTTTGTTCAACGCAGGGTTCCAAAATGGTTTCGAAGTCAGCGTAAATAACAAATGGTACATTTTGCATGCAATGATTTTTTTTTTTGAATTGAATAATTGTGCCTTCGCTTGGTAACACCGTTGCCACCCCACCACAAATATGATTTTCACACTCTTGGCTTGACTTGAAAAACAATAAACACTCTTCACAGCAGTAAAGTCTACCGTGATGCTTAGTTACTTGGCTTCGGATCAATTTAGGGAAGTCTTTAATTAAACAATAATGAGATTTACATCCGTCTTGTAGTAATGTGACGGTACAACCTAGACATCAAATTGAATGTTATAAATTAGAAAGCCGCACCAGCCAAATTCAAAGGAACACATTTTTTACTATCCTTTACAACCAATTTTAAAAGTGTAAGCTGAGAAGCAATGCGTAAATCTTTGAAATACTTAACACCCCAGGAAACGAACATTTGTGACCCATAAATTTTATAAATTTATGAGAGTTTTTATTCTCTATACTTAGAAACAATATTCTTTCTTATCTTTATTATTTTAAGAGGTATTGATGCTTGCCAAATGTTTTCTAGTTCCAGGAACATAATAGCCAGCGGACACACAAGTGTTCAACCCCTGGAGCGAGTGAGAGCGTGGATTAAAGACGCTTGCGAGAAAGAGAGAGACGATGTCGCAGGCTACCCCTAAAGACTCCACCAATGACGACATGAAACGTGGACCTACTTTGAAGCGGGAAGAATCGTTTTACCAATGAGGATGATGTGGGCGGCTCCAGGCTGCGCAGGAGCTGAAGATGAGGAGAAGGAAGAGGTGGACACTCAAGTTTTAACCGTGAAACTGACCTCACGCGTGTGGGCTTTCAGCCATTTCTGTATTAAATATAACTAGAAAGTAAATTAATTAATTGTAGTGATGTAATTGTAGTGATTGTGTCCGGCCGGCGCAATAAAAGTTAAGTAAAACTGTATTAGTCCTAAGACGCTTTATACTTCCTGTATTCTGCAAGGAATTGTTATGCGACTGTTAAAGCCAGTTAAATCTATAATGCCTAATCAAGGCTCAGTAAAGTAGAATCTTTCGGTGTCTTCTAGCTCTGGTAGGGGGACTTGTCTCCGTATGAAACAAGGGCTTGCCCCGAGGCTAAGGGTTTACTAAAGAATGGAAACCGCTACTGTTGTGGCTTCTATGCTATAGTAAGTAGCGGTGGAAGAGCTATTTTCCATATTTATTGAATTATTTCTATTGTTGATCGCATAACAATTTCTGAATATTTATGAAACACCTAAGCTTTGCTTATATGTACTAATTTCTTATGCATTACCCCAATAAATCTCCTAAAAGGTCTTGGTTGGTTTAATTTCATAACTCTCATGATCAAGAAAACTCAAGCCTCATTTATAATCTCTCAATATCACTCTTATAAAGCTAGTTCTCCATTTACTAAATCTTAGCATTTTCAATTATTAATCGATGTAGTTATTTTATTGACAAAGTAAAGCTGGATTCATTGATCACATTCTTGAAATCCTTTTATTCTTCTAAAATATAACATAAATATATAGTCATTTAATTTCAACATAAAATACCTGATTTTTCATTTGAGTTATAAACAAAGTAATTGAGTTCAAGACACAACGACTTCAATTCCATTATTAAAGTCGAGCTCTTTTGATTAATTGCATCAATAAACATTGCACTGTATAATCTGAGCTATAAATACGATATCAAGTATACCATAAAAAGATTGGGACTTTGAGTCATAGACTACAGCAATACACAATTACAAATACATAATAAAAGCGCAAATATACAAATGGGGCCCCACAAATAAAGAATATTGCTATATCTGTAAGACAAGTTGGGTATGTAAGGCTTTCTACTGTCGGTTCGTCCTGGTATGAAATACGGCGTCTGCATCTTGTATCCCGCTTGGTTACAGGTAAAAACTTTTAATAAATTCGAGATTGAGTCATGTATTTGCCTTCTTGTTTTTATTATTAGTAACTCATTATCTCTGTCTATCTACAAGCAGGGTATGTAAGGCTTTCTACTGTCGGTTCGTCCTGGTATGAAATACGGCGTCTGCATCTTGTATTCCGCTTGTTTATGGACAAAACCTTTTAATAAACTCAGGATTGAGTCATGTATTTGCCTTCCTGTCTTTATTACGAAGACTAAACATCTTGAGATAAAATAAAAGTCTTGACCTAAGTACTCTCTCTAATGGTGACAAATATATGAAGTCTAATAAGTTTGTCAACAGAAATGACAAAGAAAATTAATTAAGCTAGTTTACTGATGCAATTTTATAGACGATCACAGCTAAGAAAGGTAATCGACTACTCTGAAAATGAAATAAAATCATTGGGGTGGGTTGGTACCGTTACAGATGGTGCCGTGACCAGGATCTAGAAAGTGTTTTTGTAGCAACAAAAACTGCTAGATAAATTACCTGAATTAAAAATTACACAACGTAGAAATTAAATATGGCAAGAGTTACATTTATTTTTATTACTAGCAAATTTTCATTTCAACTTATTGACTAATATTTTCATTAAAACCCAACCAAGACCTTACTGTTGTATTTTGCTTGATGACCATGGTATTTATATGTAATTTGATTTGTTTTATCAGAATATTTTGTGTGTATTTTTCTTTTAAAATATTACATGTTTATAAACATGTTTGTTCTTTGCAGCATTAAAACTACAGGATTAGGGATTAGATGTGTTAGGGAGTTAGGAAAATAAATTATTTATTAGGTAGTTTAACCAGAATAGATTCATAGGGGTTTTGTTTTTGGACTGCGAGGTTGACTGTAGGGTTAGTATGATAGGGATTAGAATTAATAGTGCGGGAGTAGGTGAGCTACGCGAAAAGGTACAGCCAGGCGGATGCTTCGTTAATAAGCGTGATTAGTTAAGGTTAAGTTAGATACAGAGTTAGGTAAAGTTAATAGGTGTAGTTTAATAGGTAAAGGAAGTTTCGGTAGGTGGCCTAAAAATTTAAGATAAGGATTAGGGTATTAGAAAGGTCTGAAAGTGGGAGCTCTCAGCCAGCTTTCATCTAGGCGTTGAACGGAGGAAATAAATAAAATAGTTATTAGGGTTAGTAGAAGGTTTAATAGTGATGTTTTGAGAGAAAAGCTATAGTGGAGTGTTAAGATAGTGTTATGATAACGTTAAATTTTAAGCTTATAATACAATTAATCTCGCGACGGTGTCTGTATGTGTCTATGCAGCTAACTCAAAACTACTAGAGCGGTTTTATTGATAGTTTTATCAAGATTTAATTGAGAAATAATTTGTCTTGATTTCAATAGCATATAATACAATTAATCTCACGACGGTGTCTGTATGTGTCTATGCAGCTAACTCAAAACTACTAGAGCGGTTTTATTGATAGTTTTATCAAGATTTAATTAAGAAATAATTTGTCTTGATTTCAATAGCATATAATACAATTAATCTCCCGACGGTGTCTGTATGTGTGTATGCGACTAACTCGAAACTACTAGAGCGGTTTTATTTATAGTCTTTTTAAGATTTAATTGTGAAATAAATTGTAATGATTTCAAAGGACTGATTTTGATGAAATTTAGGTTGATTCACTAATAACCAGGTTTGGCAAACAGGTTAATAGTCACAAACACTTTCATTGGATGTGTTGTCTAATGTGTCTTGCGTTTTTGTCGATTTCAATAGGCTATTCAGGGTCTTTGTTACTAATAGAGAGAGGAAAAATTAAAATTGGAATAGTTTAAATCTTCAGAAACTACTGAATCGAACTGACATAAATTTGTTGTATGTTGATAAATAAAATAAAACTACTTTACTTGAGTGGATTATGTTTAGTCATAAATTTATAAGTTAAATTTTATTTTTAAATGTACGAGTATGTACTTATTATTTTACTAGAAAGAAAAAAGGTGAAAATAATTAAATATTGCAGAGCAATGTGAAAGTGGGGAAGAATAGGTAGTTGGAAGTATTTGTGTCCGTCTTTGTTTGTGTCCCAAGGGACTCACTATATCAGGCAAAGTTTGAAGAAGAGTACCTTTGAGCTTAAAAGTTCATTATACTCGAAATGAATGTCCAGCAGCTGTAGAACGAATTGCGAAGTAAATATAAATCCTAAGGCCTAGCAGAGGTTTTGTTTTGAAGTAGGTACAATGCCTAGCAGTGGCATCAGTTTTTGTAGCACAGAAATTATGTCCAACGGACTATAATGAAATTAGTTATAATTGAAAACTATCAAGAGAGTATATAAAATTTATGATGTCACAGGGAAAAAAGAAATCATAAATTAGTATTTCGAAAAGTATGGCCTAGCAGTGGTGATATAATTGCATTGCAAATATCGATAGTTTTATTAAAATGTTTATCACAAACGAAGCCCAGCAGTGGATTATGTGGTTACTTAACTAGTTCAAGTCAGAGTTATAAATAAGTAATTATTTATTGGAATAACGATTTATATTAGCTCTCCAAATCGTATATAATGACGCATTTTAGACTAAGGCTAGCGAAATTTAAATTTATTAGAAGATGAAGAAGCTTTGGTGTAACATTATTTAAAGGCACTCAGTTGAATCGTGTATGTATTAATATTCGCGTTGAACTATGTTTTTAAAAGGTCGTTTTAACTATCAAAAGCCACGCAGATCTAAAATTTCAGCTAAGCTGTAAGACTTTATGGTTATGGTGATTTTAAAGGAATAAAAACTTTAAGTAAGAATATAATAGTAGAATATAAAGTTACAGTAGTTGTAATCCCGGAGAGTGATTTCAGAAAAAAAATAGTAGATTAACATTTTATAGGCAGGAGTAAAGTCTGTAAAACGGGACTCAATCAATTATTTAAGTCAGTGAAGCAGGACTCATACTGTTGTTACATATTATGTTTATTATGTTATTACATATGTAGCGCTCGTAGCCCAGAAGCGCTCGCTGATCTCAACCGATCTGCCAGGTTAAGCAACGCACACAGAGGCAGGGAACCTGATGGGTGACCTAAGTAGCAATTTATCACGAGCGTTTCCGTGCTTCGGAGGGCACGTTAAGCTGTCGGTCCCGCCCGTTGTCGATTGACTAAAGTCGATAAAACCAAGTCAGAGGCCATTGTGCGGTTTGAAAACTCTGACTCCAGGGCCATCCAAGTTTACCACACACTTGACTAGAAGAAGATTACAATTTAGTCAGTATAGCAGAGCCTAGTTTTTTATTATTTCAAGTCAATTTAATACGTTAATGTCAATACTGTACCGAATAGAAAGGCCATTCTGTACTTAAATCGAACGATAGCTTACTAAATTATATTTTATTAAACAGCCGCTTGTAAGACTCCACACTAACAACAGTTATCTATCACATAGGTATTGGGGTAAATCTTTAATGTAAGATTTAGATCAAGTGTATGAAGCCTTTTGCACTATGAAAGTGGAATATGTATAGAAGAGAATAAATTAGTGATCGATCTCAAATACCAGACAAACCCTAAGGTGACTAGAGAATGAATTTAAAAAGGAAACGATAGCATTATCGTATACCTAATTAAGTAAATACTTATGTCTTAATTACATATATCTCAAATCGTAAGAGTTGATCAAAATAAATAAATAGGTTCGTATGTAGTATAAATTCGTAAAGTTGTATTGAGTACATGGGTTGTTTAAGTAAACGAATGATGATTTTATTAAAACCAAGTTTTAAGATATAGTTGAGTTTAATGTATACAGAAATATCTTATTAAATGCAAATAGAAGTAAGGTGAAGAAGTGGACTAAGGGATTTTTTTTTTGTTTCACTAAGATTCATTTAAAAAAAAAACAGCCTTGACCGTTTTAATAACAATAAACATAAGAAATAAATACAATAAAGCCAATTTGGATATCAGGCTTAAATAATAATGTTGCATAGTTGGCAAGTTGCATTGCAAATCTTTAAAAAACATTGTAACGCACTTTCACGTTTTAGTGATTTTGGGTTACTTCCCACGCACAGCTGCGTTATATGACCATAATAGTTTCTTCTGAACTAGGTACTATTGTAAAGAGAAAAAAAGGGATACGTTTTTAAGCACAAAACTAAACAATATTGTTTCAAATATTCTCAGGCTTGTATTTGTTTGACTTTCTTTCCGAAATTCTATTGCTTTATAGGACTCTTTGTGAAGATTATAACATCTGCACAACCGCTAGGAATTTGACGTAGCCAGTATTTGTATTATGAGGGTTCAGTTAGTTAATTGTTTTATTGCAGAGAAACGAATCGAGTTACTATACTATCTATATTATGTCAACAAAGCAGAGTCTATAAATAACATCTAATAACTACAATGAAACGGGAATAGATAGGTAGAAAAACCTGAATTGCACACTTACAAGGGAAAACATACAAAGAGTAAGTCATGATCTAAATGTGTGCGAGTACGCTTAAATAAATAATACTAGAAACAGAAAAGTTATAATACTATAAAAATATTTTTTGGTAGTTTTTTGAATATTGATTATCAATCTTAGAAATACTTTTACATAATATATATCTTATTGATCCATTAATTTGCAAATGTTCGTTTAATCAATTTACTGAATTTTCTAAGAATGGGTGACGCTGGAACTTAAAGAATATAATAGCGCATTTATTGGTCCATACAAAGACGATATCGCGATTATCACAGAAGTGATTGAATTAATTAATTTAATACAAAAATACAGGAGTGACAAAGTTTAAATCAACTTTTTTTATAAGAGTATTAGTCTGTTGCTTTCCTCAGCTTACACAAAAAAAATGGTTCACTCATAAAAAAATATAAAAGGTCTGGCAAGGTTTAAAATATGTAAATTCACCTTTCGACCTACGTTCAGAAAGTTTAATTTCCAGAAAGTGGACTGTGACGGTACAACCTAGACATCAAATTGAATGTTATAAATTAGAAAGCCGCACCAGCCAAATTCAAAGGAACACATTTTTTACTATCCTTTACAACCAATTTTAAAAGTGTAAGCTGAGAAGCAATGCGTAAATCTTTGAAATACTTAACACCCCAGGAAACGAACATTTGTGACCCATAAATTTTATAAATTTATGAGAGTTTTTATTCTCTATACTTAGAAACAATATTCTTTCTTATCTTTATTATTTTAAGAGGTATTGATGTTTGCCAAATGTTTTCTAGTTCCAGGAACATAATAGCCAGCGGACACACAAGTGTTCAACCCCTGGAGCGAGTGAGAGCGTGGATTAAAGACGCTTGCGAGAAAGAGAGAGACGATGTCGCAGGCTACCGCTAAAGACTCCACCAATGACGACATGAAGCGTGGACCTACTTTGAAGCGGGAAGAATCGTTTTACCAATGAGGATGATGTGGGCGGCTCCAGGCTGCGCAGGAGCTGAAGTTGAGGAGAAGGAAGAGGTGGACACTCAAGTTTTAACCGTGAAACTGACCTCACGCGTGTGGGCTTTCAGCCATTTCTGTATTAAATATAACTAGAAAGTAAATTAATTAATTGTAGTGATGTAATTGTAGTGATTGTGTCCGGCCGGCGCAATAAAAGTTAAGTAAAACTGTATTAGTCCTAAGACGCTTTATACTTCCTGTATTCTGCAAGGAATTGTTATGCAACTGTTAAAGCCAGTTAAATCTATAATGCCTAATCAAGGCTCAGTAAAGTAGAATCTCTCGGTGTCTTCTAGCTCTGGTAGGGGGACTTGTCTCCGTATGAAACAAGGGCTTGCCCCGAGGCTAAGGGTTTACTAAAGAATGGAAACCGCTACTGTTGTGGCTTCTATGCTATAGTAAGTAGCGGTGGAAGAGCTATTTTCCATATTTATTGAATTATTTCTATTGTTGATCGCATAACAATTTCTGAATATTTATGAAACACCTAAGCTTTGCTTATATGTACTAATTTCCTATGCATTACCCCAATAAATCTCCTAAAAGGTCTTGGTTGGTTTAATTTCATAACTCTCATGATCAAGAAAACTCAAGCCTCATTTATAATCTCTCAATATCACTCTTATAAAGCTAGTTCTCCATTTACTAAATCTTAGCATTTTCAATTATTAATCGATGTAGTTATTTTATTGACAAAGTAAAGCTGGATTCATTGATCACATTCTTGAAATCCTTTTATTCTTCTAAAATATAACATAAATATATAGTCATTTAATTTCAACATAAAATACCTGATTTTTCATTTGAGTTATAAACAAAGTAATTGAGTTCAAGACACAACGACTTCAATTCCATTATTAAAGTCGAGCTCTTTTGATTAATTGCATCAATAAACATTGCACTGTATAATCTGAGCTATAAATACGATATCAAGTATACCATAAAAAGATTGGGACTTTGAGTCATAGACTACAGCAATACACAATTACAAATACATAATAAAATCGCAAATATACAAATGGGGCCCCACAAATAAAGAAAATTGCTATATCTGTAAGACAAGTTGGGTATGTAAGGCTTTCTACTGTCGGTTCGTCCTGGTATGAAATACGGCGTCTGCATCTTGTATTCCGCTTGTTTATGGACAAAACCTTTTAATAAACTCAGGATTGAGTCATGTATTTGCCTTCCTGTCTTTATTACGAAGAATAAACATCTTGAGATAAAATAAAAGTCTTGACCTAAGTACTCTCTCTAATGGTGACAAATATATGAAGTCTAATAAGTTTGTCAACAGAAATGACAAAGAAAAATAATTAAGCTAGTTTACTGATGCAATTTTATAGACGATCACAGCTAAGAAAGGTAATCGACTACTCTGAAAATGAAATAAAATCATTGGGGTGGGTTGGTACCGTTACAGTAAAAGCAAATTAACGTGTTGCTTTTTCCGCGATGAGGTTTTGTACAGGGGCCCTGTAATAATATCTTTAGCCCCTAAACCATATACATTCACGCTAATATTTACATTATTTTTTCAAAAGTTTTAATATCCTTTAAACTAACCGGAAAAGTCATGTTCGATAAATTTAAAACTGTACTAAAATGCGGATAAGAATTAACTCTATTCATATTAGTTGTGCTGGGAAATAGCGCAGCAACTACATTCCATGCAAAGCAAAATTCGTCATCATTTTTTATATTCAAGCAAGATTTTTTAGCTTTAATTTTCTTTGGTAAATCTATAAAGGTGGAGCCTGACAAAGGTGTGTACCTATTGATGTTTGACTCAAGGTATAAAATGTCCAAAAGAGACCAACCGCTACCTTTTTCCTCAAACTCGTCAACTTTTTTACTTAAAATGTCTGAGATTTTTTCCAACAACTCATCAAAACTATAGTTCTGATGCAATGTTATGTTATCAGTTGTAAAAGACTTGATCTCCATCGAATCATCCTTAACAGTTATGACTTTAATAAATAACTCAAAGTTAACTTTTATGCTTATGTGATTTGAAAGAGCTGCATCAAGGAGTTTACGCAAACGTGAGGCACAATTATTTATAAACAGCAAAGGGCTTACGGAGGCTACTGTACTTCCTAACGGTCCTTCACCGGTATCAGTATCAGCGCAATGTATGCGGTACGACGCAATCCGATTACGGAATGCAGAACTAAGCTTTTCAATACCATCGTCAATGTATACCGCATTATTATTCTTGTGAGAAATACTACGCAAGTGACCAGAGAATGCTCTACTTGGTATTGACAAATCACAAACTGAACATAAAATATTCTTAACCATCTTTTTTTACAGTTCTACCTGAATCGATCTCATTACCCAAAAATAACTGAATTATAATTATTTCACATTAATGACTTATGTGTGCGTCTTATTTTAAAAAATAAAAAATGTTAGGAAACTGTTCATTGTTACTTATTTATTTGTTTAAAATACTTACATACTAACACTTAAAAAAGATACACATAAAACATTAAAAAAACAAAATCAAATTTAAAAAATTTAAAAAATGGAAAATAAACTGAATTATTTTTTTTTTGTTTCGGCTTCATCACCGTAAAACACCGCGTCCTTATCAAATTTTTTTTTCGCGTTATTGAATTTTTTTAAAATTAATTTCCAATTTTCGTCGTTCGGGTTCACTTGAAGCCTTAGATGGGCTTGTGTTTTGTCTGGGCGCTCCCTGGGGCTTAAATTAATTATGTCCGCCGTGTTATAAACACGTACGTCGAAGAATAGGTCCCCATCCAGGATGATGTTATTCCGCAACACTCCTCCAGCAACGCGTCGGCTTAGTGAAGACCAGAGTGGTGCGGGCGCAGAGGTTTGCTGCGGCTCGTCTCCTCCGAACAATTCGGTTGAAACGTTTAGTTTTTGCGGCGGCGGAGGGGCGGAACTGTGGAAGAAAAGAAAAATAATGTATCTATTCATCAACACATATTATTGCCAAGTACCAAGTAACATGCTCACTTCACTCACTAATTCATCAACGCCAAACCCAAACCCTCAGTCCCAGAAAGCTAAAATTCGGCACAGGTAAACCTTTTATAATGTAGGCAAAGAATATGAAAGTATATTACAAAATTCCTAGTTTACGTATATAAACATTTTTTATTATTATTATGAAATAGGTTAACTCTTGACCTCAATCTTGACTAAGATCATAGATCAGGTTAACGATGGAGCGAGCTAACCCAGAAAATGTCTATGAAGGCACTGGTACTCCTACGCACCGACGGAACACAGCAAGCTGTTTGGTGTCAGACTTTGGTAAGAGAGTGGTCGCGAACCAGACAGCCCTTTACAGAGCCTACCACACCGCATGAGACCATAGAACGCCACCTCAGATTCAACACAATTGAAGTGTCATTGTCTAGGATGTATTAATTGGAGGCAGTCTCATTTGCGTTTCCTTAGTCGCCTCTTACGACACCCACGGAAAGAGATGAGTGGTGCTATTCTCAACCGATCACCGCACGGCCGGCTAAAACATGTACAATCCACTAAATTGATGTAGGCACATACCTAGCAGCTTTAGATTTTTTTGGTTCCGGCTGTTTCTTCGATCTCGATCCTTTCTTTGATCTGAAAGAATACAATCATTGTTAGAAACTAAGTAACTAAATTTCAAAAAGAAACAAATTCAATAAAAAGAAAAAAATATATATAATAATTACCGGGGTTCTTCTTCAATCTCTGACTCGACTTCTTCCACTTCTGAGTCTAGGGCGGCTGCCGCAGCGTTCCTTTTCTTGTATTCGGATTCAGACCTGAAAGGAACATAATAAATAAAAAACTTGGAAATTCCTATATCTTTGCTAAAAATCAATTGAAAACTTTAAAAATATAAAAAACTCACGAACATGATTTCTACAGCTCGGAATCGAATCTTGAAGTTTTTCTTGATAGGAGGGTGGAGGGTGGTACGACTGTACGTAGGTATGTCACTTCACGAAACCGTCGGAGCAAATAAAATTAAAAAAGCTGTATCTGAGCGTTAAGTACAATTTTCACTTATTACTTTTACACAAACAAGGATAGCAAATTTAACTCACACATAGGTACGTTATGATTCCCACAGAAAAGCTTGTCAGCGTTATCGCTACTACAAATCTACAATACTAATAGTACAAACTTTTTACGCGAGCTGTGTCTGTTCATAGACATGTATAGATTATTATTTACGAAATAATAATGTATCATAACTAAGTTTACTTGACTTAGGTACTACGAAATATAAAGACAATTTGTGTGATTAAAAAATATAATGGTTAGGTACGTCAACATATTCGGAAGTATATTAATATTAATTCATAAAATATTTATTAAAACAAACAAAGTCAGGTGCAATACTACCTAAGCAAAATCGATTGGATGTCACTACGTTGCATTTTCGTCACCTGTACTTTCTTGTTCGTACTTGTTCCCACAGAGTTGCACCGTCAAAAAGTGATAAGACGTTTCATGCTGTAGCATTGTGAATAACAATCAGTCGAAATAAAAAGTGTCTACTTTCACTATCGGTGTAGGCAGAGCATGATAAAACAAAACCCTGCTCATACATACATACATACGCTCACGCCTGTAATCTCTAACGGGGTAGGCAGAGCATCAGTAGCTCTAGTAAACCACTTGATGCCTCATTTGACTCAAATTGTGAGGTTATCAGATGGAACACGTTGTATAATGGTGAGAGGTGGTCAGCCTTTCGCCCACGGTACAACAAAACCCTCGCATCCTACTTACTGACTTTACAGTATGCCTGGGAAAAGTAGGCAGCTGGCACATTCTAAGTTTTTCTTTCACTCCCAGTCCAGCGTGAAACCCTGCTCATCTCATATTTAATATAATCGTTTTTATACATGAGTCAATTTCGATATTAAGGATATACTGTGTACATATTTTAAAAATGTTGTTTATTTTATTTAAAAGAGTTTACATAAGTCATTAATTAAACTCTCTAGCACCTTCATTTAGAAGACAAATATTTAAAAAAGACTTAAAGTAAAACAAGTTACGTACTTCCCTTATTTATTTATTTTTTTAGACAGTACTTATACCAAAATTGAGCTCGATGATTAACTAGTTGCATTAGTAATGATTATTAAACAATCGTAGTAAACATATAATTTTTTTATAAAATGCTCCCGTTCTGAGTAAATTAGATATTACTTGCCGGAACTAATTAACTGGCCTCTTTTATTCAAATTGACTGCAACATACAGCGACGACGATCTCAAAGAAATTGTCTGTCTTAGCTTAATTACTGTTGAGTTCATTTTTGAATAACAAAGTTCTACTGATCTGTACCAGCTAAAGAAACAGAGTACAGTCCGCGTTTACTTTTACATCGGTCGAACGTCTCGTTCTCGTTTTTAATTTAATTTAGAAAAAAGTAGGTTATGTCATACAGATGTAATGACTCTAAGTACCTGAACAATCTTTAGGTTTTTTTTCACATGAAAGAGGTGAAAAATTCACGTGCTCAACATGGTCTGAGATAAAGAAAGTTTGGGGAAAGGAAATCATTACAGAAAATAACTAATATGACTCGGAGTTAATTCGTAGGTTTTTTTTTCATACATCTAATGAAAAATTCACGTGCTCAACATGGTCTGAGATATGAATTCGCTCCGAAGAAAATTGGTTATCTCTGTTTGATGTGATTCGGTACCTATTTAGTTATTGGAGTTTGGTTTGTAGGTTATTTCCGAATCTTTGAGGAGGAAATTTCACGTACCCTACATGGTCAGGGATACAGATCTAGCTTCAAGTAACTAAGTAGGTTATTTAAAACTAAAATGTAAGTTATTGTCATTGATGTGATTGCGTTGTGTGGCTAAAAACCCTTTTTTTGGATTGCTTAAGTCGTGAACACAGGTATGTCAAACACATTTTAACTTAATTACTTAAAACACCATAACATTTTTTAATGAATTGGTAAACCAATTTCCATTAGATTCTTTTATGCACATGCTATCTTAAAACATTTTAAACTATTTATATGTGTATAAGTAAGTACCTAGTTTGAAAACGAAGGAAGTGTAAGTAGTTTTAAATCTGTATCTTGAAAAAACGTGTATTAAATAAATTGGAAAGGCTAGATCGAAATATCTGATTGGTAAGGCTAGATCAAACGTTTCTGAAACGTTAACGGAGCGACAGAGCGGAGCGTAGGAGCGGAGTAGTTTCAGATATTTTTGATCTAGCCTTACCAATCAGATATTTTGATCTAGCCTTCCCAATTTATTTACTACTACTGTGGTATGCAGACCTTCACGGAGGATCGGGCATAATGCAACTTCTTTCTCATTCGATCATTTCGAAGAAGATAATTCGAATATCAATTTCAAAAGTTTGAAATGGTATTCGATGTCATGATTCGAAATGATTGAAGATCTGGCCTTGCGCCATTCATTGTTTGATCTTTGCGCATTCATTGTGATAAGCTCGCGGAATAAGTGTAATTTCGAGCATAGGCGTGCAATAGCACTTAATATGCGGTGTCTAGTTTATAGCTGTGGATATGTTACAAAAGTAAATGTTTGTATAACGAAGAAAATACTGTTTGTTAATTATATCCGTGATTGAAGAGGAATCCAGCTGTTTTTATTAATCGCCCCCCAAGAGACATCTTGCAGTACACATTGCAGCGCTGCAATTAGAATGATGATGTTGCGGACGACATAGAATCTAACAAGAAATTCCCCTTTTATATTATGTGTCCCAACTAGCTAGCCTTCTGTGAATTTGAGAAATTTTATGATTGTTTTGGTTTACGTAATTGTATTTTGCATTTGCACTTTTTATTTTTGAAACTTTTTGACTATATAACTTTATAGGGATGTTTGAATTGTATAGAAACTTGATCTAAAACTAAAGAAACTTATGTAAATTATCTAGAAATAAGAAATATTTTGATGAGACGTTTTCTCGAAAGTTGGACTTTGAAATCAAAATTAAGAAACGAGCGGCCAATCGCAGACCGCGCATTTTGGACCAATGGGCGGCCGTAGAACCAGACGAAAGATAGCGCTTCACGCGTCGCTCTCGGCCGCTCCCGAACGCCGCGATTGGCCGGATCGTCGTCGGGAGTGTCTCGAATTCAAATTAGAATTTTCCGAATAAATAGAGGCACCCCGACGGCGAGAAGCCCGCCGCCTCATGCAGGACGCCGTGGACCACCAGTATGATTGCCTGGGACCCGACGAGCCGACCCGCTACGACCCAGCCAGCGGGAAAGGTGAGGTCCTGGACATCGTGGTCTACCGCGGCCTGCATGCACCACCCACACTGGAGGTAATGCCGGACCTCCCGTCCGACCACCGGCCCGTACTGTGTGCCTTGGACCTTCGCCCAGTTCGTGTTGCCCCTCCTGCCCCGCGCATACGCACGGATTGGGAGAGGTTCGCCGGCGCACTTACGACCCACACCCCAACGAGACCCATCACCTCACCGGAGGATGTCAACGCAGCCGCGGAGGAGCTGACCAGGGCGATACAGGACGCGCTTCAATCCTCTTCACAGCAGACTCGCTCTGGAGAGAGGTATTCCCCTCTCCCGCAGCGACTCAAAGCACTTCTCGCTGAGAAGCGCGCCCTGAGACGCGACTGGCAGCATACTCGATGCCCCACCCTCAAAGCCAGGCTCAATGCCTTGGTGAAGAGGGTCAAGGCAGAGCTCGTGGACGACGCCGCAGCTCGATGGGACCAGCACCTCCTGGAGGTGGAGGAAGGCGGGGTCCCATCCGTATACCGCCTCTGCAAGAAGCTGTCGTTGGAGCCGGACCCGGTAAGGCCCCTTCTAGACGACCAAGGCCTTCCCAAATACAAGGCCAACGACAGGGCAGAACTGTTCGCCGACTCCCTGGAGGAGCAGTTCTCGCCCAACCCCTGCTTGGACCAAGCCCATGAGGAGATGGTCCTCAACCACCTGAGGGAGTACTTCGCGGAGCCGATTGACCTGCGAGAATACCCGGTCGTTTTCTCGCCCGGCCAGGTACAGCGAGCCCTCTTACAGACGAAACCAAGGAAAGCCCCCGGCCCCGACCGCATCACAAACGCTGCGCTCCGCCACCTGCCACCTAAGGCAGTGGCAGCAGTCGCGCGTTTGTACATCGGCATCATGCGCACCGGGTGCTTTCCGTCGACGTGGAAGCTGGGCCGCGTCATTATGCTGCCTAAGCCGGGTAAGGACCCCAAACGTCCACAGAACCACAGGCCAATCACCCTGCTTGCAACTCTCTCCAAGGTGTTTGAGAAACTTCTCCTCAAGCACATTCAACCCCACATCACTCCCCGCCCCGAACAGTTCGGCTTCAGATCAGCCCACTCCACCACGCTCCAGCTTACCCAAGTGCTCCACTCCTTGGCCGTATGCCATAACAAGCGGGAGCACTGCGTTGTGGTAATGCTAGACATGGAGAAGGCGTTCGAGCGAGTATGGCACGAGGGGCTGTTGTACAAGCTGTCCCGGTCGAGCGCCCCCCGCCGCATCATAGAAGTGATAGCCTCCTTCCTGCGCGACAGGAGGTTCCAAGTCGCCGTCGAGGACGCAACCTCCACCGAGCGTCCCACCCGTGCCGGAGTCCCGCAGGGAAGCTGCTTGTCGCCAGCCTGCTATTCCTGCTTCACCGACGACATTCCCGTGGTAGGTGACGTCAAGCTTGCCCTCTTCGCCGACGACACGGCGTACACTACGTCGTCGATCAATCGGGCCCACGCCGCAGCGAAGATGCAGCCAACCTTAGACGCCCTACCACGCTGGCTCGAGCAATGGAGGATGAGGGTCAACGTCGCCAAAACACAGGCCATGGTCACTGGCCTGTGGAGGTGCGCACCGCCACAAATGAGACTCCAAGGACAACCCGTTCCGTGGGCAGACCAGGTTAAGTATTTGGGGGTCACCATAGACCGCCGACTCACCATGCGCGCCCACGTGAGCAACACCATCGTCCAGGCGAAGATGGCGAGAGCGCGCCTGCGCCCAATCTTCGCCTCAAAGCTTCCAACTCGCACCAAACTGAACGTCTACAAAACTTACATAAGGTCACGGCTTACGTACGCAGCACCGGCATGGTACGCGCTCGTAAGTGAGTCCCAACGCCGCCGCCTCAGAGCCCAAGAACATCTAACTCTTCGCACCATTGTGAATGCCGGTCGCTACGTACGTAACGACGTGATCATACGTGACCTAAAGTTTGAGTCCCGAGACCACTTCATCGTCCGGCTGGCGCGGGGCATGTTCGATCGTGCGGACAACGCCGCCCACGAACACCTGCGCGGCATCGCCCCCCTTCATGCCAGGCCCCCCGATCGACGCAGCAGAGCTCTCCCTCGAGAGCTCATTCCGCCACCAGACGAAGAAGCCCATCCCATCACCGACACCACACCGCCCTGCTCGACCTCCCCTAGGGTTGAGGGCGCGGGGCAGCGTCACCACCGGACATGACCCACTCCCGAACTGGACTCCAAGCTGCCTCGCACGACCTTCCCTAGGGTTGACGGCGCGAGGCAGCCTCCCACCGTATATGACGCACCCACGGAATGACATCGTTCTGCCTCGCCCGACCCCCCCGGGTCAAGTGCGCGAGGCAGAAACAACACCAAGACGACGAAGATACCACCCCGCTTGACCTCCCTGAGGGTTTAGGGCGGGGGAGGGCACCATTTTTCACTTGCCCTTAGATCCCTCCACTCAAGATCAAGGTGGGCGAGGTGGAGCTGGGCAGTCTGTCTCTAGCCCTGTGGCAAGACGGCTGCAAGACTCCACCAGGCTTCCACCCGTCCCATATTGCTTCCCATGGCGGCGACTCAACCGCGAACGCGGGGGTGGGCCATGGGAAGCAGAACAGGCTCGAAATTTTACCATTGCGTCCCTCCCTCCCTTGAGTGGAAAAAAAAAAAAAACAATAGGGAGGCTTGACTTCACAGCGGGCAAAGAACTCCTTGCCCGCACCACCAATTGCGTCTCTTTCCCATTTCTCGTTTCACTACCATCTGGTATCCTTTTTTAAACGTGAAATCGATCCCCCTTAGTTCCCCCTCGACATTCCAACTCGGTCATGTAACTGTAGCGGGCCGAGGGCCGCTGATAGTTGCTTGACTGAGGAATGGGTCACTCTCACACGTTACGCGTTGTGTTCCAACCACAGGACCGTGTGAGAGGACCCAGTGACAGACCTACTTGACAGACAGCGGATGGGCGGGAACTGTCGGCGCAGCCATTGTATGGTAGCGTCGCCTCTTCCCGCCCGACCGCGTCCCCCAAAATGCTCCCTACGACGGGGGGAGCAGAATAGTCCCCTCACCCTACACGCTTGTAGGGCTAGAGGCAGTCCCAATGACCGGCCTATTTTGATAGGCCGCGGTAGAACTTCACCGCCATGGGGTTCTCCCCGATGCGGTTTCCCCGTGCGCCCCTCCGGCGCACGAGAAGACATTGAGAGAGAGAGCGAGAAGCCATTCCGCACTCAGCTCCGAGTCTGACAAGAAGCTCCACTCTCGAGAAGACACTAAAGGAAGTACCTGAAAGAAGATTAAAAGGAAGTTTTACCTGGGAAATCGCGGGTTTCATTTGTTTTCCCTCGAACCAGCTGGAAATTTATATACAGTCCACAAGAACGAAGAACCTCCTCCCTCTAAATAATTGGGGATTCCCGCGTCCTCAATAGATGAAGATGTAAATAAATCAAGCTATGACGACTTTGATAAGAGCGAAGAATGAATACATATTTTTTTATATGATCTGATGTCAGTCAATTTACTGCAGCATTGTTTATTTTCTTGTTTCCAGGGCCTGAGGATCGACTGGCTCTTGCCCTGTCCACGAGTGATGAAATGACCAAAGGCGAAGTTCGAATGGTTCGCACGGCGGTACAGTGACCAAAGGCAAAGTTCGAATAGTTCGCACAGTAGCACAGTGACCAAAGGCAAAGTTCGAATGGTTCGCACGGCGGTACAGTGACCAAAGGCGAAGTTCGACTGGTTCGCACTGCAATGCAGTGACCAAAGGCGAAGTTCAATTAGTTTGCACGGCGGCGCTAAAGGAAAATTTTTGCTGAAACGAAGATTGATTGGTTCGTTAAGCTCAAGCAATATGAATTAACATTATAATTATATTAAAAGTGGAGGTTGATTAGTCCACTAAGTCATACCTATACTTTTTCCATAAGGTTGTTTATGAATAATTGCTCGAATGTTTATCATATTCCGCTATGAATTCACCTATTTGCTGTTTTACCCGTAACCACTACTTACTCGTGAACATAGCTTTAAAAAATTATTTCACCCTTTTTGAAGGCGAGTAAATTGTTAAGCTAGGTTTAAGAATATGGTGCGCCGGTCAGGAACACTAAACGGTTTGCTGCGGGTCCTACAAGTTGCAATAATAATTATGTCGGTTAGATCGGCGCCTTGTGAGTTGATGCTGAAAAAAAATATTATATCCAAAAGGCTGTTAAAACGGATCGCCTTGTGAGTTGATGCTGGAAAAAAATTATACCTTTTGGCCTTTTGGCTAGAAATGTATTACAATGGAACGAGCTCACCAGGTTCTCCGCCTTCCTCAAGATGTTGCGCGTGTAACGCACTGTTCTTAGCTCAAGTTTCTGTGTCTTGGTCGTCGTTAATAAGTTCCACTGTCAACTACACTGGATGTGTGGATGACGCACGCGATGCGCGACGCAGGTATTACCGAGTGGAACCGGAATGCACTGATATTTTATATCGGGTACAAAAAGCACTAGTCGCGATATATTTTAGTGAGTCACGAGTTATTCTATAGAGGCAAGATAAAACTAAGAACTTTTCAATATGATCTAGTATTAAAATGCAAACGGTACGCAGTGTAACAATAGCTGACCGAACTTGGGAACAAAGGCGCGGGCGCGGGTGTCGTAAACTTCGTCAACGTTTGGGATAACATAACAGGAGAGCACGTGCAAAGACGTCCGCCCTCGACCGCTTGCCAAACAAGACTACTTATACGATGGCCAGAAAAATGCGTGAACCGTGATCAGTAAACAATTTAATTGCTTTGCTCATTTGGACCATTGATAATACCTTTAAACATTTTATAATTTATTATATAATACACTAAGACCAAATAAAAAGTAAAAACAGAGTTCTCCGAACAATGTAGTAAGGCCAATAAAACTACGCCTCGCCGTGTACGTACATACACAGTACACGCACAGACAATATGTTACGAAACTACGCCTCGTCATTGTCAGTCGAGCTATGCGGCGCGTGGTGCACGATGTAATAATAAATGATTTATTATTATTATCATTATTATCAGAAATCAACATTGTCTCACTCCTTCTGAAGGAGGGAGTGGCAGGAAAAACCCTAGCGAGGCCAGCAACAATCGGCCAGGGTTTTAGGACATTGTGAAAGAAATCGGCAAACTATCCGGGCATTATCGAGCAGTACTGCTTTCTGCATCTATTATTATTATTGTTTTTCTCTGATTTTTCAGCTCGGTCTTTCAAACCGGTACCTTCTTACTCTCACGGGCCTAATCCAAGTCAGAGTCAGGGGTCTTTGTACTTTCGTTTGATCCTATTTGTAAAAATTTCCTGGTGATTCTGCAAGAGTTAAGGATTGTGGCTTTTTATAGTGTTACGTATAGTTTTGGATGTAGGTCGAGAGTCTTAAGTAATTGGT
The DNA here is from genome assembly GCA_949987775.1 of Aproaerema taeniolella. Lineage (NCBI taxonomy): Eukaryota > Metazoa > Arthropoda > Insecta > Lepidoptera > Gelechiidae > Aproaerema > Aproaerema taeniolella. Next base: position 15,364,814 of record OX465266.1, on the reverse strand, counting down.
GTAACTGTTTGGGTATTACTCCTGTACTAGACAACACTACTGGGACTATTTTTACATTACGGAGTTTCCACATTCTGGTGATTTCGTCTTTCAAATCGGTATATTTTGAAATTTTATGAGCTATTGTACTCTGTAAGTTATGTGTGTTTGGTATTGCAATGTCGATTAAAAGTGCAGTTTTATTTATTTTATCTAGTACAGTAATATCTGGTCTGTTGTGATGGTGTAATGTTGCACTTCGCCTTACAGCAGAGCCGTAAGGACCTAGTGAACAGTAGTCGAGGTAGGCTACGTCGAGGGTCCTATAGATATAAGACCCTAGACGTAGGTAGGGAAAGGTCGAGTGAAAGGTTAGAGGTAGTAGAGAAAGAGAGTAGATACAAGAGAACAGATGTATTATATATAAAGCCTAATATTACAAGTTTGGGTCCTGCCTCCCTAACGTCACTGGCAAGTTATAGGTAGCTGAGGAAAAACAAGAGTTCGACTTAAGTAGGACGACGTAGCCGAAGCCAGGAGAGCGAGGTCTTGATGGTGTTACGCCGGTTACTCGGCGCTCGAGGTGGTGTCTGCAGCAGATCTCACGGCCCACGCCGGAAGCAAGAGAAGGCTGCCCTCGCGGCTCCTCGCCGGAGGCAGGATAGGACTGCCCTCACGGCTCCTCGCCGGAGGCAGGATAGGACTGCCCTCACGGCTTCCAGCCGGAGGTACGAGAAGGCTGGAGTTTTTGAGAGCCCCACGCGAGGTACAGTGGCAAAAGAGGGAACTGTGGAGTGAATTCACACGCGCCTACCACTTTAGAGAAAATACTAGGTGTTGAGTACTATTGTAGCGCAGGTCACACGCGCCTACCACTTTAGGGAAAAATACTAGATGTCGAGTATTGTTGTAGCGTAGGGTTCGCGCCTGGGCAAAGTCCCTGGGCCATGCTGCGGCCCAGGGAGGCCTTGAGACAGTAAGGTAGCTGTCCTGTCCTTCTATCCCACGTGAGAGATGAAGGAAGACTGACCTATTAAAATTCAGCCGTCAAAAGGTAAACAGAAAATCGTTCGCGAAACTCACGATTTCCAATTTTGATTTCAAATTCAAATAGAAGTCAAGATTGACAAGAATAGGTGGCAGATACCAAAGACAATATGAATCGCGGTTGAACCATCATTCTATGTTAATGGTTTAGACGCCAACGACAAGGAATGATGCCATCAACCAAAGACATAGGATTCAATGTCAACGGCTATATGACAGACCAATGACATGACCCCTGTGACAATGAAAAATACAATGTAAACAAATAGAACAAGAAATAGAAACTAACTAAAATACAGGAAAAGAAGAATACTACATTAAATTGTCCTGTCAAAATATAATTTGTGTGTTGAATTTTCTAATATATTCTGCGGGCAGTACTTGTAGTACGGAGTTCGTTTTTCTGAATTAATTTGTATTTAAGTGCAAGGTTTTGATGAACTATGTTAGCAACCTGATCATGCTGATGTTTGTAATCAGATTCCACTATTGCTTTGCAAGCTCCAGTGATGTGTTGGATGGTATCTGATGAATTTTGACATCTGCAAGTATCATTAACTAAATTCATGATGTACTTTTAATAATTTTATGGTTTCTATTGTCTGGTCCTGTATAACTATCATGAAACCTTCCGTCTCATGGATAAGCTCACCATGCTTCAACCATTCGTTCGACGCATCTTTGTCGACGGTAGGCTGGTCGAGGTATTGGCAGTGTCTTCCATGTAATGATTTCAGGTTCCATTGAGTTAGTTTAGTCTATCTGTCTGTTATTCTTTCGTTGTTTTGAGGGGAGTAGTCTTGCAGATTTAATGGTGTAAGTTTTTGATCATTCTGAACTATTGCATTGTGTAGGAGAGAAGTGGTGGCTTTAGTATGAAAATACGTTCTTAGTGTAGTGATCTGGCTATAATGAAGATTGGTTATATCAATTAATCCTCTCCCACCATCGGCTCTTGGCAGAGTTTGTCTTTGAACGCAGGCTCTTGGGTGGTGTTTTCGATGTCTAGTCATTGACGTATTGATTATTCTTTGTAACCTTATCAATTCGGTTTTGGACCAGCTTATTACACCAAATGAATACGTAAGAACAGGGATTGCGTAGGTATTAATGGCTTTGACGTTGTTTCTAGAATTAAGTTGTGTTTTCAAAATAGCATTGAGACGGTGTTTGAATTGATTGGTTAACGTAATTTTAGTTTCTTTGACATGAATTAATTTTAATTGATTATAACCTAAATATTTGTAGGCCGAGCATTCCTCCAATGACTCAATTATTTCTCCAGTTTGTAACTGATATTGGTGTTCATATGTCTGCCCTGCCTAAACGGAATTAATTTTACATTTATCGATACCAAATTCCATCCTAATATCCTTAGAGAATGACTCTGTACAAAACGCTAAATCTTCTAAATCGGTTTGAAATTCTGCAAATAACTTGATGTCATCCATATACAGTAAATGATTTAATTTTGAATTCGGTCGGTCCGTTTGTAGATTAGATTTACTATAGTAATTAAAGTTGTATCCTATTGTCAAATCATTTAAAGTGGTGGATAATGGATTTAAAGCGAGACAAAACCACAATGAGTTTAGAGCATCTCCCTGAAAAATCCCACGCTCTATTTTGATTGGATCCGTTTCTATTGTAATTGTGGATGTATTAACTTTCAGTTTGGTGGTCCATTGCTTCATAATGCACTGTAGGAATAAGATTATTTTCGGGTTGATTTTGTACAAACTAACACTTTCAATAGCCAAGTATGCGGTACGGAGTCAAAGGCCTTTTTGTAATCTATATACATGGTACATAGGTTTTTCTTCTTTTGTTGGACTTGTTTTAATATAACAGAATCTATGATGAGTTGCTTTTTGCATCCATGGCTAAATTTTCGACATTCTTTCTCCTGTTCATTTAGTATTTTGTGTGAATCTATGTGACTGTAAATAAGTGTTATTATGTAAGATGTGATTATTTTGTAAATAGTTTGCAGGCAGGTTATCGGTCTATACTTTGCTGAGTTTTTTAGGTCATCTGGGTCTTTAGGAAGCATGTAGGTAACTCCTGATGAAATGTAGTTTGGTATGGTGTCTGGGCTCTCTATAAATCTATTGATGAAACTATGAAGTATGGGGTGAATGTAGGTGAACTTTTTGTACCAGAAATTATGGATATTGTCTGAACCTGGGGCCTTCCAATTATGTAGATGACTTAGCACTTTCTGAAATATATCCACTGGTACCTGATCAAACTGCATTGTAGGTATTTGCAAGTATTTACGTTGTTTATTCTCAATCCACTCAGCTTCACTGTTGTGAGCAACCGGATTTTCCCAGATCTGCGCCAAAAACTGACGAAGTACCTCTGGTGGTGGAGTATTAGTGGGTGTATTGTTATTATGTGTGTTGTTGCTAGTAGATTGCCTAAGAGTCCTGTAAAATAGTTTTTCATGTTAAACTCGCTATTTTGTAATTTACGTTGGGTACATGCATTATATCTCTTTAAACGGCTATTTGTTACTGTCAATTTCTTTTTTAAAGTGTCCAAAAACTGTGTTAGCTGTACTTTATCTGATTCGTGTGTTGAATGAACTTTATATTGCTCGAAGATTTTGCTAACGTGTCTTACTAAATTTTTGCTTCTATTTCCGTTAATGTAATGCGTTAGTCTTGCTATTTTTGCTCTAAGATCTTCTATTTTACGTTCTAATCTGATCTGCCACTTAAGTTTTTTTTTTCTTTCTCTGTTGCCTCTGACTTGTCTTAGAATGCATTTGTATATTATCTATTTTTGCACCATTCATTTTAGCTGCAGTCCAAGCAGCGCAATACAGTACTCCTTGAAAGGTATCAAAATCTGTATCTATTCGTTTAGGTAGTATACTGTTGCTAATATAATCCACAATTTTAGCAAATTTTTTGGATGTCATTTGCTTAGGGATGAAATCTCTTTTAGTAGGGTCTATGTTTTTTGTAACATTCTAATGCTTGTTCAAACATATTATCTATTTCTTCATTATTTTCTAAGTGATTCTGAGTCTGTCTGTCTGTAAGTTCAGTATCTATAAATATATTGAAAGCAATATTTACACGTCATCAACGGCATTATTTAGATCTGTGTTGCAATGTAAACTCTGGAAACTTTCACTAATATTTTCGTCGTAAGACTGTGTACTTTCTTGTGTCTGTGTATTAGTCCCTGTAACCTGCAATTCATTGGCTATTTCTTGTCTTATTTCGTTTACTCATTATTGTTTATGTATTTATTTAGGATGATTAACCTTCTCTGATCTGTCACTCTTTGTTCTGTAACGTGTGCTAAGTGTGGGAACTGATTTATGAATTCCCTATGTATGTATTGTCTGTAAGAGGTTTTGTTAGTTTCAAGGTGGGTTATCCTGTAATAGGATCGCATGATTGCTTCATTAAGTTCATTTGACCATCTCATTCGTGATCTTGCCTGTGTCAAAGATGTCGATGACTTTGTGTGTTGTGTGCTTTATATGTCCGTGGGGTTAATTTGAAGTTCCTTTCTAACTTCGGCATAAATACGATCTATAGATTCTTGTGGTAACAGTTTTTTACGTATAATAGCCCGGCGCTGATCCCCTAGTCGTTGTCGTGTTATTTCCATGAAGGGAAATTTCTCAGTGAATTTATTGTGTAAGGGCTCTAAATAATTCTTAGTATCTGTATCCAATTATGTTAACTGTAGATAAGTACGCAAGATGAATTCATTCATATCAGCACTCCATCTCTTGCGCATGAGTCTTATGCCGGTGGTGGGCGCAGGGTGTGGGACAGAAACTGTCTCCTGCACAACATCCTCCGACATTCCTGTAATAGTTGTAGCTAAGAGCGTTGGTGATAAACTTCTAGCATAAGATGGTGCTGTAGATGGGATTGATGAAAAAAGACTTCTACTAGATGTTGGTGAAAGTGACGCTTGTGCTGTTATTTCGGCTGTAGTATCTTCGGGTCCATTCCCAGCGAGAGCCCGCCTGCTCAGCAACTCGCCACCGACGGGTTGCATGCTGCGACACCCAGCGCCGGCTCCAGGTGTGCCCCGGCGATAGCCCCTGGGTAGCGGCGTCAAATCGTATTTCTTATATTGACTTTTCTCCATGTTTGTTTGTTGGGTTTGGGACCGTTAGTTTGGGTATGGTGGCTTAAGATTTTAATGCCGTTAGAAGTATTTGACCGTAAAGGTTCAACTTTAGTCTTGATGTTGATGACTTTTAATTGCAGTACCTTATACCCGTAAGCCCCCCCACCACGCCAAGGTGGCCCCCAGGGGGGTTATTATTATTTTTTATTATTTTAGACAGGCAGGCAGTTGAAACAAACAGTTGAACGACATTCATTTAGACTTTATGCCTGTGATTTGTTTGCCTAGAAACTTGACCGTGACTTAAAACCGACAATACAATACCTACCGCGTAAATTCTACTGCACTGAGCTGGAAATATATGCTTACAATCGCGTAAACCTAACACGCTCTAGGCCAAAATGAGTTCTTTTCCAGTATTTAGTTACGGCAGTTACGTTTCGAAACTCCCTCTCCCTCGGTCTAAAGTACTAAAAGCTATGTCTAGCCAAGCCAGCGGCGCCCGCTTTAAGGTAACGACGGGATCTCTGAAGACATTATTGTTACGTCATCTTTATGATGATAAAGATGATTTTGATCGAAACCGATCGCATATAAGTCTAAACTTATATTATAAAGAGGAAAGATTTGATTGTTTGTTTGCATGGAATAAACTCCGAAACTATTAGACTGATTTTAAAAATTATTTTACCCAAAGAAAAAAAATATTTTAGTCATATAAAATGAACAAGCGGAACAAGTGTAAAAATTATGTCTTTCATTTGTAATTGTGTCAGGATTCCCATAGCCTTATTGACCTAGTCCACATACTCACTTGTCCTCATGTTCCACTGTCCATTGTCCTTCGTGGTTTTTCCATATATACTGATATACATATTGTTGCCCAGTACCAATGCATCGGAATGTTACGGGTTTCAATTTCACTATCTGCTTGGTTAAAAGTTCTATTGTAACCGGATCTAGGGGAAATAAAAAAAATATTGATTCAAATAAATTACAAGTAGCCCAATGACGTTCACTGTTCGTAGTTGAAAAATGAAGTAAAACAGAACAGACGCAGAGAACCTACTGGTCATACAAACATATTATGAAAACATATTAGCGGTAAGTTTAAATATGTTTACCGTAGCGTAACAGCTCCGTTTCCAATGTATTTGGCCTTTATACTTGTAGTCATTAATTTATTACGTACTAAGTATGTACATGTATTGGGTATGTATCGGCTAGGTGTTCTCACTAATCCACGTATTGACTCGGCGGTGGTTGGTGCCAGACTCCCGGCGCCTGCGCCCCACCCCGCACCCTGCGTGGAGGGTACTGTGATATGTAGTCTTCATCGAGATGAGACTACGTTTCACAGACGGTGCTGGCTAGTCGGAGTGCTGTCAAGTATTGAAAATTGAATTGAATTAAAAATATTTGCGAACAGTGAAAAAAAGAAGAATGACAGCAATCCGGGTCAGGGGCCATTCACGAAGAAACCTCGAAGTGTTTACATCGTGCGCGTAATCATAAAATTTTGTATTTAAGTTCTAAGACGTATGATTGTTTCGCGTTAAAATAAATACTCTTATTAGTCTACGCTGTAGTTAATTCAAGCCCCCCCCCCCCCTTGCAAATGGTGGAGGTATTCAAAATTCCGGTTGGAAGCAAGGAAATAACAAAATAAAAGAGGATTCCAGACGAGGATAAATACAGCAAAATAAGATTCCATACAAACAAAGCTAAGTCTCTTGAATTTTCAGTAATTATGGCTATAACATTCTCTGGAACAAGTGAGTGCATTCTTGATTTTTTGATTAGTTTGACGCACAATGCGTATTCAAAAAAATTACGGATGAACAAATAGTAGATTGTTGCACCAAGCGCAATCGCATGCGCTCGGGCACCAACATAACACTCATGCATTAATTACTCAGTTTAGCAAGGTGCGTAATCTACTTTTCTTTCGACTACCGTTATAAAATATACCTATTAAAAAAAACTCAAGTTAATGAAAACAAAGTTTAATTCATCTCCTCAAACATTTACTTAAAACTTACAATTATTAAACCTGCAGTTATTAAAAGTGAAATTTGCACTTTTACTTGGAACATTTATTCTAGAATTTGCTTGGTTTATTAGTGAATAATAATTTTACACGTCTTTCTTTCTCCACTGAATAAAATGTTCATAATTTTCATATGCTTTTAAATATTTCTCCCATGATTTGTGTGGCAGAAGTTTATAAACAATTTCATTTGCAGCTGTTTTTATTCTTTATGGAGTAGAATTTATATCGCTATCGCTGACTTTTTCCATTTTCTAAGACTTTTCTTGCTAAATATGAAGTACAAACTTATTAAAATTTTACAATAGAATCGTACAGAATGCGCGCCATTTGGTTTTTTCTTCACCAAGTAGGTTTATTCTGCCGATTTTTGTTTTCAGCCAGTATCCTTTTGATCTAATGCATACATTTTCTAATATACTTCATAGGAGACATTAAACCTCTGTGGATAATTTATATCTAAATTTAAAAAAATAACAGTGCATTAACGAAAAACAGTGCAATAATGAGATTTCATACAACATTAATGCACTGTTTTGGCTCTAAGCAAAAAATACGTCCTTTGTGATCGATTTTGTAGTGATTAGCGATAACATTACTACGTACTTGAAAGAAAAATATATTGTTATTCAAACGACATTAGTCGGTCCGGCACTGTCGTTTTATAGAACAATTAAACATTCTTGCAAAACTTATGAAGAAATAAAAATACATTTTTAGAAGAATTTACGACTAGCGTGGACTACCAAGAGAAATTTTATTCAAGAGAAAATGATTCTGAAAGCGTGCTGCAATATTACTACAGCCTCCAAGAATTGGCTGTTAAAACCAAAATTTCTAACCACACTTTAATTCGACATTTTTTGAAAACTGTCTACAATTTTATAATAACCAATCTGAATTGAAAATTTTTATAATTGAGTTGAACATGTATTTCACGAGGTCTCCTCAGAAGAACAGGAAGTATTACGGAGATTATTTATAAACTCTCATAAACCGCTAGTGGCTATTAAAATAAACAATACTGTGCGAGAAAGCATTAATGTACTGTGGTAGCATTAATCGACACTGGTGCTGCAGGTTCCTGCATTTCTTCTTATTTGTGACATGCATTAAATTTAATAATGAAACCTGCAACGCCAATGTCACTAAAAGAATTAAATAATGGGTTCATCTCTGTTGCAGGTTCAGTTGAAATACCTGTATTATTACCAAACGGAATCGAAGTCTGCATTTGCGAAGGTATTGCTGTAAATATACCGACATGTTCATTGATTTTGGGACAGCATTTCCTAAATTCTGGGAAAGCAGTTGTTGACTTTAGTAATGGTTGCTTATGCTTGTGCGGAACTTCTATCCCGTTTTTATTTAACTTATCTAAACCAATTAGTTCCTCAGTAGATACGGTTACTTTGCAAAAATTTACGAAAAATGACTATGTATATTTTTTCAGAAACTGCCGATGACAAAAATGTTGTGGATATACCCAAGGTCCTGAATCAAGAGGAATTTACTATTAATGAGGACTTAAACTTTCAACAAAACAGAAACTTGAGGAGGTATTAATACATCACAAGGATAGGTTTCTCAGCTTAAGGACTCTCAGCTTAGTCGATGTAAAATAGTACCGGTAAATATAGAAACAACGGATGACGTGCCCGTGTTTTCTCGTCTCTACAGAGTCTCGCCAGTACAAAGGGAAATTATTGAGAAACAAGTGAAGAATTAATTGGTAGTAATGCAAACATTATTGCGTTGTAACCCGCACCACATCTGTTTTCTCTTGCCATCTCTAAGGTAGACTGGAAGAGATCCCTTCAGGGATAAGTCCGCCTTTGCACATCTATGTATCTTTTGTATTAGTCTATAAGAGTTTGCAATAAAGAGTTTACATACATACATACAAAGAAATGCTTGAGCTTGGAGTGATATCGGAATTACAGAGTTTGTATGCTTTGCCTGTAGTACTTATTAAAAAGGGCGATGGATCCTGGCGGTTCTGTGTAGATTATTGTAAGCTCAATAAAAAGATAATTTCAGATTCCTACCCAATTCCAATAATCGACGATGTGGTTAACTATCTATCGGTCAAGCATTATTTTGGCGAGCTCGATATGAATATCGGGCACTAGCAGGCAGTCATTTCAAGTGGGAAACATAAGAATTTAGCATTTATAACTACGTCAGGGTTATACGAATTTAATGTCGTGCTCTTCGGCTTAAAGACAAGCCAAGCTGTTTTTCAGCGCATGGTGGACAAGGCTAAAGGAGATTTGCGTTATAAAAAATGTATAGTTTATGTTGATAATCTTATGCTCTTTGCTAAAATCTTTTCAGAATTCTTAGACGCCTTAAATAAGTTTTTGGAACTACTACGATGGGCTAATTTGACTTTGAAGCCCTCGAAATGTAAGTTGGGTACATTGAGTTATCGATCCTGGGATACTACGTGTCAAGAGAAGGTGTACGACCTGACCCACGGAAATTGGAGGCAATGGAAGGGCTAAAACCCCCAACTTCAGCAAAAGAGGTAAAAAAAGTGCTTGGCTTACTTTCTTATTATCGAAAATTTGTACATGATTTTGCCAAAATTGCTCTTCCCTTGAATGCTTTGTTCAAGAAAAATCAGAAATTAATTAGGCTAGAGCAGCAACAGAAAGCATTTGATGATTTAAAGTCAAGACTATGTAATCCTCCCATACTTTCTTATTTCAACAGCGTACCAAAGATTACAACTGATTACAACACGCCTATATGTGGACTCATCAGATTTTGCCCTAGGAGCGTGTTTAACACAAGGATCCGACGTAATGAAATCTGTGGCTTATGCTTCACGTAGTGTTCCAATCTTTGAGAAACTCTCTTGAGAGAAAATCCCAAAACTCCTTCGGGAAACCTGAAAATGTTTATAAAACCAGAGCCTAGGTATTTAAAGTTCGAAGTACTGCAAAAAATTACTCTTTTATAAAACCGGCAGCATCATATCAGAATGGAATTCCTTAAAAAATCCAGCGGGAACGAGCAATCTAGAAAGATAGATGAAAGGTAATATTTTACAGAGGTTTTCTTCATGACGTTGATAGAGAGCAAGATTACATTTTTTGAAACTCAACGCTCACTTAATTAAGAAAAAGCAAACTGAATTCTTTGTTGCTGAAACGGAATTAGAGCTGTTTTTAAGCATGTATTTGTTACATTGCATAGAAATATGATTAAATACATTTTTACATGGATTCTTTTTTTTTTAATAAAAACAAACCCGACGAATTTTCGAATTTTTTTTTCAGGTGGACGTCTCCTAACTACAATCTACCTGCCTGATAAATTTTAGCTTTATAGATTAATAAATTAGTTTCTGAAATATTGTGTTTCATAAATGAGTGGTTCACTTCTCTTTTTTAATGATTTTCACGTATTGCCCTGGTTATTTTAAAAGAAAAGTTTCCGATAGATATTTCCTATCTAAGGACTACCTACCTGCCAAATTTCATTTTATACGTCAAGTGTTTTGGAAGATTTCGTGTTAAACTTTATTTTTTATGTAACGCAAATTTTACTTATATTGGCAGAGGTACATCATGAAATTTATGCAATATGCAAAATCATGAAATCTATGCAATATACATTTAAAGCATGACAATGTTGTCGGAAATTAAATGAGCTTAAGTTCATATGTGAGAGTATTGTAGCAAAGGTAACCTGATTTCGAGTTATGAGCAAAAAACTGAAAAAAATTAACTTTATTCCTCCTTGTTACCCCTAGCGGCACCTGAAATCTAGAGGACTTTTCTAAACTGTGTTTAGGGGACCTTCCTTATATAATTCTGAAACTTTTGGAACGACACGAATTAACTCCTTTTCTGAAACTAGCTGATCTATTTTTCGTGGACATAGCTATATCAATCTTTTTGATTTTTCGATAATGTTGAGGCCATTCTTAGTTCAACTTCAACTTGAACACTAACTGCAGGCATCTGTGAAGGGACAACTCCGAAACTGCTGCGACCACTTTGCGCTCTAGATCGCCCCTGCGGCAGGTACCTATGTGAGTAGTTCCTGCCGCAGTGGCGAAAAAAAACAGTTTAGATTTCACCTACGTTTTTAAAATTATGCAATACAATATTACACTCAATATAAAAATCAATAGGTAGTTTTTCTGTTTTACTTTTTAAATAAAAAAAAACGAATGACCTTTTTTTAATAAAACTCCAGAACAAAAACATTCACAGATAATTTTCTCCTGGAAGAAGATTAGATTTAAAGAAAAATAGCAAAACCTTTACCTCCTGCAACAAGTACCGACAAAATTTTAATCAATTTGTGTTTAATTTATTTATTTGTTGGTATTACATTATAACTGTCATTAATAAGTTTTGACAGTAGCAGCACAATTAGAAGGATGTCTCTTCGGCTTAAAGGCCAACTCATTTACTAGCATTTTCCAAAATTTACAGGAGAGCAAAAATAAGATTTCTAAGATTGTTGCTTAAAATCGTGTTGACAAATGTTTTAGGGCCTGTATTTCAATAGAAGCTTATCGCAAATTGATCCAGGATTGAAGATAGGTACGACTAATGTGTATTTCAATTTAGGTTTAAATTAAGTGACACCTAAAATCTATCCAAACTAGCCTTAATCTAAGCGCAGGATATCTATCGCTTAAGTTGCAATTTGAGATTGGCATGTGGCTAAAGGAGAATGGGCAAAGTAGTATGAGCGCCATATAAAGATGTGACATATGTCATTTTGAATTTTATAGCAATGCCTTCATTTATTTTTGTGCTATAATAACGGAATTTTTGCAGGAAGTAAACTACGAACCATTTTGTGATATATTTATTCAATTTTGATTCTTACATTTTGTTACGACCTCAGTGGTGTTAAGGTTGTAACGTATGTCATTTCAAATGTCACACTAATAGCTTCATTTCACTATATGACACCCACAACGAGATTCGTATATGAAATGAACTATGAACCGTTTTACCATATATTGACTTTTCATAAGGCTCCAGTAGCGTATAAGGTTGACACATATGTTATTCTAAAGGTCATAAATAACCGAAAACGTTAATCGAAATAATGATATTATTATTGTGACTTTTTAAATGACGTTTGTAAAAATTTTATTCGCCACTGCTAACGAATCAAAAAAGTAGAGTAAAATACGTTTAGTTTACGATTATATATTTCACACTTCATTCTCTGCAGGAGTCACGTCATAAGGGTTCTAAAACAAATTCAAGCTATTGTCATGACCTTTAAAACGACATATGTCACATCCTTATACATTACTGGAGTCAGATGGAAAGCTAGATACGATAAAATGGTTTATAGTTTCTTCCCTGCACGAGTCTCACTGTACCTACAGCAATGAAGGTATTATTATGACGTTTAAAATGGCATATGTCAGAACCTTATACAACACTGGGGACGCAACCGACCATTTTCTTTTGTATTTCTCACCCGAAAAAATCAACACGCTATGGTAATAATGAAATAATGGCTATTTGTTGGTTGAAGACCACTTTTCATTCATTTTTGCAGCAGAAATATCGTAAAATTGTTATTATAACTTCTTTATTTGCGAAGGAGAATGGGAAAATGGACTGAGCTTCGTTTATGTGTTATGCATCAAGAAGCAGTCTCAAGACAAAGCAGTTCTAGAAACGCATTAATATGTAAAACTATAAGAAAAACAATTGTGTGAATACACCGGTTAGTTTAGGAAATATATAATATTTTTTTATACTTAAATGACTTTTAAAATACAATTGTTTCACACAAACCAATGACGTTGATTGTGAATACCAAAAGTTTTAGTTAAAAAAATGAGTTCACACTTATATAAAAAATATTTTAAACAAAAAATTGACCTGCCTTCAAAAAGAGTGAAATAATTTATTAAAACTATGTTCACGAGTAAGTAGTGGTTACGGGTAAAACATTAAATAGGTGAATTCGTAGCGGAATATGATAAATAGACAGGTTTTTTTTTACATCTTAGTTTTATACTGCCAAAACAAGCTTGTGCGAATACTTATTTCATTAAACTAGGCCCTGTTCAAACCGGCGCCGACGTCAAAAAAAATTCCTCTCTATTTACCATATTCCGCTATGATAAATTCCTCTCTATTACTATATATTTACCATATACCCGTAACCACTACTTACTCGTGAACATAGTTTAAAAAAAATTTTTCACCCTTTTTGAAGGAGGGTAAATTTTTTGTTAAAAATATTTTATATTATTATTTTTAAAGGTCATCATTTATCATTCGTATAAATCCCTCGTATATCTAAATATATATAACTCAAAGGTGACTGACTGACTGACTGACTGACATAGTGATCTATCAACGCACAGCCCAAACCACTAGACGGATCGGGCTGAAATTTGGCATGCAGGAAGATGTTATGACGTAAACATCCGCTAAGAAAGGATTTTGATCAATTCTACCCCCAAGGGGATAAAATAGGGGATGAAAGTTTATATACAACTTTGTCAATTTTAAACCGATCGGGCTAAGACTTTGCATGCATAAAGCTAATATGACGTAGGCATCCTCTAAGAATGGATTTTGATAAATTCCACCCCTAAGGGGATAAAATAGGTGATGAAAGTTTGTATAAATCTTCTTAGATTTTCTACTGATTGAACTGAAATTAAAGATTGGAGCTACTATGATGAAGACGTTTGTTTAAATAGGATTTTGATAAATTCAACCCCCATGGGGATAAAATAAGGGATGATGGAGGATGTATTAGTTTGAAATGTATTAGTTTGAACCTATCAGTACCTAATGGAACGAATACAACATATACAACATTGTTAACAAAGATTTTAACATTTACCCAAAACTAGTGTTTGAAAATAAAAAAAATTATATCCAAATGGCTAGAGTCTAAGTCATACGGGGAGATTGAGGACATGCTAGATGTGTAGTGGAACATTGCATGGTTACCGATCCCAAGACACAGTCGTAAGGCTGCGCACCTGGGGTTTCCTCATTCAACCAGGACTTTGGGCATGACACATTTTATCCATTCACACACATGCAGTATTAAACCAACTTACTTATAAGCACTGACTCACAAAACTACTCTACTCATACCAATTCTTATACTCACCTTAGTAATTATATACCCTCGCACCGCACATAACCGCGCATACCCACAGACAAACACACACACACACACACAAACACACACATATACACACTTGGTATACTGTGAAAACATCTTATTCCTGGTACTGTATTGTAAAATGTAGTTGCATTTTGTTATTTCTTTAATTTAATTAAGAACGTTAAAACATTTTTTTCTTTTTACTTATCTTTGTTTTACTGTTGGCGTACCTACCTACAATGTATGCAATTTAATTATAAGAAGAGTGGTGTTACCCGCCACAGGCGATGAGCTTAATGGGTGGCACCTGTTACTAGTTTTTAAGAACCCATTGTAGAGGAAATAAATATTATTTAAAAAGATTATTTAGAATAAATTAAGACAAACAAAATATTTTTTAGTTCTAAATGATAGATGACGTTAGTAATATTTTAAAATGCACTATAACTAACAAATAAATATAAAATATATAAATTTGTAGCACGGTGTCGTCGGGCAGGAGGTGAGGAAAACGACGATTCTCGGGAAACGAAGATTTATTGGAGTACGTTTACAAAGATTGGACGCTTATTATAGGAGTTTGACCCTGAGTAATAGAGGTTGGCGTTTCGAAAAAGACACCGTACCGATACTATCCAGGTATAGTCGCCTGTGTATAGGATAGCGAGTCGTCCAATAGCTAGAAAGCAACTCACTGAAGCCTAAATACCAGCTCCGATACTAATCGACTACAAGGTATCTTACGATGACTCTTAACTGGTGGCCGGAACACTTCGATACCGCGTTTTAGAATACGTGTAGCGCCATCTAGCGGTTTGAAAGTAAACTAATGATGTAAATGATGATGCGAGTGGTCATTAAATAATGTTTTGGTGTTACAAATTAATAAACATATAAGAGGGCTCCCATACAAAAAACTTTATTTTTTGCCGTTTTTATAGATAACTGTGATACTGTGATAGTTAGACTGTTAAAATTTTCACAGATAATGTATTTTATTGCTGCTTTAACAACAAAAATATAATAAAATTACTAACGGGGGGTCCCATACAACAAACGCGACTGCTTGCCGTTTTTAGGGTTCCGTAGTAATCTATTAACCCTTATAGTTTCGCCATATAGTATATACATGTTTAAAATACATGCTTTCCCCTTTCGTGTGTTGCATAAATTATTGCTGTAACTTGTTGGGGCACAGAACTATGGCAAAATTGGCCATCTCATTTTACTAAAGGTAGGTTTTGAATACACATGGATATCCTATTGTAAAAGCGTATACATGGACCCATAAAAGAGTTTGTTACTTTGTGGAGACAACTGTCTAGTAAATCCAAGTTATGTTTGCTTCTAGTGTTTACATTGTACCTATCACAATTTTTCATGAACAAATGTTCATTTTTCTTTACATATAAAAGACTATCGACCCGCCCGGCTTCGCACGGGTGCAATTATTGATACTTACTAAATATACTAAAGAATGTCTTTATATACAACGTTCACAGCTTTTTGTCATGCGCCGCCGGCATATATTATGCATATAAACCTTCTCCTTGAATCACTCTATCTATTAAAAAAAACTGCATCAAAATCCGTTGTGTAGTTTTAAAGGTCGGGAAGCAATAAATAAAAAAAAAATGCTTCATTGTTACATGTTTATAAGAAAATAGTAAGCAGAACAGGTTTAACTAAATATACTACAAAATGTCTTTATATACTACGTTCACCGTTTTTTTGTCATTAGATAAAACAAACATTTTTTCGTTAGATGTTACTCTTGAAAGAGCGACATATAATTGGCTATGTGAAAAACAATCAACGCTCAAATCTAAGCCTGCAACGTTGAAAGTTTGACCCTGCGATTTGTAATGGTCATTACAAAAGATATCTTTATCGGAAATTGTAGGCGTTTAAATTGGAACGGTAAATCCGATGATATTAGAGGAATTCGGGGAATCAATACATCTATTTATTCATCCATTTATTTATTTTTATTTTATCTTCTCCTGTACCACATCCGGTGAGTATTGTGCACTCTATTATAAAAGTTTTTCAAGATTTTACCAGCAAACGCGTGCCATTGCAAAGTTTAGGTGGATTTAGGTTTCTTAACAAAATAACAGGACAACCTACTTTCAACACCATTTTATGAGGAGGGAGTCTAGACGGTTTCAAAGAATTAAGAAATTCTGTAGTAAAATGAACTGCTTCTTCCAAACCGAGAACAGTATCGACCGAGTTGTGTATTTGCGTCGGTGCGTCAATCCTTGAAAGAATCAAGTTGTTTACCTTATCTACTTGTTCTTTAGTTGGTGACAGAATCGCTCTTTCTTTAAACCAAGATATAGTCTTACAACTTATGTTATCAATGTCGGGATAGACATGGTTGACCAACTCTTGGATGTTGTCTATCAAAACACAAAGGTTTTCTAGGTTCATCCTTCCATCACTTTGTGTTAACTCTCCATTGCTAACCTGTTAACATTCATTTAAATTAAATGCTGTTAAGACACATCTTGACCAATATTAAATGCACAATGTATTTATAGTTATTAATGATATACTTAAGGCACATATATTGTTCAACGTTTTACAATGCAGTAGCCGAGGAAATAAAATTAAAAAAATGTTGTCAAAAACTTACATCGTATATGTACACACGGCAGCACATCAGGCTATACATGTTAACCTTGACGTCGCCATTAACTCGCTCGTAACAGCGCCGGCGTTCGTAGTGCAAATGGGTAACCTGACGTGCTGCTGTCTGTACATCTACTTAAAGATCTTAAAATATAGTATTTTCAATCAAAATTAACGGAAAACGTGGTAACGATTGAACAATGTGCACATTGATCTATATTAAATGCACAATGTATTATGGCACGTATATTGTTCAACGTTTTACAATGCAGTAGCCAAGGAAATGAAACTAAAAAAAATGTTGTCAAAAACATACATCGTTAGATCGTTATAAAGTACATACTTACATCAAAAGTTCTCAAACTGAATACGATTTGAGAATGTGCACTAACATTTCACAATATTACACAAAACATTAAGGATAATTCCTTAATTCATTTTTGTGTATTCATGACAATACATTGAATAACACAAAAAATATTTTATTAAAAATAATTTCAAATATCCGCCAAAATAAAATGGCGAATAAAATCTTTTTCCACAATTTTGAGGCAAAGGCTGAAATGCTAAGCAATTAAAATGCCAGTTACGCCTACAGAAATGTTTAAATAGTTCAAATTCGCTAAAAATCAGATTTATTTTATGAAAAAATAAAATAATTAATTTACTTTTATACTTATTTTATTTTACTGAAAATCAAGATTTTCGTCAAAAATAATTATTTTGTTAGGCATAAAAACTCTTTGCTGTCATTCTATACTTACTGCCAGTATGAAGCTTTGTGAAAAAGGTAATACGTAATACTCTCACTTGTCAAAAGTGTCACAAATTATCAAATCAGCTACTCTTTATTGGGTCATACATTTTTGTCAGTATTTTATTCACTTTTTACATACTTTTTATGCACCATTTGATTAAAAAAATAACTTTACTGGATCACAGAATAGCCACCGAAGTAGAATTTTGGTATTCGATAAATGGGTTATTTGGTCATTAGTTCAATTTTTTTTCGTAAGCGCAAAAAAAAGTGTTTTATAAGACATCAAAAGAGTGTTTTTACGACATCACATTAAAAACCTCTAAAATTATCAGTGTTTCTCCACTATATTATGTATGCATAATATATATTAACCTTCCTCTTGAATCAATCTATCTACAAAAGGAAACCGCATCAAAATCCGTTGCGTAGTTTTAAAGATCTAAGCATACATAGGGACATACAGACAGACAGACAGCGGGAAGCGACTTTGTTTTATACTATGTAGTGATTATTAAATATGTTGGTTTTGAATACACATGGTTGTTTTATACTAGCAGTGATTATTAAATATGTACTGGGACGCAAATGTCAAAATATATATTTCCTTAAATCTATTTCAAAGAGACATTCTAGGTCTCATTTGATAAATCATGCGAACAGCCCTTGTCTGCAGGATCTTATCTTACTGATGTCGGCAGCATTACCCTGTTAGAGTTTATGAACGCAGCCTTGTTTTGTTGTCAGTGTACGGCGTCTCCTAGGTAGTCTGTGGTCTTGATTGTAAGCGTTCCCCATTAAACAAAATGTCTACCGTGTAGTAGCAGAGGTGTATTATTTTAAAACCCAATAAGATAATATTCCAACATCCACGGACCTCTGTGCGATGACATAACAAAAGGAAAAGTTGAAGAAAAGAAAGCAAAATGAGTGAAACGTGCACTACAATATATCCGAAGTTGTCGGACTCGACGAATTTTCATAACTGGAAATTCCGACTAAGCACGCTGTTGGAAGAAAAAGGAGTCGGCTACACATTACAAGAGAAAGGAAAAGACGAGAAAGAATTCATGAAACATGACGCCAGAGCAAAAGGAATCATAGTGGCGTGCCTACCAGACAAATATCTGGAAATTGTGAAAAAATGTGACTCCGCCCAGGCCATGATCGGAAAACTGGAAAGCATTTTCGAACGGAAAAGTGTTTTTAACAAATTGCACTTGAAAAAGCAACTATTGGGACTGAAGTGTAGTAAGGAAGATAAATTACAAGATCATTTCCTAAAATTTGACAGATTGGTTGCAAAATTGGAGGTTATGGGGTCTAAAATGGATGAAACTGATAAAGTTTGTCATTTGTTGTTAACATTGGGCGAAGATTATGAGAATGTGATAACGACACTAGAGACCATAGATAAAGAGTTGGACATGGAATTTGTCAAGGCGAAATTACTAGACGTGGAATTGAAAATCAAAGGGAAGGAAAAACAGGATAGCGATGAAGTCAGTTTCTACATAAAATGTTATAAATGTGGCAAAGTCGGGCACAAGTTCTATGAGTGTAAAGTTGACAACACTTCGACGATACAAAGGGGCAATAGAGGGAGAAGCAGGACTAGGCGGCCAAGAGGAACAAGAACGAGAACAGCATCTCGTGGAGCGAGGCCAGCCGCCAACTACGCTGATGAAAGAGGCAATGATGAAATATTTATTGCATCGACCTTGGAAATGATGTACAGTGAGGAAAATGAGCTGAAATTTATTATTGACTCGGGAGCAAGTCATAACTTCTTACAAGAGTATTTAGAACCAGCCATGACAAATGTACAACAGTTGCCTGCTCCGACAAAAATAAAAATTGCCAATGGAGAACATTTGGTTGCCACAAAGAAGGGTACATTGGAGGTATTTTATGAAAACAAAATTCCAGTTAAAATAGAGGGTTTGATAGTGCCAAATCTGAAACATAATTTGCTGTCGGTGAATAGATTGATGGAAAGAAACTACAAAATAATATTTCAAGGAGGACAAGTTAGAATAATTGGATCTAAACACACATACTATGGACAGAAAGTTGGAAAGTTATACCTGATAAAATTTAAAACTCAGGAAAATTGTAATGTCACACAGAAAGAGAAAGAAACAATTTGGCATCAGCGACTCGGTCACCTAAACAGGAAAAGTTTAAGAATCTTGAATCTGCCTACTAGTAAGGAAGTATGTGAAACGTGTATGCAAAATAAGTCAACCAGGTTACCATTCAAAACTATCAATTACAGACAGTCAAAACAGCCTGGTGAACTAATCCACACTGACATAGCTGGGCCGATGCGCACTGAGACAAAAGAGGGACATCGTTATTTTTTAACTATAACAGATGATTTTACACATTTCACGGCAACATATTTACTGCAACAGAAAAGTCAAGCATGTGAGAAAATAATAAATTACATAAAAGATATAAATACAGAGAAGGAAACAAAAATTAAACGCATAAGGTGTGACAATGGAGGGGAATATACATCAAACAACTTCAAGAGATATTGTCAAGAAAATGGAATAAAGATTGAATACACATTGCCTTACAGTCCACAGAGTAATGGAAAAGCAGAAAGATTAAATCGCACAATTTATGAAAAAGCTAGATGTATATTAAATGAGTCCAATTTTCCCAGAAAACTGTGGGGACATGCGGTCATCACTGCTACCTATCTTATTAACAGAGTACCAACCGCAGCTTTAGGATATAAAATACCAGCTGTTGAATTTGGAAGAGAGTTTGACTTAAATAAGCTCAGGGTTTTTGGCTGCAAATGTTGGGCAGTAGTATTACCAAGGGGTGACAAATTTGACCGTCGTGCAGTGCCTGTGAGAATGATAGGTTACGCCAGGAATGGCTACAAGGTCTGGTACCCTAAAAGTGATGAAGTATATACTACAAGAGACGTGCGATTTGACGAGACAAACATTAAATATTCTGAAGATGAAGATGAAAAATTAAACAATGATAAAGTGGGAATAAAATATGACAAGCAAGAAGAGAAAGTAATAGATAGACAAGAAAAGCAAGAAGAGAAAGTGATAGGTAGACAAGAAAACCAAGAAAAGAAAGTGATAGATAGAAAAGAAAATGAAAAATTAGTAATTGAACAGGAAACAAAAGAGAATCAAATGACAAGAAGTGGAAGAGTAATAAATAAACCTGCTTACCTTGAAGAATATGATACCAACTATGAAGCGTATTGCTTGTTAAACATGATAGAAAATCCAGTGACATATAAAGAAGCTATAAAAGATAATGAATGGAAAATTGCGATAGAAAAAGAGTTAAATGCTTTGGAAAAATCAAACACATGGACAGAAGTTAAACTACCGGAAAATGAAAAGCTATAGATTCAAAGTGGATATTTCGAGTAAAGGATAATGGGACAAAGAAAGCTCGCTTAGTGGCTCGAGGCTTTCTACTAAAAGATGAAACATTTGCCAATCATTATGCACCAGTGGCAAGAATGAGCTCAGTAAGAATGCTATTAGCACATTCAGTTCAAAAAGACTACCCTGTTTATCAAATGGATATGCCATCTGCCTTCCTAAATGGAATATTGGAAGATAATGTGTACTTAATGCCACCTGAAGGAGTAAAAGTAAAGGAAGGGAATGTCTTGAAATTGAGTAGAGGATTATACGGTTTAAAACAGAGCCCTAAATGCTGGAACGAAAGGTTTAATAATTTCATATTGGAAAAAGGATTTACAAGATCAAATAATGATTTTTGCTTGTACATGAAAGAAAATGTTTGGATAATATTATATGTGGACGACCTACTTTTGACTGGAAAGGAAGAAAAAGTGAAAGAAATTATGTCAGAACTACAAAAAGAATTTTGCGCAAAGGATCTTGGAAAAGTACAAAAATTTCTTGGAATGGAAATAAATAAGAAACAAAATATATTAAAAATAACTCAAACAGGAATGATAGAAAGAATTTTGGAAAAGTTTAAAATGACAGATGCAAATATAAGTAAGACACCTATAATAAAAGGATTTCAAGTAGAAAATACAGAATCTGTTGATGAAGATCTACCATACAGGCAACTGATTGGCTGCTTAATGTTTATATCAACCGTTTCAAGACCTGACATATGTTATGCTACTTCATTTTTAAGTCAATACCTGGATAAGCCTACCAGGAACCTTTTTACTCAAGCAAAAAGAGTGCTACGATACCTGAAGGGAACAAAAACATGTGGATTGACTTATGAAAAGAGAGAAGAAAAAGAAGACTTAGTCGAAACATACTCGGATGCTGACTGGGGAGGCAACCACTCCGACCGGAAGAGTTTGAGCGGATCTGTGACTATGTACAATGGTAATATTGTGTCGTGGTACTCCAGGAAGCAAAACTGTGTTGCTCTGTCCACCACGGAGGCAGAGTATGTGGCAGCAGCTGTGAGTGCTTGTGATCTGATGTATCATAAAAGACTATACCTAGACATGAACCCGGATGTGACTAAAGTGAGTTGTGTTTTGTTTGTGGACAATAGAGGTGCTCTAGAACTCATTAAGTCTTTTGAAAATTCGAAACGAGCAAAACATATTGACATTAAAACTCATTTTGTGAAAGACCTTCTGAAAAAGGGAGAATTTTGTATTGAATATGTGCAGTCGGATTTAAATCTTGCAGATATATTTACTAAAAGCCTATGTTTTGAAAAGTTTAATAAACTGAGAATGTTGTTAAAATTAGATTAACAGTTAATTAAGGTTCACTTAATATGTTAGTGTACCTAAGTCTAATTACTATCTAAAAACAAAATTGTTAAAATTTCCATATACTTACTTAAAATGATTAGAATACAGATGGGTATAGATAAATAAAATTATGTATGAAAATAGGGGTTTAAGAAATAAAACAGGTTTTATTTTGTGACATCATATAGGGTTTATTTTCTTGCGCTACAAAGTTTATTAATAAATGTAAATTTATTTGTACTACATAGAGTAGGATGATTCAGAAGTGTTAAAAATTATAGACAGGACAAGTTACGTTGATTTTGTCATAGAGTATAAAAGGTACAGACAGGACGAGTCGTATTGTGTTGTGAATTTTGGTATTGTAACTTTTAAGCGATTATATATGATTTTTCTTTGTAAAACCCTATAAATCGAGGGAGAATGTTAGAGTTTATGAACGCAGCCTTGTTTTGTTGTCAGTGTACGGCGTCTCCTAGGTAGTCTGTGGTCTTGATTGTAAGCGTTCCCCATTAAACAAAATGTCTACCGTGTAGTAGCAGAGGTGTATTATTTTAAAACCCAATAAGATAATATTCCAACATACCCCACAGTAAAATGCCATATGACGTTAGGCTGTGGAAGTAACTGAAATATACGGTTCTCGCGGTTTCAACGTCAGATGATTGACGGAGTTTTTTAACCGCGTAAGCTGCTGAACTGAGTCTGTTCGCCAACTTATCAATATGAGGACCCCATTGAAGCTTTGCGTCAAGAGTTATTCCTAAGAATACAGTAGATTCCACAATGCCCAGTTTTTCATTTCTAACCTGTACATTGGTATTAACCTGTTTAACATTGGGCAAGGTAAATTTAACACATTTGGTTTTTTTCTCGTTCAAAAGAAGGCTATTTACAGTAAACCATTCAACTACCTTTGAGATCGCAGTATTCACATCGTCATAATCAGAGTCGTACCTCTTCACTTTAAATATGAGTGATGTGTCATCTGCAAATAGTACGATCTCATGGGCGTCTTTTTCGAAAAATTGCGAAATACATGTCCGTTCATTATCCGCTAGGTATATCTTGAAGAAGTTTTGAGTCAAAATGTCCAAAAAAATATTTTTCCCCATACAAATTTTGAACCTCAATTTCACCCCCTTATGGGTGAAATTTCGAAAAATCCTTTCTTGATGCTTGTCTACGTCATAAGAGACACCGTTTTGCCAAATTTTAGCTTTCTATGTCTAAGGGTTTGGGCTGGGCTTTGACCATTCAGTAAGTTATTCAGGACTTTGCAATTTAAATAATTTAACCCATTTGTACCCCTAAGGTGGTGATTTTCAAAAAATTGTTTCCGTTTGTTTGCTTTAAGTTATATCTTGAAGAAGTTTCGAATCAAAATGTCCAAAAAAATATTTTTCCCCATATAAACTTTGAGCCCCCGTTTCACCCCCTTAGGGGTTGAATTTCTAAAAAACTTTTCTTAGTGGTTGCCTACTTTATAAGAGACACATTTTTGTCAAACTTCAGCTTTCTAGGTCTAAGAGTTTGGGCTGGGCGTTGATCAATTAGTAACAAATTCAGGATTTTTTGTTCGTCTTAATTCGGAAGATTTTGTTCGTCTTAATTTATTCGTTCCATTAGGTACTGATAGGTTCAAACTAATACATTTGCATCCTCCATCATCCCTTATTTTATCCCCATGGGGGTTGAATTTATCAAAATCCTATTTAAGCAAACGTCTTTATCATGGTAGCTCCAACCTTTAATTTCAGTTCAATCAGTCGAAAATCTAAGAAGATAGAATGGAATAGAATAGAATAGAATATCATTTATTCGGTGATCACACATTAAATCAGGCAAGACAAGATAAAGTGAAACTTAAACTAAAAAACTTATATAAAAGAAACTAAACTTAAAAACTAAAAAATATAAATGTTCACTTTTGCGGACCAGTGTGTGCAATGTGTGGACACCGAAATGGCACTGTCTCAGCATGATGTTACAGACTAGGTTCAGGTTACTGTTGCCAGCCTGCAACGCTGTTATTCTGACAGCGCCAAAGCGGCGAGCGAGCGCGCCATTGTACAAGCTGTGTAGTTTATTTATTTGTTAAGGTAGGTATTTAATTAAAATACGACAATAACAAGATTTAGGTGATGAATATAAGAAACAATTTCATTAAGACTGAGATCAAGACGCCAGAAAGACGTTTTCAAAAAATAAAAAATTCAAACTACTTTTGTGAGAGTTTATAATTTTACATGTTAATAATAAATAAGATTCAGATAAAAAAAAAATATATATAATTAAAAATAAAACAATAAAACCTTCTAGTTTATTTTATTTCAGAGGGAGGCAGACACTGCCAAACATTGCGGATCATTTTCCTGAACCTGTAAAAGATATCTACTTAGTTCAGTTTTGAATTTAATTTTGGTTTTCATTTTGCGTATTGGAGGTGGAATATTTTCCAACATTTACTTGAGAGGTATCTGAAACTCCCCCTGAAAGCGGCTGTGTGATGTCGAGGAACATTAATAATATTTGATGACGCACGAGTCTTACTAAGACGTACGGAGGCTGACCATGACAGTTTATTAAATAGAAATGTTGGTGTCTTAGTTTTGAGTATATCAAATAATAAAGAACAGAAATACAACTTTTGGCGGGCTTCCATTTTTAATAAACCTGCTTTATTAAGGTAAGGAGTGACGTGGGTGCGAGGAGGAATATGGAAGCAGAAACGTGCACACAAATGGTTAGTGTTACGTCGCATAGCAAAAATGCGATCAAGGTCATCCTCCGTTCGAATGCGATGTACCTTGCAGTCAGGTGTGTCAGAGCAACGGGTAAGGATACGGCCGTCTCGTGTCCAGACATATCTCCAGCCGGCGGCTCCTCCAGCAGCACGCGCCTTGGCGAACAAAACTCGGTTTCTCTTCGTCAGTCTTTCGTTTACGTAAATTCGCTTATGCGCATGATCAGGCAGGCCGAAACCTTCAGTAGTAATAACGCGGCGAACACGCGCAGCTCGTAGCAGGTCATCGCGCAATGCACGTCGCGTCAGTTTGACGACGAGGAGGCGCGGGCGTGTGCCGCCGCCGCCACCCGCCGCCGCCGTGCCCTGGGCAGGTCCCACGCGCGAGGCGCTCACAATATCTCGCGATTCAAGAGTCACTCCTAGTTTATTTGCTGTGGTAATTGCGAGGTGTATAGCTGATTCTCCTGGAAACTCGGGTATTCCCGATATTTCAACATCGGTGACTAGCCCTAATTGATCTCTTTCGTCAAGCTCAATCTTTAGCTGGGTTACAGTATTTTTCAAACCCAGATCATTGCCGGAATTATCTTGTGATTTTATAGCAATAATCTCCGCCCTCAACAAACAGTTTTCATCTTCCAGCGTCTTCACTCTATTTCCAACCTCCTCGAACTTATTTTGCATTTCCTTTAACTGTGTAGAAAGAAAATCAGTTTTGATACTGAATTCGGCCTTTAGTAACTCAATGGTTCGATTGAATTCAATCTTTACGACCCTCGGTATAGATGTGCGGATACTGTCCAGCTTTTCGTCAAAGATTTTAAAACGAGCATCTAAAAGCTGCGCGATATGATTCACTGTATCCACACTCTCTGCCTCTTTAGTTTTAAGCGGGAAATGGCCCATGGCTGTCAACGCGGCCTCGGCGGCGGCCTTCGTATTCGTAGCAGTCGGTGCTGTTGGCAAGGACGAAGGTTGCTTCCTGCAGTGCTATTCTCTTAGTGACTAATTCAACGCTGTGCTCGACCACGAGGTCGTCGACGAAACAACCTTGAGATCGACGGTGAGCTCAGCGCTGTACAAAACGGTATTCACGAATGCATTTAGGCTCGTCGACGAACTCTAAGCTGCGGCAACTCATCGCTGTGTCAAAGGCGAGTTAGGGTTTGACACCAAAGTATTCAAATCATAATCGATATTATCTCGACTAAGATATAACACGCGTTTTAAAAATTTTTAGACTATAATAATTACCTTACTTCGTGACAAAGACTAAAATGAATATTTAACATCATATTTTAAAGCTTTTATTGTAATTTTTAATATTTTCCTATGGCTGAATGTAGCTTCCTTTGCCAAAGTCATAAAAAATGTCCACGAACTCACTGACAGATGGCAATGGCAGCTAAATGTCAGTATTGCGTTGCGCGCGTCTTCATGGCGTCTTCGTAGAAAATGTAAACAAATAGCCACAAATTAATAATAGTAATGTGTCTGTCGTAGACACATTACTATTATTAATTTGTGAATGTGTCTACGACACAAAAAACTATCGTTCGGGGACCGTTGCGTTGTCGTTACACATTGTGAAGTGATTCTCGGACCAAGGCTTGAAAGTGTTTTTTTTATTTTATAAAAAAGTTCCGTACTTATATCTGACAAACATGTTAGTACTTATTGTAATACTCCAGTACTTCTACTAAATATTTTGATTTTTATCAAATAGGGTACCTAATTGTACCTGAATCATCCTGAATACTGTATAATACCTACCTGTGTTATTTGCCGAATAAAAAATTTTATATTCTATTCTAATAATAAATATATTGGTCGGCGTGCACTTATGATATATTTTGACATTTTTAGCATGCCGTCAAGAAGCGCTGTTCCTTCGCAAGCCCAGCTGGAGAAATTAGTAGACATTATAGATGAGAAACGGTGGCTTGCGACAGGGCACGCTCGTACATCTCATGCTCGAGATAAAACAAGAGCAGCTTGGCAAGAAATTGCTGTAAAGCTAAACAGCGATGGGCGGGGCTGCATTAAAACATGGCAGCAATGGGCCAAGGTCTGTATTAGTTTTTGTATGGTTAAAGTTATGTACTTACTTACTTGATTGTTGTTATGATATTACCTCTTTAGGATGGTTTCGTTAATCAAAGTAATCAATATGTATGTAAAAGTAAATGCTAGTCTGTTGCTTAACCTCATATTATGTTAGTGTACTGTATAGCTAGCGGCATGTCAGTCAGGTTGTCAGCGAAGTATGGAGGAGGGCAGAGTAGCCAATAAAAAATATTAAATTAGGCATATGGGCATGCCAAACAAAGCGCTTATTGACTACTCTACCCCCCTCCATACTTACATGTCGCATGTTGCTAGCTGTACCTATAATAGGTAAGTATGTATGAGTGAGTATATAATATGAATGTGGAAGAGGTGTAAAGCAAGCATGAAAGGATTACAGTGTGTAGTTTTACATGGTCTTTCTCTAATATATGCATGTATATATGTGGCATTTTATAGTACTGGAGAGATAAGAAGTCTGCAGTGAAGAAGAAAGCTAGTCAATTACGGATGGCTAGGCAGCGAACTGGTGGTGATGCACTTGAGGAAGATAGTCTCTCCTCAATAGAAGAGAGAATTCTGGCAATTATGGGAGGCGAAGGGTTTGCTGTTGGTAATAGGGATATGGAAATTAACCCTTTTCATGTATGCTTTTCTGCTATTCCTTTATGAAATTATTATTATTTCAATATAAGCCTTAGGTACTCATAAACAAGAAAAATGGACAAAAGAGTCATAAGATAGGTCACACACAAGTCACACCATACCACAATCTCATGATTACTTTTATGTGCAAATGTGTGCATAGGGTTAGCTAGGGTGAAGTGTAGGATTTGATAATAAGAGGGGCAGCAATTAAATGGTCATTCTGTGTATTACCTACTATCATAATATTATGTGGTAAACTTATCCCATTTTAGGGATTTCTACAAAATGTTTAATTTCTTTTAATTGTGGTGCTGCTCCTTAAGATACAAGATAAATTGTTCATTATTATATATTTATCATTATTACTGTAATCATAGCTAATAAATATATTTCTTTTACAGCAGACAAATGAATCAGAGTCAATGGCTCCTCCTGAACCTGATCTATCAGCAGGGCAAAATACTCCTTCATTGGTATGTAAATGCAATAAGATGTAAAAGACATTTATTACTTACACAATATACAATTATATCTTTTATTATTTCTTTCTTCAAGATTAGCTGTTGTTGGGTTTGGCTATGCCCGTATGGAACATTAATTATAACCAAAACCTTTTTCAAGAATCAGCTTATATACTTTTTAGGGTTCCATGGATATGATAGCTTATTAGTTAAGTTTTTTTTTTTTACAGAATATACAAAATATTGAAGTTGATGTGGCTTCAACATCTCTACCACCAGCACCAAACTCAGAGTCTATACTACAGGTATTATACTTATTGTTCATTGTTTTATGTGTCTAGACAGATTTTAATAAAATATAATAAACTAAAGCCTTTTCATTACTTTTAATAGGTTTATGTGGATTCAGTGGCAGTGGAGCCTGGGACTGCAGCAGGCCAGATATTTATTGGTGACACTGAACTCTCCACACCCTCTGTACCGGTAAATTCACAGAAATAATTGTGTAGATTATTCATGGTGATAACTATAATTGAATACATACTACTCTAATTTTGTGCAGGAGCCAAGGCCTGGCACATCACGGAGCACCAGACTTGAGCCACAACAGCAGCAAACGGGCCAACAATTGGTAAGGTTTTGCAGATTGTGCCATGGTTAATTTTATGTTGTATATTTTTTTATAACTTATAATAACTTTCCATTTCAGTGTGAAGATAGACCGTCAGCTAGGAATGACGCCCCTAGTGCCACATCATGTAACAAAATATTTCTAAATACATATTTATTACTGAACCTTTAGGACCGTCAGGTAATTTTGTTTCTTTATTTTATAGCTCCACGTCGTCGTCGTCGTTTAGCCACAACACGACGACGTATACTTAGACGTTCACCACCTTCACAAAGGCAGTCACAGATGGCGAGTCTCACAGAGCGTTTCATCGCTATTGAAGAGCAGCGAGCTGCGGTAGAAAATGAGTTGGCTGAAAATCAAAGGAGTTTAATAAACGTCTTGCGCGAGATGAGTGAGGCATGGTCAAGGCAGAGTCAAGCACTGCAGGACTTAGTGAGACATGTCTCTAATAGATGAAGTATTGTGTGTCAAGCGCCTTTTAAATTCTTATCAATAAATTTTGTTTTGAAATATGATTTTTTCATTGATAATTTTTCATTGATAAGTTTTGGCCTGATTGGGGGGTGCTGTCAGATGGAGCACAATCTAACTAACGTAATTGATGTCATTAAGTGTTTGTAAAGATCCTATAATGAAAAATGATTTTACATACTTGAAAGTTTATTTAAATTTTAATACACTCGCGAGCAACCAAATCGACTCAAACCTTTGCGGTGCACACATACATCGATTTTACTAAAACTATGAATGTTAATTATAAAAATGATATGTCGGTCGAAAGCACGCAATATCAGCTTTAATTTGATATCACTATCATTAAAATCCATCCATTATTTTTAAAATTATTGATGTCTGAACAAGAGAGTAAGAAAAATGGGGATTTAGGAAAAAAGGGTTTGGATTCCGTATTTTACAAATTAAACAGAAAATGTTTAAAAAAAATATTATTTATTAAATAAATACTTTGTGTTGCCCCCTCTGGCCCATTGCAACTTTGCTCTTGTGAACCGGTGCGTTGTCTTGCAAGAGCAACACACCCTTAGCCAATTTTCCTCGACGTTTTTCCTTGATGGCCTCCTTTAATTTTTCTAGTATCGATGCGTAGTATGCTCCGGTTATGTTTCTTCCCTTTTCTTTGTAATCAATCAGTAGTATTCCCTCACAATCCCAAAAAACAGTAGCCATCAACTTTTCAGCCGATTCTGACACCTTGAATTTCTTTGGGGGTGGTGTGCCCTTTTTATGCCATTGCATGGACTCCTGTTTTGACTCAGGCTCAAAGTGATGAACCCATGTTTCGTCCCCGGTAACAATTCGCTCCAAAATCTGTGCAGGTTCGTCTCCACACAACTCCAAAAAGTACTTTGACGCATCGACGCGCTGCTGTTTGAAGCGGTGTGAGCATTCTGGGTACCCATCTTGCACTGACTTTTGTCATACCCAGGTGGTCATGTAGGATCCGCAAAATGGTGGTATGTGATACTCCAACTAATGCAGATAACTGTTTTTTCTTCAAACAGGCGTCCTCCAGTACAAGTTTTTCCACTTTTTCAATGATGTCTGATGTGGTGGCCTCAACTGGCCGTCCAGAGCGGGGGTCGTCTTCAATCGAGTCTCGACCATGTTTAAACAGACTATGCCACTTATAAATAATGGATTTACCTGGTCAAATCGTCCCCATAAACGGATTCCATTTCATTTAAAATGGTTTGGCCATTCTTTCCTTGCTTGGTAAGGAATTTAATCACCGCACGGTGTTCAATTTTCTCCATAGTTTCAGTTTTCTTCCGGATTGACTTGTTTAGCAGGTGAGTGTTCGTAAACGAATGACGCAAAAGGGATGAAATTCTATTTATATACTAATGATGAGTCCCCAAGTAGTATGACATTAAGCAAGCGCCCCTATCCCCACTCCATCCCCTCCATTCCGCGAACTTTTGGACCCCCCCTCGTATTTCGAGTATGCTATTATAGCTTCTCAAACAGACCACTTTTGTATGAAAAATCGTGCAATATCCCTAGACCGCGTTGATATGTGTATTTACAAAACACGTGCACGCCACAGTTGGTTTATCAGCTGCTGTCGACACAATCGTCCAACTGACAATCCATCTTGGGCGCTTTGCGACTGGGCAAGTGAATTGAGTAACCTATTCTCTTCTTCCAAATCACTGGGGGTTAATGTAGGAGCAGAAAGCCCAGCACGGTTGCAGATGTTGTGCAGCACACAGCAAGCCACCACTATTTTGGAGACAGTTGTGGGATCATAGTGGAGCACCCTGTGTACTAATAGACACCTGAATCTTCCTTTCAAGATGCCGATTGTTCTTTCCACACTATTGTGAGCTGTACTGTGTAAGTCATTATAATATTCTTCAGGCGTGCCAGGCTCTGGGTTGTTGCAGGGTGTCATTAGGTATGCTCTTTGAGCATATACAGAGTCACCTAAAAAAAATACATAGTTCTATAAAGAAATCACAGAGATTACAGGTACCACCTCTAAGCCTACTTTGCTTCTAGGAATTATCTTCCAGAGCTATGAGGAGCCCATGCATAGAATTATACACTAAGTCAATAGAATTATTTGTTTATTAATTAATAGCCCATTTCATGGGTGTACTTATAATATGCATAAAATTAAACATAAAAGTAGCTATTGTAATATCTGAGTTTTAATAAATTCAAATAGTATTTATTTATACATTTTAGGTAGGTATAGAAAGTATTGGCCAAATTAATGATAGTAAAATCTTATTACATACCGAGCAAGTACACTACTTCTCCATGGTTGTGTAATGTTACCAATTGTTGCTTGATGATACTGTTTGAGAAAACGAAACTGTCGTGCGTTGCCCCTCCAAAGGTAGCATCCACATGCAAAATGTTTAAATCAGCATCATTGATCTGAAAACCAATGAAAATATTTTTTTTATTCTGTATCGAACTGTTAACATTTTTTTATTGTTCATTAAATGTTGATACTTACAACAAGAACATTTCTGGCATGATAGCCTTTCCTGCAATAAAAGCGTTCTTCATGATGTTTGGGTCGCACCATCGACACAAGAGTGCCATCAATACAACCTAACACGCCAGGAATATTAAATTTTTCATAAAACCTGTAAAATAAATAAAGCAGGTACATGTAGATATGTTTTGATATGAACTTTAATATGTAATTGGTATATTTTAATATTTTTGGTATATTTTCATGGTAATTAACCTACCTTTCTTTAAAAACCTGTCTCTCATTCGAATTTTGGGGGAATCTTATATACTTCCTAACCACATCCAACTTATTCAGAGCATCCAAAACTTGGTGGATTGCTCTAGATGCGGTAGATTGGGACACGTATGTGTCCACATTTTTTCCAATAATTTTTTGGTAACTCCCTGTTGCCAAAAACGATAGTGTACATAATATCTGGAAACATAGGTAAAAGCTTTAAAATAAGTGTGTATCCAGTAGTTAAGTTGGTTCTTAAAGCTATATTTAAAACTTTATTTCTGCTTTAACTTTATATTATAAAAATCAGCTAAAAATTGTAAACTCTATTCTTTTATGTAGGTATGTAAATAACCAAGCAAACACACCTACAAACAAACCTTCATCCTATTAGTTAAGCCCCCTGAACGACGATATGCAGGCAAGAATGGTTTAAGATCTTCTTCCAATACAATTATTAAATCTTCTGACAATCTATAATGCTTAATAAAATCGACATCTTGGGAAATTGTATGAAAATCCCGCAACTGCATTGCCTGTCGACGCTTCTGTAATTTGTCATTTTTGTCTGCTTCTTCCAGTAAATAAAACATAATTGCTAAGCGAGCAGCCATTTCTCGTGAATAAAAATACTTTTTTAATAGGGAAATCGCGTAAACAACTGAATAATTTGAAAACAAAAGAAATTAACAAACAACTCACCGTAAAAATTAAAGCTTTTGTATTTGACAGATAAAATCGAGGCTGTGAGCAAGGGCGTAGACGAACTCGTCGCTGTTTTTTGTTGATGAATACCAAATTTCATAGAGAAATGTCAAACCGTTCGACGTTGAATAGTTCAAACTCACGCCGATCTCGTCGTCGAGCGCTAGAGTCGCCTAAAGTAACTTAAGTGAATACCAAGTACAGTTTCAGCGTTGCCGCAGCGTCGAAGTCGTGGCTGTTGGCAGAAGAGAATAGCACTGCTGCCATCGGAAAAGCTATCGTCGAAGGCGCCGGCGATGGATTGTAGGGGCAGCTCATTCAAATTAGTGGTAGAGATAGATGGAGTGACTGGTGTGTCGTCTCTCTTTCGACGCTGAGAAACATTCCGGCAAAACTCACATTTCCATTTACGCTGATAATCATACAAATTCGCCATATAATCAGCTGAGGTGATACACAGGCATAAGTAATGATAATTGTCCCTGCAACCAGTGCAAGCCAGTAGCTCATTGTTAAATTTTATTGGTTCATTACATGCTTTGCAAAAGCCCATCTTGCAAAATAATTACGACCCGTTAGTTGGTACGTTATAAATTCACTAATTAAACGATGTTAGTAAACAGTTGAGATGCGATTATACATTATAATTAGATAAGCACTTTTTTATTCCATAACACCAAATCAAATTGTGTTTCTATGCACCTGTGTAGGTAATAGGTGAATGTCCTCTCGCAAAACCGTGCACCTGCGATGCGAAGCTTGTTTAGTAATAATAATAATGAATACGATGTTTAGTTTCGGCAGTATGGAGTTCACAAATCCTAATGCAGAAGTCACAGCACTAAATTATACACAAAACTAATACTGAATCGACATAAATTGAGTGATAAACTTTAGATTTTTGTAAGTTCTAGTTTAATATTCGACATAAAACTATTTATTTGGAATTAAAAACGCGGAGCTTGAAAAAAGTTATGCTCGCGGTACAAAGCGCGGTACAAAGATGTATATAAACTTTCATCACCTATTTTATCCCCTTAGGGGTGGAATTTATCTCCCTTTAGGGGTTGAATTTATCAAAACTCATTCTTAGAGGATGCCTACGTCATAGTAGCTTTATGCATGCAAAGTCTCAGCCCGATTGGTTTAAAATTGGCAAAGTTTCATACAAACTTTCATTCCCTATTTCATATCCTTGGGGAAAGAATTGGTCAAAATCCTTTCTTAGCGGATGCCTACGTGCATCCAAATAACATTTACCTGCATGCCAAATTTTAGCCCGATCCGTCTAGTGAATTGGGCTGTGCGTTGATAGATCACTAAGTCAGTCAGTCATCTTTGAGTTTTATATATTTAGATTATGAAAATGGGCCAAAGATTCAAATAAAAAAAAGCTTTATTAATGCTTTTAAACTAGCAAAATGTAGGGCTCTTCATGAAGGTAAAGAACTTTTTTAAAGAAACCCATATCAAACATTAACTATTTTTTTTTTTTTTAAAACAGTGCCAAAGTTCATGGCGCAGCACGGTGCACGGATTCCTCTTTTTTTTTTTTTTGGAGTTTATGGCCTGGTTACAAGACCTTTGAGCCAAGTCTTTATTGAGATTGAGAGCACTTCACATAATTGAATCTAAGTGTTGCCGATGTAAAAATGTCCATCAGTACAGATCAGTACCATTGAGTCCTTTGTTTTTAAATATACCGCAAGTAAATGCAAGTATGAAGAGTTTTATTTCGATACGATACGAAGCGTTATTTTTGTTACGATAATATTTGAATATAGTTCGTAACAAAATGAAGAAAAATTTATTTACAACAAAAATGAAGCCTGTTAAAAAAAATATTGCCTGTTCATAATACTTTTTCATTTTGCTGTGATTCTACCCGTTTTGTCACGTTGTTTTCAAGATTATTCGTACCAAAATCTAAGTACCGTAGTCAGTTCGGGGCTACCTACGCACACTTAGACGACTGCAGTTCCATTGTTTATTGCTCGATTTAAACGTTTTTAGGTTCATCAGAATGCTGATAAGTAAAGCTTTTTTTCTATAATAAGCTTAATTACCGTAATCCTAACGGTTTCTGTTCTTTTCACAAAAAAGTTTAATTTTACAAAATGTCGTTTTTTGAAATAGCGTAAATAAAATAGGCCCAGCCGCCATCTTTTTTAATAGCTACCCCCTCCATACCCTTAGAAAGTTACTACCGCACTTTTTGTGTTCAGGAGAATATGCCAAATAAGTACATACCTGTGGTTTGTATGGCGGAGGTAAGTCCCACGAAAATCGTTATTTGAAGACTTTTTTACGAATATGTTCCGCTCTAGTATCGATCAAAAAAGTATAAATAAAACAAAATGTTTTTTTTTTGTTTTTTTTTTTTGTTTTTTTTTTTGTACTTACAATTAATAAAAATTATAAAATAAAATAAATTACTGCTTATAAATAAAATAGGTCATCCAATGCGTCCCCCCGAGGCACAGTACCCAACAGACTGGCAACATTCCCTCGTTGAATGGCCATACTAACTTTTTGCGCACAGAAGCTACCAGCCCGTGGGTCTCCTGATGCCTCACGGAGACGCATCGACAACTCCGCCATAAACAATTTTGCGTCCGAACCCCACGGACCCAGCGTCTCCACAGCGAACGGCACGAAAACATAATTATTTAATAGTTCGGAATACTTCCGGCGCTTCAGTCCCTCTGCTGCCGCAGCCGCTGCTCTCGCTCGCTGGGTTGTCGACGGTAAGTGAGATGGAGCCAGGGTATCCGCACAAGTAGCATGCCAGACCAGACACTTCCCCACTTTCCAAGGGATTAACGTCATCCCGTCCGGCCTTTTTCCATCTGTGCGAAATATGCCTAATGGCTCTGGTACCGAAGGAACGCCGGCGGAAACGAGCGCTCTACGAATTAAATCGTTAATGCTCGCATGCCGTGACCGGCGCTCTTCTGGCACGAAAGACCGTGGTATTCCAACTCACTCACCACCGCCCCGCAAACGCATTGGTGAGGCGCATTGATTTTTAGTCCCAGGCGCAACCCCACAATAAGCGACAATGAACGATTGTCGAGGAGGGTGCCCAGATTAGCAGATGGCAGAGCATGCAACCACAGCCCCGACTCCCTCTCCGACACCGCTAGCAGCCTCGCTCGCTCTGTCGGGTTTGCACAATTAGCCACTAGACTCTGTAGAGCAGTTTTGCATAGCGGCTCATCCCACTGCCTCTGAGAGTGCGGGGTACCAGGCAGTTCCTCATGGCAAATCTCCCGCCAAACTTCCTTTGCCTCCGCTAACCCTGCGATCTCAACGGTACCCAATGATGGGTTGAGGATATTTCCACATAAGAGACCAGCAGCGTGAGCCGAGGATAAAAAAGTAGGCAAAGAAACTGCAAAGGCCCTCCTGATACCCAGCCCCCCAAATCGTATTGGAAGTGACGCCTGAGACCACGCTGCCTCATCCAACTGACAATTCAGAACCAACGCTAGAGTTTCTCGAACCAAACCGTCTAAATTTTCGAGCAGCGCTTCGTTCTGCCAAAGCTGTGTACGGCGTAGAACATATGTGGATTTGGGTATAAAAAGGCAAAACCTGATAATGTGAAGCGCCATGTGAGCGTGTATTTTAAGTAGTCAAAAAAATCCAAAATGTTTATATTCGTTAATTTAATGTTTTTGCATCATTTTAACACTGCCTTCCTATTTTAGATGCTATTTTAGATGATTTTAACACTGCTTTCCTATTTTAAACCTGATAATATGAAGCGCCATGTGAGCGTGTATTTTAAGTAGTCAAAAAAATCCAAAATGTTTATATTGGTTAATTTAATGTTTTTGCATCATTTTAACACTGCCTTCCTATTTTAGACAGGCGGCGACGAAGCAATTTGACATTTTCCGTCGGACTCTTTTTTATATACCTAAAACTGGTATGTACGTGTTTCTTATGCTATGTAAAACACGAAACTGCCTGTTTTAAGAGGAGGAAGTGGAAACATGCATAGCTGTGACGTCACAAAGATGGCGGCCGACCGTAGCAGGTTTTTCTTCATTTCTCGAGTTCTACTACGTCAATATTCCCCCCCTTCCAATCCCTTCCCCCCGGACCTCGCAAATGAGTAGACGTGCCCACTCTGTGTAAATTTGAATTTTAAAAATCAATTTTCAAATTTGAACTCAAAATAATCATATCCAAAAAATAGGAGTGCATGAACTGCGGGAGCTGTACGCATCGCCACTAATGACGTTATATCGACGCTGCGCTGCGCAAGCGAACAAAAGTGAGTACGAGTCGCATGAGCCCTAGTTACGCTGGACGGACAGTGAAATTGTATCGAGGCGTCGATTGCGACCAGTATAAGCTGATCTCCGCCACAAACTTGCAGTTCAAGCAAAGGTGGTTTTGGTACCTGAGCGTTGAGAAAGACCACTTTAAGAGAAGCCCCGTCATATAGGTAAAATACAAATTGAGGCGCTCGGTGCTTCGTTACAGTTATATTCTCCTAGTACCTGGTTGAGTCATACAGCATTCTGAGATGCCGCTCCGCCATTCGCCGCCTAAAACATCGTTAAAAAGTAACCTGCAACACTGCGAATCTGATCCATCTATTTTTGTCACTCCTGAAAAAGAATTCTTTGTGAATACTCAGTCAAGAAAGAGAGGTGGTGACCTTGATATTTCTTCGGAGATAAGTTCCTTGGAAATTAAATTATCTACCATGCTATTCAATATGAATAAGGAACAGGACTCAAAATTTTCAATGCTTGTAGACACAATGAAAGAAAATCTAGGTGGGAATTAATTGCTGTTGTAAGCTCTAGGACTGCATCTTCAGTACTCCTGCCTTTCCTAAACCCATATTGATTCTGGCTTAGTAGTTCATTTCTTTCTAAGTATGCAATTAGTCTAGAGTTAACAATTTTCTCAATTACCTTAGAAAAAACAGGTATTAAGGAGATTGGCCTGTAGTTGGTAGGAAGGTTTTTACTTCCAGTCTTAAAAATAGGGATGACAACAGCTTTTTTGAAGCTCTCAGGGAAAACACCAGTTTCCAAGCTACGATTAAACAAATGCACGAGAAGTCCACTTAAAATATCACATGAGTCTTTGAGTATCTGAGACGAAATATTATCACCACCCGGGGCACAGTTTGATCTCAGACTATTAATAATTCTAGTTAACTCTGAAGAGTCTGTTGGATACAGTAAGAATAAATTTACAGGAGAATCTGCTTTAGAAGCTTTTTTGGCTAGAGCTTGGTCTGTTATACACAATTTACTTAGAGTTTGCTGCGCTAATTTAGACCCTATTGAAGTAAAGTATCGATTGACGGTATTAAGTGACTCTATTTCCGAACGATGTATTTTGAGTAGTTCCCCAGCAATTTGCTTGTTACAATTTAAGTTGCATACTTCCTTTATGAGGCTCCAAGTGTTTTTATTATTACCGGAACTAGAAAGGAATTTGGTTTTGTAATATTGGTTTTTTAAAAATTTTACCAGTTTATTACACCTGTTACGATATTTATAGAACGTTTCTTTTAAATCAACATCGTCAGGGTTTGATTTATATTGCCTGTGAAGCTTGTTTCTTCTACGAATTGATTTAAGAACACCTTGGGTTATCCAGGGCTTTAAACGTTGCTTACGATGGGGAATACGTAGGATACTACTATGCGCCTTAATTTTGCTTTGAAGTTTTTGATCTAGGTAGTCCGCGATCTCGTTAGCGTCAGTAAGAAGAAAATATTCGTTCCAATTTTCTTCAGCTAGTGATTTTTTAAGAGCTGCATAATCAATTACAATTTTTTGGGACTTAGGTAAGAACATGGAGACATCAACATTATCAAGAGACAACAATATGGGCGAGTGGTCAGTTAACTTCTCGAAGACAAGTGTGCGCCATTGATTAAGAGATCTAATCATGAAATGATCAATACATGTTTTTTCTCTGGTAGGAATGTCAACGCCCTGTCGGAGACCATGGTAAGCCATTAGGTTCAGGTAGGTAGCACTATGTCCAAAAATATTACCTGGAAGTATGTCCAGGTTAATGTCGCCAGTAAATATTAGATTTTTGGAGCAGGTATTTTCTAAAACTGTTTCTAAGGAGTTAAGGTACTTAGTGGGGCTACGGAAACATGGTGGTCTGTAGGAACAGATAACAGTACAATTTTCATCCAGTTTTAGTGCCAAACAGTTACCCTCTTGTACTTCGAGTTCCTTAGAAGAGACTCTTATACCATCGCGAACATATGCCACCACTCCATCATTTTGGTTATAAGATTTTTTTGTGCAAAACATTTGATAGTTAGACAACGGTGGTGGGGTTCTAGTGTCATCTGTCCAGGTCTCCGTAAGAACCATTATATCGACTCTAATATTAAGTGAGGAAATAAAGACAAGGAAGTTATCAAAATTTTGATAAATACTACGAATATTGGCAGAAACAATAACAAGCGTTTTATTAGAAATTTTAATCAATTCAGAACAAAGTGATGAATCATCAAGTTTAATACATACTGGGTTAGCCAACGAGTCAATATCAGATTGAATATTATTATTTATATCATCGAATTTTAAATAATGGAAAAACTAAGCTACAAAAATAAGGACTCCAAAATATTTCAATATTAGGTGCTATCTGATGCCTTTCTTTTTTTTTTAACTTGTTGTGATAAACTTTGATTTGATGAGGATTTTGTACAATTTGAATTTGTTGTGTTACAGAAGTGTATAGTGTGTTTGTGTGTAAATAGTTACAAGTAATTAGGTTGCCTATTGTTAATACAAAATAAAAACATGCGAATAAGCTCGATGGGAACTGGAATATGGAAAAATATAGATGCTGATAGCCTCTTAGTCAAACTTTTTCTAGTTGTGTTAGGTCATCTTGCGATCTGATGAGAATTGGGGGACTTCTTTCCGCCTTCCGTAAGTAAATTCTTCCACCCGCTGTCCAGCAGAAATTGTACTGAAGATTTTTTGCAACCTCTCGAGCTGCAGCGTAAAGTTGACGGTTTTTTTGGGTTAGATTTTCTGACACGTAGACGGGTTTGGCAGGGCCGCCTACTTTAAGGATTGACGTGCTGAGCTTGCTGTTTTCGTTATTCTTGTTATAATTCTTTACACAGGTCATGAATTTTTCTTTTTTTAAAGTGCTAGTGAAATCTGCAATTATGGGCTTGTAGTTTTCATTTTTCGTGTTAACACGGAAAATATCCTTGATGTCGGCGTCCTGGATTTCACATCCCGAAACCTCTCCAGTTCTTTTCACCACCGCAAGTAGATTTGTTTTTGTTTCCTGGGGTAGTTTAGGCACGTTTCGCAATTCGACACGAGTCATGTAAGATGACCTCTCCAATATATCGATTTTATTTTCTAAAGTCTTTGTATATTTGCGTAACGACTTGTTTTCCTCTTCAAGACTCTCCATTTTAGATATCATCCCATCATACTTATCCGACATAAACTGAATTGAGTCATTTATTCGTTCATTTTGAGCTTTAAAGGAGAAAGGTGTCTAGGAGTCTTTCTAGACCTACAAAAAGCTTTCGACACTGTATCGATACCTATTCTCATGGCTAGACTCGAAAATCAGGGAGTTAGAGGTGTACCTCTCGATTGGTTTCGTACGTACTTAACGAAAAGGACACAGAAAGTACGAATCGGTGGACTATCAAGCGACAGTGAAAATTGCTCTTACGGTGTGCCTCAGGGTAGTACCTTAGGTCCTACGTTGTTTTTAGTGTACATCAACGAGCTTAGTGCACTGAAAATCAATAACGCTGATATTTTTATGTTCGCCGATGACACTGTGCTGTTATTCCATGGTCCCTCTTGGAATACTGCACGTTATCGCGCTGAACTAGGGCTAAGGAGAGTGTCGGAGTGGCTGGAGGATAGTCTTCTGTCGCTTAACACATCGAAAACAAAGTACCTCTGCTTTGGCAGGTCTGCGAGGAACAGTCCAGATAGTAGTTTCAAGGTTCAAATCCACACTTACCCATGTAACAGACGTGCTTGTAGTCCAGCGTTATGCTCCTGTTCATTCCTACAACGTGTAGACAGCATAAAGTATCTGGGTGTCATGTTGGACGACAGGCTTAACTGGAGCCCGCAAATTGCAGCACTTTCATCCAGGGTTAGGAAATTAATTAATGTTTTTAAAAATCTTCGTGATGTGGTGGATCCCGAAGTTCTCAAAATGACATACATTAGCTTATGTCAAAGCATTATTTCTTACTGCATCTGTGTGTGGGGTGGTGCTGCGAAGACACATCTCATTGACTTGGAACGCGGTCAACGTGCTATTCTCAAAGTAATGAGCCGCCTTCCATTTCGATACCCCACAGTGGAGCTATATAAAGAGCAGGAAGTGTTATCTGTTAGAGGTTTATTTATTCTTCAGAGTCTGCGCAGATACCATCGGTATATTGTGCCCAAACTCCCGCTATGTGACAAAAGAATTGTTCGCTGCCCATTGCCTGATGTTAATAGTGTGGCTGCCAGAAGATTCTATGAGTTCTGTGCCCCTATGCTCTATAATAAGATTATACCAGACATTAGTAGAACAATGAAACTTGGAAATCAGCAATTCAAGAAATTCCTCGTCGAAATACTGCTTACCATGAATTACGAATCTATTGAAGGTCTTTTTGTGCGGATTTTGTAGCAATAGTACAAGTACAACTCACAACACATCTATACTTACATACACTCCTTCACATACACTCACTCATCTCATCACACATATCACACATACACACATACACACACACACACACACACTCTCACACACACACACACCACACACACACACACACACACACACACACACACACAAACATGATAACCATTGTATTTAAATTTTAATACTTAATATTATTACTAAGTTGTTAAAATACTACTAAGCACTGTTAACATCTATGTACGACCATATGGGAAGACACTGTATCCTGTAACACAGTTTATAAACTACCACAGGATACAGAAAGTCTACGTAATTTGTATTTTAATATTTGAAAAAATAAAGTTATTCTTATTCTTATATTCTTATTCTTAATATCGTTGTTTGATATGTCGTTTGAAAGGTCTGTAACTGCTCTATAATTGTTTTTTTGAAACCTTCTTATTAAGATTTGTTGTTTTTAAAATATTCACTAAAATATGTATTTTTTTCATACACTTTATTTCATTTACTGGTACAACTAAATAAAGAGGTCTATACATGCATCTAAGTTAATAACAAATAATGAAGGCCATTTTGTTACCTTCTCAAAAATATGAACATCATTGTAGTGCAATTATAAACAAACAAGTTGTGACCAATTCTGTAAAGTACTAACCAACTTTTTTTACCGTCGTCTGAACTATTGATTTTAAATGATATGCATTCACAAGGTGTAGTGAAAATT
Source organism: Aproaerema taeniolella (assembly GCA_949987775.1). Taxonomy (NCBI): domain Eukaryota; kingdom Metazoa; phylum Arthropoda; class Insecta; order Lepidoptera; family Gelechiidae; genus Aproaerema; species Aproaerema taeniolella. The sequence continues at coordinate 15,322,448 of OX465266.1, read as the reverse complement.
ACTTATTTTTACATTAATCACATAAATTTTACATAAATTACCTACTTTTTTTTTCGCGGGTAGGCGCAGAAAAATAATACGTGTTCCGTTTTTAGGTTTCCGTAGTAATCTACGAACCCTTATAGTTTCGCCATGTCCGTCTGTCCGTCTGTCCGTCTGTCCGCGGGTTTCCTAAGAAACCCTTGGTACTACAGAGGTGAAACTTGGCAAAATTATACATATAAATCACGCCGACAGAACTGTAGAGTAAAATCTTGGAAAAAAAAAAAATTTCGGGTGTCTCCCATAGACGTGAAAGGGCGATGATTTTTTTTTCTCGCCAATATCATTGAATGGGGTGTCATAAAATAGTATATTAAAAGATAGAAGGGGTTTACTACAAACGTTTTTCGATTCAGCACTCCGTTTGCGAAATATACATTTTTAAAGTGAAAATTTTTGGCAAACACAAGTGTCCCCCCCCTCTACCTGCTAAACGGTTGTTTCTAAAAATGTGAAAAAATTCACGTTAGTAGAATATACAACAAAAATAAAAGGAAAACTATCGCACATAACTTGGTCCTTCAACTTTGCGAGTAATAGTCGACCAAGTGCCAAACACTGTTGGGATTAATAAGAATATATTTACGAGTATTTACTAATATAAGATCCTTGGTACTACAAAGATGAAATTTGGCATAGTCATAGATATTGATTGCGCCGACAGATCTAAAATATAAAATTTTGGAAAAAAATGTTTTACGGGTGTTTCCCATTAACGTGAAAGGGCGATGGTTTTTTTTTTCTCGCCGATATCATCGAGTGGGTTATCATAGGATAGCTTTTTAAAAGATAGAAGGGGTTCGAAAGCCAAGCTGTAAAATATTGACATTTCAGGTGTCGTTTAATAGGTTTTTGAGGGTGTTAATTACGAAAATGACATCAAAATTATACACCTGCTTAGCTCGATATTATTATATTATTCCTAACAATAATATTGTCCCAAAAAATACAAAAAAAACAAAAACAAAAAAAAATGCAAAAAAAAAAACAAAATAAAAAAAAATACAAAGAAAACAAAAAAAAATTCGCGCTCGCTTCGCTCGCGCCTTCAATGCTTCCATTCTGTTATATTTAGGCTTAAACAAGAGTTACTTCTGAAACTACAAACTTTTTAATACATTTGTTTTTGATATTAAGAACCGAAAATTTTGGGTGTTTGCCATACACGTGAAAGGGCGATGGATTTTTTTTCTCGCCAATACCATCGAATTGAATGTCATAGGATAGCTTTTTAAAAGATAAAAGGGGTTTACTAAGAACGTTTTTCGATTCAGCACTACGTTTACGAAAAAATTATTTTTAAAGTGAATATTTTTGTTAAAAACAAATGTCCGGGGGGACACTACCAGCTGAACGGTTCTTTCTAAAAATGTTAAAAAATTCACGGTTATAGAATATACAACGAAATTAAAAGAAAAACTATCACACATACGTTGGTCCTTCAAGTTTGCGAGTGATAGTCGACCAAACGTTTTTGGGATTAGGGGGTGTTAATTATGAAAATGACATCAAAATTATTTTAGCAGCAGGTTGATTTTATTTCTAAAAGTAATATTGTCGCAAAAAAAAAACAAAAAAAAAACAAAAAAAAAAGCAAAAAAATAAAAATTCGCGCTCGCTTTGCTCGCGAACTTAATACTTACATTCGGTTGTATTTAGACCAAAACTAAATTTATTTTCGAAACTACAAACTCATTAATACATTTATTTTTAGGGTTCCGTAGTAATCTACGAACCCTTACAGTTTAGACATGTCCGTCTGTCTGTCTGTCCGCAGGTTTCCTAAGAAACCCTTTGTACTACAGAGCTGAAATTTAGCATGGTCATACATATAAATTACGCTGACTGAACTGTAGAGTAAAATCTTAGAAAAAAAAATTTTTCGGGTGTCTCCCATAGACGTGAAAGGGAATGATTTTTTTTTTCTTGCCATATCATCAAATGGATGTCATCGGACAGCTTTTTAAAAGACAGAAGGGGTTTACTAACAACGTTTTTCGATTCAGCACTCCGTTTGCGAAACATATATTTTTAAAGTGAAAATTTTTGTAAACACAAGTGTCTCCCCCTGTACCAGCTGAACGGTTGTTTTTAAAAATGTAAAGCAATTCACGGTGGTAGTATATACAACGAAATTTAAAGAAAAGTGTCACACATAAGATGGTCCTTCAAGTTTGCGAGTAATAGTCGACCAAGTGCCAAACTTAGTTGGGATTAATAAGTATATATTTACTAATATTAGATCCTTGGTACCACAGAGCTGAAATTTAGCATGTTCATACATATTGATTGTGGTGACATATCTAAAAATAAAATGGTGGAAAAAAATGTTTTACGGGTGTTTCCCATTAACGTGAAAGGGCGATGGTTTTTTTTTTTCTCGCCGATATCATCGAGTGGGTTATCATAGGTTAGCTTTTTAAAAGATAGAAGGGGTTCGAAAGCCAAGCTGTAAAATATTGACATTTCAGGTGTCGTTTAATAGGTTTTTGAGGGTGTTAATTACGAAAATGACATCAAAATTATACACCTGCTTAGCTCAATATTATTATATTATTTCTAACAATAATATTGTCCCAAAAAATACAAAAAAAATAAAAACCAAAAACAAATGCAAAAAAAAACAAAACCAAAAAAAAAAAATACAAAGAAAACAAAAAAAAATTCGCGCTAGCTTCGCTCGCGCCTTCAATGCTTCCATTCTGTTATATTTAGGCTTAAACAAGAGTTACTTCTGAAACTACAAACTTTTTAATACATTTGTTTTTTATACTAAGTAGGGGATTTTAACATCAACGATGACAATATGCATGTAGAATTAAGAAGCTAGCTGCATATTTGAATTATGCTGCTACGGAACCCTACAATGCGCGTGGCCCGACACGCTCTTGGCCGGTTTTTTGTCTTTAATAAATAAATTAACTATAATTACAACTCTAATTTACGTGATTATCACTTATTAGGCTATAAAAGAGCATACTTGCTAGTGGTCTTGGTTCTCCTTTCCCTATTTCAACTTGCTCACAATACCAAGAATCGAGCACTTGCACCAAGCACTATCACAATATGGACTATTTCTTGACTAGGATGACAGCATTCGAGCAGCTCAAGAAGGCCTCACCCTCAGACTCCCCCTCCGTGGCGTCGCTCCGTGCTGACTTTAAGTCATTTCATCTTGGATGCGCTTGCTGAGCTCCAGTAGCAAACAGACATGCTCAGTGTCGAGTATGACAATGCTGAGATGAGGAGTCGCAGGAAGATACTACTTTTTCACGGTGTGATGGAGAAAAAAGATGAAGATTCATTATCCACAGTTGTGGACATCGCTAGGCAGCATCTGAATTTTCCTGAGTTGCAAGTAGGTGATCTAAGCCGGGCTCATCGCATGGGCCGTGCTCGTGCAGATAGGCCCCGGCCCGTTGTGGTCAAGTTTCACGCTCAGGAGCTGCGAGATGAGGCCTGGTATCAAAAATAGGACTTAAGAGCAGTGGGATCACTTTGTCTGAATTCCTTACCAAGAGGAGACATAGGTTATTTAGAATGGCAAGAGAAAAGTTTGGTGTCTCAAAATGCTGGACCCAAGGTGGTCGCATTGTTGTCTGCAGCGATGATGGTAAGCGGCACAGGATATCCTCTCTTATGGATTTGGAGTTAATTCCTTGCACACCATTAGTGCCTCCTGTGGTTGGGGCTGCTGCTGCTGCTCAGGCTCCCCGTGCTACATAGGCGGGGGGAAGCAACAAGGGTCCTGCGGCTGTTTCAAATGCCTCAGCATCCAGAACACGCCGTGCGGCTCCTAAAAAGGTGTAGATATATTTTAGTGCGTAGGTAACTTTTTCAGTATAATTATTAGATCATTTTTACACTATTGTATCTCCATTTAACTTAGGTACCATTCTATTTTATCTTGTGTGTGACGATGCCTTAGTTGTTTTTGTATAACCTGTATTAGACCTCTGTTTCTCTCTGTCGTAGTCTTAATAGAAGTGCACTTAACCTATAACTTTCTCTGTTATCTTGAATACTTAAATGTTTAAGGCAAACGCAGTTCGTTTATTTTTCGAACGGTGTACTTATAGATTGCACTGCGAACATTGCAGCATATGAGCGGCACTACTAGTTTATGTACAAGTAATGTATCTATTACATTGCAGTGCCTACTGCAGTATGTCAATTGTCGAGTCCTCGCCGAGTCGCATCATACGTTTCAGCAGTGCAATGGGCTGTTTGCTCATACAGCCAAATTTGCAAGAATGTAATATAGTCACTGATTTTAAGTTTTTTACACATTTCAGTGAATTCTTTATGTTAGGTTAAGGTTAATTAGTATAGGTGTTATTATGTCTTTCTTCTAGCTTTTATAAATTTTAAATGCAATCCATAGTTACTTCTCTTTCAGGCTACTGGCAGGTAAATACTTGCAACATAAATAATATTAGTACCTATCTTTATTTATATTTTATATCATTTACTATTAAATTTTTATTTATTAAATATATTATATTATATTATTTTATAAACAATGGATATCTCTTTTTAATAGCGACTTATTTACATCTTGTTCTTCAAGTGCATCTGAAGACGACAGTTTTCAAAGTCTGGAACCCCCACTCGGGGATTTACTTATTAACACCTTTAGTAAAGTACCCAAAAATTTTAACGTTGTACATATCAATGCGCAAAGCATTCCTGCTCGTTACTCAGACATGCTCACTTCTTTTGACAGTAAAAACATTCACGCTGTCCTTATATCTGAGTCTTGGCTACATCCTTCTCTTCCTACTACGTCCTACTCCTTACTTGGCTTCATTCTCATCCGCAACGATCGGACCAGCACTTCTCATGGTGGCGTTGCCATCTATCTTCGCTCGCACATTCCTTTCACAATAGTTAGTAAGTCACCTCAGCCACCACTCCCTGGGTCCACCGAGCATCTCTTTCTTGAGGGGGTGTTGAATCACACTAAGATTTTGTTAGGAGCTTACTACAGTCCTTCAGACAAGGTAAACTACTTTGCCTCTTTTGAAATGCTCCTTGAAGACTTATGTCCTGCTTATGCACACACGATTATCATGGGTGATTTTAATACATGCCTCTTGAAAGATAATGCTCGTGCGCCTAACCTTATGTCCTTAGTATCTTCTACTAATTTTCATATTCACCCGTTAAATGCAACTCACCACTCTCCAAATTGTAACCCTTCTCTCCTCGATTTGATTTTTGTTTCTTCTATCCATCACGTTCATCACTATGGTCAATCTGCGGCTCTGGCCTTTTCCTATCATGATTTAATTTTCTTATCTTATAAAGTCCGTCTCCTTAAGCCTAAGCCCAAAACTCTTCTCTTGCGTAATTTTAGTAGTATGAATCGTGAGCGGCTGCGCGAGGATGCCAGTAGGATTGATTGGTCACCTATTGCAGAAATTCAGTCAGTTGATGACCAAATTGAGGTTTCCATTCGTGTCTTATCAATTTGTATGATGTGCATTCACCCGTACGGCCTGTAAGGGTCAAGCATCTTTCTGCTCCGTGGCTGAATGATGACATCAGGGTTGTCATGAGTAAGAAAACATTTGCAAAAGCTAGGTATAGGGCAAAACCTTCAAATGCGAATCGGGAGAAATATCACAATTCAAGAAATCGCTGCAACACTGTGATAAGGGACGCTCAAAGACGCCACATCCATAAGTCGGTCGAGAATGGAGATCCAGCTAAGGTCTGGCACTTCCTCAAATCACTCGGGATTGGTAAATCTCATAACAGCGTTCCTCCAGGTAGTGTAGACTTGGATAGTTTAAATAAAAAAAAATATCTGCTTCTCACCTTGATGACGGTACCAAGGCTGCTACACTTCGGTCTTTAGGATCATTACCAATCCCGGCCTATCCCCCTTTCTTTATTCGTCAATTCACTAGCAGTGATGTTGAGAGGAATATCCGCTCCATTTCTTCAAACTCCATCGGTGGCGACAGCATTAGTCGAAATATGATCATCCCTATCCTTGATATCCTTACCCCCGTCATCACTCTTATCCTTAACACTTCCATCCTTACAAGTGTGTTTCCTACCGTATGGAAAGAAGCACACATTATCCCATTACAAAAAAAAATAATCCTTCAAGTTTTTCTGATTACCGCCCCATATCCATACTTCATTTCCTCTCCAAAGTGCTTGAAAAGCTTGTTCACCAACAAATTACTGATTTCCTTCTTAATAACAATATTTTCAATCCCCTCCAATCCGGTTTACGCTCCGGTCATAGCACGACTACTGCTCTTGTTAAGATCACTGATGACATTCGGTTAGGAATGGAGAATCAGCAGCTCACTGTGCTCACTCTGCTTGATTTCAGCAACGCTTTTAACACGGTCGATTACGACGTATTGCTTAAGCTGCTCAGTTCTCTCAACATATCTCCTGGAGTGGTTGATTGGTTTCGCAGTTATCTGCTCGGGCGAAGGCAGCGCATCCGTATTGAAGATTCCTTCTCTACGTGGTGTGATGTGTCTGCCAGAGTTCCACAAGGTGGCGTCTTATCACCTTTTTTTATTTTCAATTTTCATAAATTCTATATCATCCTCTCTTTCGTGTTCTTATCACATGTACGCAGACGATTTGCAAATTTACGCGCAATCCCCTTTGAACAATCTTGACGAAGCAATCCTGAAAACCAACCTGGATCTGGAATCTATTTCCAACTGGAGTAGGAATTTTGGTTTGAAAGTCAATCCAGCTAAAAAACAATCCACCATAATAGGTAGCCCGTGGTTTATTTCTAGGATTGACAATTCAAAATTACCATGAGTCATGTTCGACGGTGTCCCTATACCATTCTCTAAATCGGTCAAGAACTTGGGCATCATGTTTGACAACTGTCTTACATGGAAGCCTCAGGTGGCCGAAGTCAGTAGGAAAATGTTTGCCTCTTATTTTTCTCTGCGGCGTCTTCGTAATTTTCTTCCCACGAGGACTAAAATATGTCTCGCTCAATCGCTCCTGCTTCATATACTGAATTACGCGGATATCTGCTACCCAGACCTTTCCTATGAGTTGCTTAATAAACTCGAACGTCTTCAGAATCTTTGCATTCGTTTCATTTTCGGGCTCCGCAAATATGACATGTCTCCAGTTTCCGTTGTCTATTAAAGTGGTTGCAGATTCGTCAACGGAGAGACCTCTATATCCTTTTTTCACTCTATTTTGTTCTAATGCTCCCTTCTACTCCTAATTACCTCAAAGAGCGTTTTTCTTACCAATCCTTTTCTTTAAATCGCACACTTCGCACTTCTCTCACCCTAACGCTCGACATTCCTTCCCATTCCTCCGATTTCTACTCTCACTCCTTTGCAGTCCAAGCCATCCGCAAGTGGAATGCTTTGCCAGAAGAAATTAGGCAGGCTTCTTCTCTGGATTCCTTTAAGAATCGCCTTAAAGCGCATTTCCTGAAGTAATTATTTATTTTATCAACTCGTGTTTCTCTCGTCCTCTTGTTTACGCTATGTATGTAATTATGTATGTATGTGTGTATATATGTATATATACATATATATATATTTATAGTTATATACTTATATTTATTTAATATACTTATATTCGATTAGTATTTCTACGTATTTTAAAAAGGTACCTATTATACTAAGCTTTTAATTTTTAATCAAATGTTTGCACCACCCGCTTCTGTTTTACTTACTTATTATTTCTCCTTTACCCCAAGGTTGCCTGGAAGAGATTGCTTTTTAGCAATAAGGCCGCCCTTCTGTACACTTTCTTGTTTTTTTTTTGTCTGTGTTCTATTTATGTGTGTGCAAATAAAGAGTTAAATAATAATAATAAATCACATTGTACCTACAAATAGTAATGGAAAAGATATTGGAAAAGAATTATGCTGATTAAAACATAATTATTTTCCAATATGTCAAACTCCTATCATACATTTCTGCTTTGAGCGTACACAGCCGCATTTCGCTGTCCGGCAGTCAGTCTTACACTGGCACATTAGCTCGATATCTTTCAGAGATATTGGAGGTTTCAGGCTTGTGATGGGAACTAGAGAATTGTAATATAACCTCCAGCCACAGTTTTCTGGTGAGAATAAGGTTTGGATCGCGATATTTGCAGTATTCCAAATAAAAGCCTGGTAATTAGCTCTGTGCAGATGGTGCTTCAGAACTTCTCTAGAGGGTGGTAATTTGTCTAGATTTTTAATTTTCGAAAAAACTGCGGTTCTAAGATCATCAGTGCTGTTTAAGGCTTGAAGTGCTGGTTTTTTGACACAATAAATGCTAATTATAAACTTTTCTCCATTCATCATTACGTCTTCTCTTAGTTCCTCTTCAGAGCCAAATTCATCAAGAAGTGTATACCATTCGGTGAACACCTTCCAACTGGATATTTTGATAAAACCAGGCAGTGAGTTTGTACTATCGCAACCTGTTATAACATGAAAGGCAAATAAATTATTATTTTCTGGTCCCATCGATTAGGCTATGTCATGAATAGGGACATATATCGACTTTTGTGATGAACTAAATTGTACCCATACTTTGTATGTTCAACATGATCTTGAAGAAAAAATAAAATATATTATATAAATGCTATGCTAGCTAACATTCATAATGCCGCATACTTTTAAAGCGTCACTCTACTTGCCTTGTCTGTTGAAGCTGTTAGTTGTTTAAAAAACATATTCTCAATGCATTTAATGTTAGTTTTGTTAGTGAGCCCTGCGTAGCAATTCCTGTGCCACTTGGAAGTTACTTAAATTATCAATTTCATCTGAAAAATGTAAGGTCTATAGTTAATTGTGGTACATTTTGGAGCAATTTAGCTAGCTAAAGAGTTAAGCACCGTTTAGATACCTGCTGAAGTCTATTGCATACCTACCAAGTTTATTGTTGAAACCCTGGAAGGCGACTCATAATAGGTATTAACTTTATTCAGTCAGCGGCGTGCTAGGGTGTTAATCAAAAGCATTGAAAATATTCTAAATTGCGTTAATAAGTTTAATAAATAATCGTGAGATAAATAGTTTGATAAAAAATCGCAAGTGCTAGGCGGTCGTGCGGCAGCCACCCCTCAGTCGATTTGTATCTTGGCCGATACCTACGCCAAGCAGGTAGGTTGATAACGCATAAGGCTGAGCGAACGATACGGACGGCTGCCGCAGCCGCGGCGCGTAGGTATGTTTCAATATCTATAAGGGAAGTGAGGTGAGACAGATCTGCTTCTTCATACTTATAACTAGCAAAGGCGATGACGGCATCCATAAATACTTACCTATACTTATTACCTTCTTACTTATATATATTTTTTTTTTTTTTTTTTTTTTTTTTTTTTTTTTTTTTCACTTAATTTGTAATATAATATATAGATTGGGTTGATGCCTCCTATTAAGCTTGATAAAGCCTGTGGCAGGAGACAACGCTCTTCCATGGACATAGTGATTTTATGGTTAACTTGTTATAGCAATTTAATGAATGATATAATTTTCCTTATATAAGAGAAACAAAGATTCTTAATTACCTACTTAACTAATAAAAAAGAACAAAATAAGAAATAAAAACAAAATCTCAAAAACAGAACCAAGAGTGCATGTGCGCATATCGAATGCATGTGTGTGTGTGTGTGTATGTATATCTGTGTGTGTGTGGGTGTGTGTGTGTGTGTGTGTGTATGTGTGTGTGTGTGTGTGTGTGTGTGTGTGTGTGTGTGTGTGCGCGCAAGTGTGTGTTGCATCCATAGTATACCCACCTACTACTATGTTATTTTAGGTTTCTGCGTAAATTAGTTTATAGTAAGTATGTACATAAATAGGTTATGTAGTGGATATTTATTATACATAAAGTTAAATAAACATTAAACTTTAATAAACGTATAATGACAAAGATAAAGATGAAGATAGCCCTACGACATTGTCCTGGGATCTTCCACTATCTTGATATAATTATCTCTAAGTCATCATAAGTTTTGGATTCAAGCCATGTGGTCAGTACTTTTTTACAATCATAGAGATTCTTATGATATACGCACAATTCTTTATTTATTAGGTTATAAAGATGGGCTGACCTTGTAGAGTATTGTCTCCTAGCAAAACATGTTTTTGCACTCGGAACTTTAGCAACCAAGTAATCTCTTCTTCCGGTAGTAGTTGTAGCGACGTATGGTAAGTTTTTATGTACCTTAAGGATAGTGTTAGCTATATACAGTTTCCTAACGGACAATAGTTTAGTAAATTTATACAGTGTAAAAGTAGCAAATCTCCTCTTTTTAAAGTACATCACTTTTATCAGTCCACGCTGTGCCCTTTCCACATTTATAAATTCCGTTTTGGCTGCACCTCCCCATATAGTAATACAATATACAATGATGGATTGTACAAGCGAGATATAGATATCTTTTAAAATGTCCCTGTCTGTCTCAGCGACCTTACGCGGCACCACGTGTCTAAGGGTTTTAAATATCCAGGTTAGTTTTCTAATTCTTAGAATAACGTGTTCTAGATGCGGGTACCAGGAAAGTCGCTGATCCAAGAATACACCTAGATACTTAGTTTGAGTAACTTTACTTATAACCGGGCAGCAACAGTCTGGTCTATCATTCATATCATCACGGGTACACTTATGTATCTGTATTTTGTAATCGTCACTTGGTTGCGAGTTATTATAAATACTAAAACAGATATAATTTGTTTTCGTGGTATTCAACGTAAGTATGTTGTAATTTAACCATTCACTTATTTGTCGCAAACCTCGCTCAGCATCGTTTTTGACACTGTCCCACGTGTCACCTACAAACACGACAGCAGTGTCGTCAGCGTACGCAAAGATCGACGCATTCCTAATCTGCATTAGACATAAGTCGTTTATGTAGATCAAGAATAACGTCGGCTCAAGGACGCTACCCTGTGGGACGCCATAAGATACCTCTTCATATGCACTGGTACAAGTTTCAAGTCTGACAGACTGTTTCCTGTTCGCCAAGTAATCAGTAAACAATGCTAGCGGGATACCTCTGACACCAATCTTTTCTAACTTGCTTATAAGAATGGGGACAGAAACCGTGTCAAACGCTTTTTTGAGGTCTAAAAAAACCGTTATACATTTTTTGTGCTTATCAAGCTGTTCGGTCACTAGAGAAGTGAGTGCAGATACCGCATCCTCGGTTGATCTGCCCTGACGAAAGCCGAACTGGTTATTTGATAATATATTATAAGTTTGAAGATATTTAAGCAGTCTAATATTAAGTATTTTTTCTATGATTTTCGAAATCGCCGGTAGAACCGAGATCGGCCTATAGTTGTTCACATCAGATCTGTCCCCATCCTTATAAACAGGAGAGATAATTGCTCGTTTTAGTAGAGTAGGAAACACGCCTCTCTCAAAGCATAAATTTGTAGCGTGTGTTATAATGGGAACCACTTCATTTTTCGCAAGTTTGAGAAAGCGCGTTGGGATTTGATCCCAGCCAGGCGCACTATCTGACTTAAGATTCATTAGTATCATTGCAACCTCCTCATGGTCAGTTGGAAATAGGACAAAAGAGTTTTGCTGTGCTTTTAAACCGTTCAAATAAGAGCTTAAGCCAGCGGCCGCAGGCCTTATCTTTTGAGCAAGTTGTTTACCAACATTAGCAAAAAATGCATTCACATAGTTAGCCGAGGCAACAGGGTCGGCTTTTATATTGGTTAATTCATTATGAAAATAAGTTATATTGTTTGTGTACGTTATTTCTTTGATGTTTTTCCATAAGAGTTTTTTATTGTTTACATTTTTAACCAATAGTTCTCTTTCGTACTTACGTTTTACTTTTTTAATGAGCTTGTTACAAAAGTTTCGGTATCTAATGAATGTAATTTTACTGATTGTATCATATGGATCACTGCGAGCCCGCCTCTGGAGGTTGTTGCGATTTCTTATGCATCGAAAAAGACCCGAAGTGATCCAAGGTTTTATTATACGAAATTTGGAAGGAATGTTTTAGATACCTACTCGGCATCAACCAGTTACATAAGTGCATATTGTATTAGATATAAACTAAATATGAGGTAAACATAAGTGGGCAACTGGGTAAGCGAGTGATCTGTTGTACGAATAAGATTAATTTTAAATGTAAGTAGGTATCTAAATGTAGGAAATCACTTACCACGAAGTCGTTCAAATAAATTTGTTGAAGAAGAATCTAAGAACTTCTTACGAGTCTCAAACGATTTTTAAACTTTTCGATACTAAATTTTGTGGCCTCACGCAGCTCTTCCTTACCACCTTGGCATATCACACATAAATCCCATCTTGTTATGATACGATTTGAACTTGTCGGCTGTAAAACTGCAACGGGTTGCAGCTCCATGATTCAAGGTCGTCTTTAGTAACTCGTATTAATATTACTGCTATTAAATACAACAATACAGGCAAAAAATAGTAATCACCACGAAAAAAGTAACAATCCACGTATGCGTTGAGTCGAAACTAGCACGTTTAGTAGATTTCGACATTAAGAAGCCTAAACCACTAAAGTCAGTAAAATACTCAAGATCTCTATATAAAATTAATGCAGTAGAGTTTTCAAAAGATGTCAATGCTATACCTTGGAGATCTATTCTGGATCTGGAAAACGTAGATGACATGGTTAAAACTTTTACCGAAAATATTGTAACTCTATTTAATAAACACGCTCCTATTAAAAAGATAGTAGTTAATAACAAACCTAAGCCATGGATTACAGATATGGTTAAGTTCATGATGAGTTTGCGAGATAAAGCACTAGTTAAAGCTCAAAAAACCAAAACAGACAGCTCAAAAGACTACTACCGCAGTCTTAGAAATCTTGTCACTGCGACCTCAGAGCGAGAAAGGGGAGCTTATTTCAAAAATTTCATTAATAAAAATCTTAAGGAGCCAGTTCTACTTTGGAAGAACATAAAAAATACCACAGGTTTTGATAAACCTTGTCAAAACTATATACCCAATCATTTGAATGATCCAGATAAAATCAATGATCACTTTTTAGATCTACCACCAACATCACATCAAAATTTGGAAAATTTCACTATTAATTCACAGGAAACTAAACAGCAAGACACGTTTCATTTAAAATGTACGACTGAAGATGAAGTACTGAAAATAATAAACGGTATTAAAACAAGAGCGGCTGGACATGATACACTGAATATCGATATAATTAAACTTATTATGGATGTGGCACTCCCAATTATCACAGGCATAATCAACAAATCTATAGAAACGAAGTGTTTTCCATCTTGTTGGAAGCGGGCACTTGTCAAGCCCATCCCAAAAAGAAATACTATTGACGAACTTAAGGACTTACGACCCATCCCAATTCTGCCAGTGCTTTCTAAGGTACTAGAAAAAGTCGTACTCGGTCAAACGCTGAACTACATTATGAACAAAAATATTATACCTAAATGTCAATCCGGTTTTCGCCACGGACACGGTACTGAAACTGCCCTTATTAATGTAACGGAAGATTTAACTGAAGCTTCGGACATGGGATTAAGTAGTGTGCTTGTATTGCTGGACTACTCGCGGGCATTTGACTGTTTACACCCAAAAATACTTTTGGCTAAGTTGAGACATTACGGATTTGCGACAGAAACTTCTCAATGGTTTTAAACATATATAAAGGATAGGGAGCAAATGGTGGTAACCGAGGGAAGCGACGGAATAAGGAGGTTTTCTAAACTTAAAACTTTACAACGCGGTGTGCCTCAAGGCTCTCTATTAAGTCCTCTACTTTTTTCAATTTTTACAGCAGATTTACTTTCATGCCTAGAAACGTGCAAGTATCACTTATATGCCGACGATACACAGTTATATTATTCATTTGATCACAAAAATACTAAAGAAGCTATGGCAAAAATCAACAAAGACTTATATAATATCTCTACTTGGTCTCGAAATAATTATCTTGCTTTGAATCCTAGCAAGTCGCAAATTTTAGTGTTAGGAACAAAATAACAAATTAGTAAAGTAGTAAATTGTGATGAAAAAGTAAAAATTGACGGAGTTGAGCTAAAACATGTTGAATCTGCACGAAATTTGGGACTTATAATGGATGGTGAGCAAAAATATATTCAGCATATAAATGAGAAGATAAGGAATGCATTTTTTAAACTAAAAACATTATATAAAATAAGGCCGTATATAAAAGAAGAACTGAGATTGCTATTGACAGATCTCCTTGTTTTGTCACCTTTTAATTACTGTTCTACTGTGTTAAGTCCCAGAATAAATACTAACATGGAAAGGGCCAACGAGTGCAAAATGCTTGTATAAGATTCTCCCTGACAGTACCAAAAAGAGATTTTATAACCCCATTCATAAACAAAAAAGGTGTCCTAAACATGAGCGCTAGAATGGAACTCCACTACGCCTGTACAGTCCAAAAAGTAATTTAGAGTAAAAAACCGGAATATTTATTCGAGAAAATAACCGGGGTCAGAGAATCAACTCACCGAAACCTGCGCTCGGTGTCACAAAACCTAATAAAAACACGAACCATAAAACAGCACGATATAAAGGATGTTTCAAGTTTAATGCAGCAAAAATATGGAACGATTTACCACTACCATTAAGAAAGAAAATTAGCACGGAATGTTTCAAAAGGAAATATAAATCAGCTTTATTAAAAAAACAACTTGCTGCAGAAAACTTGAAACACGTCTACTGGAAAATAATTAAATTGAAAAATTTCTTTTAAAATGTATATATAGCCCTATACTATGAATTATCTAATATTAACAGCTACCCATTTACACAAACACACACACACTCACTATACACACACACACACACACGCATACATCACTCATGCACACAGAGAGTACCTACTTATAGTGATCTCAATTTCAAAATGTTGCCTTTTTTATATTAAAGATTGTTGTAGAACTATTAATATAATAAATTTAAGCCCTCAATACTACTTGTTTCCGCATACCATCTTAAAGGGAATGGGAAATGGCTGAAAATCAGACCATTGACGTGGTTTCGGCCTCTCACTGCACAAGCTGAGCCATTTTCCTTTTGTCACACTTTTTTATTATTATTTTTTATTTTTTTAATTGCTTATTAAGTTTTCATTTGTAATTATTTTGTGACAATAAAGACTTTTTAATTTTACTTACTTACTGACGTGAGTGACGTCGAGCGCGAGTCATTCGCTCGCAAGGTATTCTACCCAAACCCAACGTTGTTGCGATTGCGCGGCGCGGGTACTTGCTTTACGGTAATAGCCACAGTTAATTTATTTATTATTATATTTTTGAGAAGGTAATGAAACGTGGATTAATGTTAGCTATAAAATATTACGCTAAATAATCTTATTTTAGAGTTACTCTGGACATATTCTTAACATCGTGCAAAAATGAAAAATAAAAACTACTTTATTGAATATTTTAAAACCAACAAAGCTAAATTAGTAGGTTTCAAAAAAGGGACCGATCACAGAAAATTATGTAACCTTTCAAATGACACATCAAGCAATGATATTGATGTAGTAGAACTCGAGAAATGAAGAAAAACTTGGTACGGTCGGCCGCCATCTTTGTGACATCACAGCTATGCGTGTCCCCACTACCTCCTCTTATAACAGGCAGTTTCGTGTTTTAAATAGCACAAGGAACACGTACATACCAGTTTTAGGTATATAGAAGAGAGTCCGACGAAAATCGTGAAGGAGATTTGTGTATTTGTGTTTTCTGAAGTTTCTCCGTAAATTCAAACTGTTAGTGCATGGTTTAAGTTTTGAAAACTGTTTTCCAAATAACCAAACATATTATACGATACTCACCAAGCTTCACTCCGTTGCTCCATTGATTATCATCCTTACAAAAATATTGCCCGAAGTCACTTGCTGCAACCGAGTTAATTCTTAGTTCATTTCCTTTGATAGTAAATTTTGAACTGAAAAATGTATACAAACTCAAAATAATTAATTACTGAATTAATTTAATCATACTTTATTGCACACCAGAAACAAATAAAAAGTAAATGAACATCAATGATAAAGCAAACAGAATGTAAAAAAAGGAAAGCTACGAGTTGCCATGGTAGCGACTGCTTTCAGGTAACATTTATGCCAGGACATTTTCTGAGAGGTAACGAAGCAAAGCAAAGAAAGGTTTTTATGAAAAAAGTGATGATTTATATATAGATACAAAATCAAGAAATTAAAAAACAAGTCACAGAATTACTAAAAATAACATAATTAAAACGGAGCGCACCAGTACATCTAGTTTCAAAGAAACTTGATGCTTGTGGCAAAAGAAAATTTAGAATGGTTATATAGACTACAGAAAACTTAATGAAATCACACTAGATGACAAATATCCTCTACCAAACATAAATTATATTTTTGATAAATTAGGGAATAGCACCTATTTTACTACATTAGATCTTGCATCTGGATACAACTAAATAGAGCACTTATCGTCCCAATAGCCTCTTACCAACAATAGGCAAACTATTTAAGAAGGCTATTAAGGCTAGGTTAAAAAGCGGTACAGAGAGTATTCTATGTAGCGGCACGCTTAGGAATGTGCATAGATAGCATAGATATATCACATCTGTCGATTGACGACAATTTATCTTAGTACGATCTAAGCACGTAGGGTTACTAGTATATAAGCCAGTGTCATCTTCCAATAAGAATGTAAATTACGCTTAAATTATGTGGATAGTTTTCCCCTCCTTTTATTTTGTCTGCTGAAGCTATGATTTCACTATTCGTAACGTGGTATTAAGTAATAGCGAAGAGAAGTTTACAAGACCACGGCGTACCGGCGTAGACGACGTCGCATCAGCATTTCGGCATGTCGGCCGCATCAGCAAATTCTAATGATAATTGTGATTTGAAAGTTTGCATTATGATTCTTCACGCTATTTCTCTTGTGGGGTAGATTTACTTATTATTTTATTCAAATGTTTTTTTCCAAAGGGGGAGTACTGTAGCGGCACGCTCAAGAATGCGCATAGATAGCATTAATATTATCACATCTGTCAATTGACGACAATTTATCTTAGTACGATCTTAGCACGTACGGTTACTAGTATATAGGCCAGTGTCATCTTCCAATAAACATTCTAGTTGCTGGTCTATTACCACCTGACTATAGACTATTACCACCTGACTGACTATAGTTTTAAAGACTCAGTAAAACAAAGTATAACTTAATAATCTTGATTTATTTCTTTAATTTATCTACAGGTAAGATCACAACTTTGGTTTATTTCTTAACAATATAATGTCTTTCCAGACAACTGTTCGACTGGAGTGCTCGCTAAAAACTGAATGCTTGGGCTCGGCTAGCAGCCATATTCCCCCTCCCTTTTTACTCCCTACTTCAAATGGCGTCCTTAGCATGTGGTTGGTAGACGTTTTACCAATCTAGAGTCAAGAACTGTGTCTATGTTAGGAAAAAGTTCACGAAATACCTTTAAAATAAGGAATCACGACATTTGGCCCCTACGGTGAGTTCACCCCGCCGGAGGGTAAAGAGTACCGGCTCATCCAATCCTACCTCTCCAAACTGAAGAGGGAGGAGGGTGTGAGCTGGTTCTTGTACACGCCGCTTGAGGAGAGAGGCCTCCCCGCCACAACGGACCCAGAAGAGATTAAGCGTGCACTGGAAGGTAAGGGCTTCGCACCACTGCACGTGAGACACATCCGGGTTCGCGCAGGGCGCCCTGGATGCCTTTTCCACGTGGCGCTTGCAAAGACTCCCAATCTGATCCATGGCATATACGGGGGAAGTCTTCTCGAGCGCCGGAGGGGCGCTCGGGGAAGCCGCATCGGGGCGAACCCCATGGCGGCGAAAGTCTATCGCGGCCTATAAAAATAGGCCGGTCGTTGGGACTGCCTCTGACCCTACCTGCGTGTAGGGTGAGGGGACTATTCTGCTCCCCCCGGCAGGGAAGGCAAAAGCATACCTTCGGCTGTCGTAGGGAGCATTTTAGGGGGACGCGGGCGGGCGGGAAGAGGCGACGCTACCATACAATGGCTACGCCGACAGTTCCCGCCCATCCGCTGTCTGTCAAGTAAGTCTGTCACTGGGCCCTCTCACACGGCCCTGTGGTTGGAACACAACGCGTAACGTGAGAGAGTGACCCATTCATCAGTCATGTAACCGTCAGCGGCCGTCGGCCCGCTACAGTTACATGACCGAGTTGGAATGTCGAGGGGGGACTAAGGGGGATCGACTTCTCGTTTAGAAGGTACCGAAGGGTACTAAAGGAGAAGGGGAAAGAGTAAAGTGATGGTGCGGGCAAAGAACTCTTTACCCGCTGTGAAAGACAAGCCTCCCTATTTTTTTTTTTTTTTTTTTTACCCATCTAGGGAGGGAGGGACGCAAGGTTGGTGCAACCTAAGCTGCTTCCCATGACCCACCACCGCATTCGCGGTTTGGTCGCCGCCATGGGAAGCAATATGGGACGGGTGGAAGCCTGGTGGAGCCTTGCAGCCGTCCTGCCACAGGGCCAAAGACAGACTGCCCAGCTCCACCTCGCCCACCTTGGTCTTGCGTGGAGGGATCTAGGGGGGTCTCGTTGGTGAAATGTGATTGCGCGTGGCTGTGGTACCCTGCGGCTTCAACCCTAGGGGAGGTCGAGCGGGGAGATTCAGGTGCGTCTGCCTCGAGCCCTCGGCCCAGGGGGGGCCGGGCGAGGCAAAACGATGTCAGGTCCGGGGGTGCGTCGAGTCCGGTGGGGGCTGCCTCGCGCCCTCAACCCTAGGGGAGGTCGAGCGAGGCAGCGTAGAGTCTTGATCGGTGGTGGTGTCATCGTCCGGTGGGATGAGCTCTCTTGGGAGAGCTCTGCAGCGACGGTCCGGGGGGCGGGCGTGGAGGGGCGCGATGTCGCGCAGATGTTCGAACGCGGAGTTATCCGCGCGATCGAACATCCTCCTCGCCAGGCGGACGATGAAGTCGTCCAGGCTAATAAGTTTGAGGTCGCGCCGGATCACGTCGTTACGAACGTAGCGGCCGGCATTGACGATGTTGCGTAGGCACTGGTTCTCCTGGGCTCGGAGACGGCGTTTCTGCGACTCGCAGACCAGTGCATACCATGCCGGTGCCGCGTACGTTAGACGTGATCGGATGTAGGTTTTGTAAACCATGAGCTTGGTGTGGAGTGGGAGCTTCGAGGCGAAGACGGGGCGCAACCTAGCGCTCGCGACTTTGGCCTGGACGACGGTATTGTTCACGTGGGCACTCATGGTAAGCCGGCGGTCGATAGTGACCCCCAGATACTTTACCTGATTGGCCCACGGAACGGGCTGTCCTTGTAGAGTCAGTTGGGGCGGCGGGATTCTCCATAGTCCGGTAGCCATGGCCTGCGTTTTGGCGACATTCACGGACATCCGCCATCGCGCTAGCCACTGTGGTAGGGAGTCGAGAGTGGGCTGCATCTTCGTCGCAGCGTGGACCAGACGATACGACGACGCGAAGTACGCCGTGTCGTCTGCGAAGAGAGCGAGCCTGACGTCACCTACCACGGGGATGTCGTCCGTGAAGAGTGCGTAACAGGCCGGGGAGAGGCAGCTCCCTTGGGGAACGCCCGCTCGGACAGGGCGCTCGGTAGAGACCGCATCCTCAACAGCCACCTGGATTTTGCGGTCCTTTAGAAAAGAGGAGATCACTCGGATGATGCGGCGTGGCGCGTCCGACCGCGATAGCTTATACAGCAGCCCCTCGTGCCATACGCGATCGAACGCTTTCTCCATATCCAGCATCACCACGACCGTGAATTCCCGCTTGTTGTGGCAGGTGGCCAGGTGGTGGAGGACACGGGTGAGCTGCAACGTGGTGGAGTGGCCCTGCCTGAAGCCGAACTGCTCCGGGCGGGGGGTGATGTGCGGGACCAGGTGAGTGAGAAGCAGTTTCTCGAAGACCTTGGACAGTGTGTCGAGGAGGGTGATGGGCCTGTAGTTTTGGGGGCGCTTCGGATCCTTACCCGGTTTCGGTAGCAGGATGACGCGGCCTAGCTTCCAAGAGGTCGGAAAACTACCTGTGCGAAGAATGCCGGTGTACAAACGCGCGACTGCTGCCACCGTTTTAGGCGGAAGGTGGCGCAGCGCAGCGTTTGTGATGCGGTCGGGGCCAGGTGCTTTCCGTGGCTTCGTCTTGAGAAGGGCGCGTTGCACTTTGCCGGGTGAGAAGACGATCGGGTCTTCCCCCGTGACTACAGGTGCCGCTAGGTACTCACGCAAGTGGGTGAGGACCTCCTCCTCATGTATGGGGTCACCGCTGGGGTTCGGTGAAAACTGCTTCTCAAGGCTGTCAGCGAACAGTTCCGCCCTGTCCTTCGCTTTGTAGTGGGGTTGGTCGTTGTTGTCAAGCAGCGGCCTTACCGGTGATGGTTCGGTAGACAGCTGCTTGCAGAGTCGGTGGACTGATGGGACGCCTCCCTCCTCTACCTCTAGGAGGTGCTGGTCCCATCGTGATGCGGCGTCGTCGATGAGCTCTGCTTTCACCCTCTCCACCAAGGCATTGAGCTTGGTCTTGAGGGTTGGGCATCGAGTACGCTGCCAGTCGCGTCTCAGGGTGCGCTTCTCAGCAAGTAGTAACTTAAGCCGCTGCGGGAGAGGGTTAATCCTCTCTCCGGAGCGGGTGGGCTGAGAGGCGGATTGAAGTGCACCCTGAATCGCCGCGGTCAGCTCCTCCGTGGCTGCATCGACGTCCTCCGGGGTGGTGATCGCCCTGCTGGGGGTGTACTCGGTGAGTGCGTCCGTGAACCTCTCCCAGTCCGTGCGCATGCGCGGGGCAGGAGGGGCAACACGTGTCGGGCGAAGGTTCACGACACACAGTACTGGCCGATGGTCGGATGGGAGGTCCGGCATTACCTCCAGTGACGGTGGGGCATGCAGGCCGCGGTAGACCACGATGTCTAGGACCTCACCTTTCCCGCTGGCTGGATCGTAGCGGGTCGGCTCGTCGGGTCCCAGGCATTCGTAGTTGTGGTCCACGGCGTCCTGCATGAGGCGGCGTCCGTTGGGGCAGGTGGTCGTTGAATTCCAAGCAAGGTGCTTGGAATTCAGATCACCCGCCAGTAGAGTGGAGTGAGAGGGCGGCAGCAGGTTGCGCACTTCCCCAGGCAGTAGGGGGACTTGTGGCGCCTTGTATGCGGCGTAGAGCCGGAGGTCGCCGCTGCCGGTGTGGACGTCGACCCCCAACGCATAGAAGGACGTCAGCTGGATGTAGGGGACCGGCTGGTGGACTACCCGGCGGTGGACGAGTATCATCAACCCTCGATAGGCCTTGCCGAGGGGAGACACTTCGTCCTTACGGTAGGCCAGGTAGTTTGGTACCTTGAACAGTTCCCGTGAGCTCAGGTGGGTCTCGCTAATTAGCGCAATGTCGATATCCTGCTCGCGAAGGAAGTTCGCGAGCAGGCGCCGCTTTGTCGACAGGGATTGGGCGTTCCAGTAGACCAACCTGAGCTCACTGTCCATCGGTTCTGCCGGTCTGCGTGGCTGTCCTGTAGGCGGCCCTACTGTCAATGCACTCATTGAGCAGCCTTAGCGCTAGCTCAATTTTTGCATCGACAGTTAGGTCCGGGCTGACCTGTATGGGTGTTGCGGTGGTGTGGGCGGGCGGCGCCTGGGCGGGTGGCGCCTGGGCGGGCTGTGCACGGGTAGGAGCCCGGGTGGGCTGGGCTCGTGTCGGCTTTGCCTGGGCGGGCTGCGGCTGGGTGGGCTGCGCCCGGGCGGACTGCGCCTGGGCGGTATGCGCTTGGGCGGACTGCGCCCGGGCGGTATGCGCTTGGGCGGACTGCGCCCGGGCGGGCTGTGCCTGGGCGGACTGCGCCTGGGCGGACTGCGCCCGGGCGGGCTGCGCCTGGGCTGGTTGGGGTTTGTTCTTGCCCCCACGCTTCCTCTTCCTGCGGGGGGCGGTAGGCTGTTGGGCGGCTGCTGCGTTGCGCCTCGGCGGGCCGTTGGCCGGCGCCATCAGTGATGAGGGCGCCGCCTCCTCGACTAGAGGGCGACTTACCGAAGCGCGGGTCGTTGGGCCTAGGCGAGCCACAG
The DNA here is from genome assembly GCA_949987775.1 of Aproaerema taeniolella. Taxonomy (NCBI): domain Eukaryota; kingdom Metazoa; phylum Arthropoda; class Insecta; order Lepidoptera; family Gelechiidae; genus Aproaerema; species Aproaerema taeniolella. The sequence goes on along the minus strand of OX465266.1, from coordinate 15,300,374 downwards.
TTCCGGCCTTCTTATAGCGCGCCTCGCGCTTGAAGACCGGACATGAAGTGTGATTCGCCGGGTGTGCGCCTCCGCAGTTAGCGCAGGTCGGCGGGTCCTCTCGGGGGCGTGGGCAGTCGGTGGCGGCGTGCGGGCCTCCGCAGCGCACGCACGCGATGGGGCGGTGGCATTGCTGCGAGGAGTGCCGAAAGGCCTGGCAGCGGTGGCACTGCGCTGGGCCCTTCTTCCCCCTCCATGCCTCGATTTTGACCCCCGGCATATTGAGGAGCTCCGAGATGGAGTATATGCCGGGGATCAGGTTGGGGGTTTTAGTGAGAGACACATGAAAGAGACATCCGGGGCGGCCAGCGCGGGCCCGGATGTGTCTCACATGCGTCGGAGCGAAGCCCTTACCTTCGAGGGCTTTTTTGATCTCCTCGGGATCGGTAGAAGCAGGGAGGCCACGAACGGCCACTTTGAGGCCCATCTCCTCGGGGGGTGTGTAGGAGAACCAGCTCACCCCCTCCTCCCTCTCCAGCTTGGAGAGGTAGGCTTGAATGAGCCGGTACTCGTTGCCCTCCGGCGGGGTGAATCGAACACCCTCGCCGTAGGGGCGGGCGTTCGGGGGGTGGCCCAGCTGTTCTGCCAGGGCCGCGAAGTGCGCCGTCCAGTTGGGCAGCTTTTCCACCACGAGTGGCGGATAGTGCCCTTTCGGAGCGGCAGCGGCGCTGGCGGCGGCGGCGGTGGCAGTGGTGGTGGCGGCGGCGGCGGCAGTGGTGGTGGTGGTGGTAGCGGCGGCGGCGGCTGTGGTGGTCGCCGCGGCGGTGTTGCCTGCATGCGGCGGCGGGGGCGGAGGGGGCGGTGGGCCAGTGAGGGCGCCCGCGTAAGTCGCGGCTGGTCTCACTGGCCGTGGGGCAGGCCCGGGCGCCCTCGTTAGAGCGGCGGGTTTCAGTGTCGGTGGCGGTCGCGCCTGTTTAGGCGCAGGGGGCGCTACGACTCTGGGAGCTGGCCCTGGGTGTAGCTCGGGCCACTTGGGCCAGTCAGGTGGGATGGTGTAGGAGGGGCCCGGGGCCTCAGTCCTCTTCAACCCGGGAAGCGGCGGGGCTGACGGCGGGCGGAGCACGGGCGACTTCACGCCGCCGCGGCGTTCCGGCGCCGGCGGCGCGCCGCCCGCGGGCGCGTTGGGCTTAGCCGCAGGGGTCGGGATGCGCGACTCCCGTTTCTCGCGCTGCGGTTTTGGAGGTTGGGGTGGTGGGGGCATGGGCTCTTGAGGCCCCTGCCTCGGCGCCGGGGGACCGGGCGGGCGGGGGGCGGGTTGAGGTGGCGGTATGGAAGTAACGGGCTTACGCCCGGTACTTACCGACCTGCTGCGTCGGGGGTCCCTCGGATGTAGGGGGACGGGGGCTCGCTGAGGGCGCTTGGCGGCTGTGGCGGGCGGCGAGGATCCCTCCTCACGCTCCTTCCGCTTCTGGCGGACAGGGGGGAGGGTGACCTCCAGGCTGGTGAGCGCCTTCAGCGCCCTCAGTGACGCTTCGTCGGCGGGGTGGAGCGGCTCCTCGGGGGCTCCAGACAGCTCAATGTCCTTTATCCGGACGTACGCGGCGAGCCACAGCTGCATCTCCCGGGACAGAAGCCCCGAGGCGCACAGCCGTGACACCATCACGATGTCCGACTCAAGTCGGACACGAGGTGATGTGCTCGCCGCACTCGCCCGGATCTCCACATACGGGCTCGTGGACAATGGTGAGGCGGGCCCCTCCGGAGTTGCAAACTCGGGAGAGGATCGCGATGTGGCGGGGGCCGGCGGTGGGGGCGGCGCGCTCGAGCGCGCTCGACCACTTCCGTCCATGGCACTCGCGGGGGTTAAACACAAAGACAGCACATACAGTTAAAAGAACACTTAAACTAGGTCTAACACAAACGCAGTCCGAAGGTGGGTAGGTCCGAATAACGAAATTCCGAACTACCCCCTGGCTGGAACGACACAAACACAAAAATAAAATCCCGCTGCGGGTAGGAAGAGACTACCCGCAGTAGTTGGCCGCGCTCACTTGAGCACCAAGCGAGGGGCCAACGGTGTCGCGGCGTGGACTCGAGCGCGCGTATGGTAGGAGGGACCCGGGTCAACCTACTACTACCACATGTGAACGAGACGATCCGAGTGAACGAGACGATCCATTTTTTGTATTTTTATTTTGATGGCATATACTCCATTACGGAGCTTCTTTATATGCCGGGGATCAAGATCGAGGCCTGGAGGGGGAAGAAAGGCCCAGCGCAGTGCCACCGCTGCCAGGCCTTTCGGCACTCCTCACAGCAGTGCCATCGTCGCATCGCGTGCGTGCGCTGCGGGGGCCCGCACGCTGCCGCCGACTGCCCGCGCCCCCGCGAGGACCCGCCGACCTGCGCGAATTGCGGAGGCCAGCACCCCGCCAACCACACCTCATGCCCGGTCTTCAAGCGCGAGTTGCGCTACAAGAAGGCCGGGACTGTGGCCCGCCTAGGCCCTACCACCCGCGCTGCGGTGAGTCGCCCTCAAGTCGAGGAGGCGGCACCGTCATCGCTGATGGCGCCGGCCAACGGCCCGCCGAGGCGCAACGTAGCAGCCGCCCCGCAGCCTACCGCCCCTCGCAGGAAGAGGAAGCGTGGGGGCAGGAACAGAATGCAGCCCGCCCGGACGCAGTCCGCCCAGGCGCAGCCCGCCCAGGTGCAGTCCGCCCGGGCGCAGCCCGCCCAGGCGCAGTCCGCCCGGGCGCAGCCCGCCCAGGCGCGGTCCGCCTAGGCGCAGCCCGCCCAGTCGCAAGGCCACCCGGGCTCCTGCTCGAGCATCGCCCGCCCAACCATCATCTTCTAAAACACCCATAGAGGTCAGTCCGGACCTAACAGTCGATGTAAAAATTGAGCTAGCGCTAAGGATGCTCAATAAGTGCATCGACAGTAGGTCCTCCCCAAGACAGCCACGCAGCCCGGCAGAACTAATGACCCATAAGCTCAGGTTGGTCTTTTGGAACGCCCAGTCGCTGTCAAATAAGCGGCGCCTGCTCGCAAACTTTCTACGCGAGCAGGATATCGACATTGCACTTATCAACGAGACCCACCTGAGCTCCCAAGAGCCTTGCAAGATCCCGAACTACCTGGCCTACCGCAAGGACGAAGTATCCCCCCTCGGCAAGGCATACCGAAGGCTGTTGATACCAGTCCACCGCCGGGTAGTTCACCAGCCGGTCCCTCTCTCTCAGACGACGACTGTGTACACGCTCGGGGTTGACGTGCACACAGGCAGCGGCGACCTTCGCCTGTACGCCGCCTACAAGCCACCAGTCGTCCCGCTGCAGCCCGGAGAGGTTCATAGTCTGCTGCTTTCCTCCCACTCCACACTGCTGGCAGGTGACCTGATTCCAAGCACACCGCCTGGAATTCAACCACCACCTGCCCCAACGGACGCCGCCTTATGCAGGACGCCGTGGACCACCACTATGACTGCCTGGGACCTGACGAGCTGACCCGCTACAATCCAGTCAGTGGGAAAGACCAGGTTCTGGACATAGTGGTCTACCGCGGCCTGCATATCTCACCACATCTGGAGGTAATGCCCGACCTACCATCTGACCATCGACCCATCTTGTGCGTCCTGGATCTCCGCCCGGTCCGCGCATGCGCACGGACTGGGAGAGGTTCACGGACGCACTCACTGAGTACACCCCCAGCAGGGCGATCAGCACCACGGAGGACGTCGATGCAGCCACGGAGGAGCTGACCGCGGCGATTCAGGGTGCACATCAATCCGCCTCTCAGCGCACCCGCTCCGGAGAGAGGATCAACCCTCTCCCGCAGCGGCTTAAGTTACTACTTGCTGAGAAGCGCACCCTGAGACGCGACTGGCAGCGTACTCGATGCCCAACCCTCAAGTCCAAGCTCAATGCCTTGGTGGAGAGGGTAAACGCAGAGCTCATTGACGACGCCGCATCTCGATGGGATCAACACCTCCTAGAGGTAGAGGAGGAAGACGTCCCATCAGTCCACCGACTCTGCAAGCAGCTGTCTACCGAACCATCACCGGTAAGGCCGCTGCTTGACAACAATGACCAACCCCACTACAAGGTGAAAGACAAGGCGGAACTGTTCGCTGACAGCCTGGAGAAGCAGTTTTCACCGAACACCTGTGGTGACCCCATACACGAGGAGGAGGTGCTCACTCATTTGCGTGAGTACTGTGATGACTCAGCTGGGCGCAAATGATTTAAATACGAAATTCTTCTTCAGGTAAAGGATTATATTCAAATTCTGCAATTTTGTTGCACTTTCACAATAATCAATGAATGGCGCAAGACCACATCTTCAATCGTTTCGAATCTTGACATCGAATATCATTTCAAACCTTTTAAATTGATATTCGAATTATCTTCTTCGAAATGACCGAATAAGAAAGAAGTTGCGTTATGCCCGATTCTCAAGCATTAACAACTATTTTCACACTTAATATTACATTAATAATAATAATGTTACATTATTGTATCAGTGATAAAGTATTTGAATAAAACAAATATGAAATTCGACTAGGTAATTTTATTTCCTACTAACAAAATCACATTTTTTTCTGCAACTTGATCACTTACAGTTTTATTAAGGTTATAGCTTAAGAATTCGTTTTCGTGAAGAAAAGAGTATTGAAGCTAAACCTCAACAAAAATTAATATTCAACTTGCACTACAAGGTTGTAGATATATAGTTTATAATAACAAAAGTATAAGTTATAGATAAATATCACAATTTTACACGTAACAATATTTAATTAAACTTGTTGAGCCTTAGAATCGATGAACTCCATTTATCTTCCGTATGAATCCATTATTTTCATACATTTGCACCACACGCTGATTCATTGATAACTCGCGATCGTCCATTGCGCGGCCGAGATTACACGTTACCCTCATTCCGTAATGATTCACCTATCCTTCACTAAAACCAAAATAACAAGATTAATATAATAAGGAACAAAAACTATGCACCACTAATAAAATGCATTACAATAGTTAAGGTTATCATTTAGATGATATGCTTACGTTCTCAAAATAAATTATAAATTTTAAAACAGTGTTAATATTAAGTAAACATTATAATACTCACTGTAAGACCTGTCTCATTAGCAATTTGGGATATATTATATCCTATATTGTGCAGCGCAACAATACACTCCCTCTCCTGCAAACTTATTATGTATTTGTATGCATGTCGAAAAAAGAAATCACAGTACCTAAACTGCCGATACGGTAAGAACACACGAGCACCTTCGCTTATGATCTAGCAATGACAAACAGGTTGCTCATGAACACCGAACCGAATGAATCTAAACTAAGTTCATTGCATTCAATTTTTTAACCGACTTCAAAAAAGGAGGAGGTTCTCAATTCGACTGTATTTTTTTTGTATATTTGTTACGCGATTACTCCGGCAATTATAAACCGATTTGAATAATTCTTTTTTTTTTTTGGTAGGTCATACGTCAGAGGTGGTCCCATTGTCACCAGGTCAGGATCTGATGATGGGATCCTGGGGAAATCGAGGGAAACACTCAAATTTTTTAGGCAGTTACACTGTTTATCAGAAATTATCTTAATCTATGTAGATTTTTGCATCTAATGGTCACCATCTGATGTCGCTGAGCTGATGATGAAGCTGATGATGAAGCTGATGATGAATGGTTTAGGAGTATGGGATCTTTGTAACAAAATTATGTAATACCATCGAATTTGAATGTGTTTGAGTCTAATTAATAAGGACTCCGATCCTATGTGATATTCAGGGTCTGATGATGGAGACGGTAAATAGCCATGGGAACTCTGTAATAAAATAAAGCAATTCCGCCGTGTTTGTGCTCATTTGATTCGTCTCGACTAGGAGCTTCATGCTAGTCGATTTTTAACCGACTTCAAAAAAAGGAGGAGGTTCTCAATTCCACCGTATTTTCAAAATTATTTTTTTGTTCGAAAGAGGTTGTCCCATATAAATTTTATCGAAAATGATTCGCGCTTTTAAAAAAATCAACAAAAACAAAAAGATACTACAAACCAGAACATCATCAAAATAAATGAGTGACATTTGCAAACTGTTGTTGGGATTGAAGTCGGTGACTCATACGTTTTTATAACGTGGAAAATTATGTATGGTATGGTCTATGACTATAAAAATGTTTGAAAACCAAAACATATCTAACAAAACTTCGTAGCTATTAGTCGACAGTTGGGCTCGAACCCGCGCCTTGCTACAGCAGGCAGACAGTGTTTCCGCTGCGCCACCAAGGCTTATGCTTTGGCTCGTGAAATTATGCTTGTTATCAGAGCAACAAGCGTAGTGGGGTATGCGGTATACGTCATTTGTGTCCATGTGTGAGTACACGAGCGGCCGCAAGCGACTTGTTTTCTGCGTTTTGTATTGACTATGCCTCTATATATGAACGTGATAGTACCTTAGACTTATACAATAATGATGGAATAAAGGCATTGCAAATAAATAACGTAACATCAAAAATTACAAGATTAAATTTGTAAAGCTCGAAACTTTCTATTACATCGCTAGGATTGCAAATTTGAACCGAACTTAAAAATAAACGAGTGCAATAAATATAATGACGACATTAGTTTCGTCTGTTTAAAAAAACATAAATGCTTGGACTAAATACTATCTAAACAATCACTTATGTCCTAATTTTTTTAAATCATACTTACAACACAAAGTTTTGGTTGCATAATGGATTGTAATTATATGAAAAAACAATTTTGTATTGTCTGAATAAACAAATTTTTAATTTCAATTAAAGGCTTAATTAACCGTAACAAAAACCATATTTAACAATTATGGAAATCACGACATTCGGTAAATTGGGTTATCCGCCACTACATAATCAGAATGAATAAAAATCAGTCATTATCAAAATATTCCTGATAGGACATTGGTAAACTAATAAAGCAAAACTTTACCACCGAGTTTTATTACCATTGACATCGAGTTATATTACCATTAACTACCTTATACTCAAACATTTTTCGAAACAACAAACAAATAATGAAGTGGGCAGCGACCATATTCCTACGTTATGCCCATTAACCTCTCAACGATGGTACCAAAGCAAATTAATCTGCTTGATGATGATTGTGATCTAGTTCTTTATCATTTTATTTGTTTTTTTTTGTAAAGGGCTTCGTACAAATACTAAAAGGTGAATAACTTGTAAGGTGCTCTTCTGTTTACAATTTACATTTATGTGACAGCTATACCTCTAGTACACTATTAGTATAGTAATATGCTAACTCAAATCCATTACAAATTCAAAATGAAAATTCTTACAGATTCCAAGGTTTCTGCTTACTCGGTCATGTGGGATGAGTGATAAAGGTCTTGAACGTTGAGAGAACTTTTTCATAAATTTACTTATATAATTTCACTTCTAAATTATTATTAAGGAAAAATGTTCAATCCACAACGTGCCAGAGTCAAAGAATGAAGATGTTGCGGCAGCCATTATAAGGTGCGTTGATACCCACACTGCAATGCCGCTTACTGTTGAAGACCTTCGGCGGGCGCATCGCCTGGGGCGCCCCAAAGCTGGTGATAAGCCTCGCCCAGTTGTGGTCAAATTCCAGAATGTCGACACAAGGGACAGAGTGTGGTTTGACAAGTCGAGTTTAAAAGGCAGCGGCATTACTATTTCAGAATTCTTGACTAAGAAAAGGCATTCCGTATTTAAAGCAGCTCGTGAGAGATTTGGTATTACTAACTGCTGGACCAGAGACGGGACTATCGTTATAGCCGAGCCGAACGGAACTCGACACAAGGTAGTATCCTTCGCAGAGCTAGATGATATTCCACGGCCGGCTGTAGCAACGCCCTTGGCAAGTAAGCCCGACGCTGGTGAGCGTAAAGCCAATCCTACTGCAAAACCGACAAGGAATTTAAGAGCGGCGGCCGTGCGAAAATAACTCAGCATTCAATGTTTTTCGCTTCCTTGCGTTTTACAATTAGTTTGCGGGCACTATTACACTATATCCCAGCCCAATTCGTAATTTTACCCTCTTAACTCTTTTTAAGTTGTTGTTGTTTTTTTTTTTTTACCCACTTATTATTTTTTGTGACTAAAATGTTAAATTCAATTCAATTTTATTTCACTTTTAAAATGTAATGTAATAGGTTATGTACTGTTGTCAATTTTGACAGCTTTCAGTCGACAGTCCGTTTATTTTTAATATAAATGTTACAGTTATTCGGGTAGAAGAAATGGTAATATGATTTTTTTTTCTTTTTTTTGTTCGTAACTTGCCTTTTGTTCTCTTTCAACTTTTTCCCTTTTGTGTTTTAGTGTGTTTCTATTATTTTTATCATTTGTTACGTTTCGTTTCACGCAATTTCTTAGCAGGGTTGCTAGCGGGTAGAATGTATGAATCGAGATTGTTGGTTTTTGAATATAATTATTTATTCATATTATATACATACTTATTTATTTAGTTATTTTATTATATCATGAGTAGCAATGACGACAGCAATAATAACTTTGATTTTCTATCTTGTTCCTCTTCTTCAAGTGACGACAGTTTTCATAGTGCCGTACCTTCTTTGAGAGATGAGCTGGAGGCTGAATTTCTTAATGTCAAGAAAAACTTTAATATAGTGCATATCAACGCTCAAAGTATCCATGCACACTACGCTGACTTATTGGGCAACTTTTGATTTTCAGCACATCCGTGCTATTTTTATTTCAGAGTCCTGGCTACATCCTAGTCTACCTTCCACGTCTTATTCCTTACCGGGCTTCCAACTTATTCGGAACGACAGAACGAGCTCCTCACATGGTGGTGTGGCTATCTATCTCCGTAGTAACATCCCTTTTTCCATTCTTAGTCGATCTCCTCAACCACCTCCTGAAAATACTGCCGAACACCTACTCCTCGAAGTCACCATTTCCCACACGAAAGTCCTTCTAGGAGTTTTCTATAGTCCTTCAATGAAGGTCAACTTTTTTTCCTCGTTTGAAAAACTCCTTGAAGACTTCGTCCCATCATACCAACATACAATTATAATGGGTGACTTCAACACCTGCCTCCTTAAGAATGATTCCCGGTCTCTTACCTTGAAATCCTTAGTTAGTTCCAGTAACCTTCAAATTCTTCCAACAAATGCCACCCACCACTTTCCTAATTGTACTCCATCTCTTCTAGACTTGATGATCGTCTCTTCTCCTAATCACGTCGCTAAGTACGGTCAACACGCTGCTAATGCCTTTTCCTTCCATGATTTGGTCTTTCTTTCCTACAAGATTCGCCCTCCAAAACCTAAAGCACGTGTTCTCCTCCAACGCAATTTTAAATGCATGGACGTGGATAAGCTTCGTGAGGACGCTCTGAAGGTCGACTGGTCGGCAATTGACCGTGCTCCTACTATCGATGAACGTGTTGACAGGTTTAATACGTTTCTGATCGACTTGTACGATATCCACGCACCTGTCCGTCCAATCCGGGTCAAGCACCATCCTGCTCCTTGGCTTACATCTGAAATCAAGAGTGTGATGGAAAGGAAAAACCATGCTAAAGCGAGGTACAGTGCTAATTCTTCAGATATAAACCGTGAGAAATACAATGCCGCCAGGAATCGATGCAATATTGTGGTAAGGGATGCACAACGACGCCATATTCACAGCTCTGTTACTAACGGCGATACAGCTAAAGTCTGGAAATTCCTGAGGACTTTAGGAGTTGGCAAGTCTCGCACTGACTCCATTCCTAGTGATGTTGATCTCAACTCGCTAAATTCTCATTTTACAGCTACTTCGTACATGGCAGCAGATGCAAAAACCGATACGTTGAATCACCTTTTATCTTTGCCAACTCCCACGTATCCTACGTTCTCTTTCAAGCCATTCACCGATTGTGATGTTGAGAAGAATATTAAGTCCATATCCTCGGATGCTGTCGGTGATGATAATGTCAGTCGTAAAATGATCCTTCCCCTGATTGATATCCTCACTCCCGTTATCACAAAGATCCTTAATTTTTCCATTGATTCCGGTGTATTCCCTTCGTCCTGGAAAAGTGCCCAAATCATTCCTATACCTAAGAAAATCCACCCAAAGTCCTTCTTCGATTATCGTCCCATATCCATCGTTCCTTTCCTGTCCAAAGTTCTTGAAAGACTTGTCTATCAACAACTTAATATGTTCCTTACCAGGCACGATCTCCTTAATCCCTTCCAATCTGGATTCCGCGTGGGACATAGTACGACTACGGCATTAATTAAAGTCGCCGATGACATCCGAATAGGCATGGAAAACCAGCAGCTCACAGTTCTTACATTGCTAGATTTTAGCAACGCCTTTAATGCCGTAGATCATGACATACTACTTGGGCTGCTGGATTCCCTCAACATATCTCCGACGGTGACTGGCTGGTTTCGCACTTACCTGTGTGGACGCCGGCAACGAATCCGGGTTGAGGATAATTCTCCTCATGGAGCTGTACATCTGCTGGTGTCCCACAGGGTGGCGTGTTGTCTCCTCTTGTCTTTGCCATTTTCATTAATTCTATAACTCAATCTCTTACTTCTTCCTACCACTTATATGCTGATGATCTCCAGATCTACACTCAAGCAAGAATTAACGATGTGTCACTTGCGATCCAATCGACTAATGATGACCTGGCCCGCATATACTCATGGAGTCAGTCCTATGGCATCACTGTCAACCCTGCTAAAACCCAGGTCATCATTGTCGGAAGTCCCTATTATATCTCAAGGATTAGCACTGAACAACTGCCGGCAGTCTCATTCAATGGCGTACCAATACCGTTTTCTACAACTGTCAAAAACCTCGGTGTACTTTTTGACCAAACGTTATCATGGAGGCCACAGGTGGCAGAGGTAAGTAGGAAGGTGTTTGCTGCGTATGGCTCTCTTCGTAGATTACGGAATCT